>CM077646.1:9047714-9630214 GCA_039707465.1 Rhabdophis nuchalis
AGCTCCCTCCAACAGCCACCACGGTGCACGTTCCGGGGCTGCCCGCAAGGCGGGGCTAGTAGGGAGGTGGGCGCATGGCCCCCGGACAGCCTCGGCAGTGCTTAAGGTGGCCATAGCCTTGGGTGCTCCCCCCGCCGGCCTGCCCACTGCTTGCTGTGGGAGGAGGCAGATGTAGCCTCCCCAGTGACATGCCAGCCCCTCCATTGCTTCCGTGGGGGGGGAGAGGGAGGGAGAGACTGACAGACAAACAGAGAGACAGAAGGGGAGGAAGGGAGAGACAGAGAGCAGAGAGACAGACAGACAGACATAGAGCAAGAGAGAGTGAGGGAATCAGAGAGACTGACAGACATAGAGTACAGAGAGAGAGATAGAGAGGGGAAGGGAGGGATGGAGGGAGGGAGGGAAACCGAAAGGAAGGGAGGGAGGGAGGGAGACCAAGAGAGGCACAGAGAGAGAATGACAGAGGGAGGGATTGAATCGGAGACAGACAGGGGGAGAGAGGGAGAGACAGACAGACAGAGACAGAGAGAGAGGGAGGGAGGGAATCAGAGAGACAGAGACACAGAGAGACAGGAAAAGACAGAGAGGGAGAGAGAGACAGATAGAGACAGAGTGAGTGATTAATTGAGTGAGAGACAGACAGACACACACACACACACACAGAGTGATAGAGATTGGTGGAGGGAGGAGAGAGAGAGACAGATACAGAGGGAGGGAGACAGACGCAGAGAGAGAGAGATGGAGACAGATAGAAAGAAAAAGAGAGAAAGAAAGAAAGAAAAAAGAAAGAAAAAGAAACTGGGAGAGAGAGAGATAAAGAAAGAAGGAACTTATGACCACAATTAAGCCCAAAATTTTGGTTGCTAAGCAAGACTGTTGTTAAGTGAGGTTCACCACATTTTCCAAGTTGGCCACGCCCACCTGGTCACATGACCACTGAGCCACTCCCACAAAACAGGCCATAGCTTCATTTGGCTCTCAAAATAAATTTCAATCGTTGTACTGTTGATATTTGACTCTATTGACTAATGAGTTTGCCCACCACTGAGATAGGAGGACCTGTTATCACGATGGATGGTCCCCTTATGCTTTGCCAGTTGCTCTCTTGTATTCTGGAATCTGAGTTAGACACCTCAAGGTCAACCATGCAAGAGCTAGAAAGACTGTGAAAGAAACACTAAGCCACTGTGATATCCAGCCAAAGGAACTAGAAGCTGCAGCTGCTAACAGAACCTCTGGCAAGCCCTGTGCTATGCAGCCTCCATTGGCTTTGCAGACAAACACCATCCAAAAGTGATAGAAAACTAGCATCACAAAACAACACTCACAGTTAAAATAACAGTGGACTTTCAATGCCCCCTCCCCTTGAGCTAGACTCTGAGCCTCCAGGCTGGGACTATAGAGCCAATTCAATATCTACAGATGAGCTGCACAGCAGTTTTTCTTCAAACCCAAAGGACTACCTTACAGCAGAAGTGAAATGTGTTGTACAGACTAAACGAAGGATGAATGCATAAGGCTCCTATATTTCCAGTAGAGAATCCACCCACTATTGGAAAGTCCTTTCATTTCTTCAGGCCATTTGAGATCCACCAGGTTCTCCAACTTTTCCCAATGTCCACCTGGGTTGCAATCTCAATGGCAATTATTTGAACCTAAGAATGACTTGGGATGCTGTGCTGGACCTGCTCTCATCTGGGAATGTCAATGTTTCCAACTACAGTTGTGGAAAGCAGAAGGACCTTGTCATTGTCCTTGAAGGGACTGAGATCTCCTCTCAGAATGCCACCATATTAGTCACCTGCAGAATCCCCCAGGAATGTCCATATCATTCTACAACATTCTTCCCATGTTGTAGGTGTCACTAGGAAGAAGTGAATGACTGTAACTAAGGAGAATATAAGCATTTCCAGGACTCAAATTTTAATCTGCAAGAAGAGAAATTGCTTGCTTCTCCATAACAACAACCATCTTTATAATAACTTTATTTCTCTGAGAAAAAGGCAGCTCACATTATGGAATGCTATTAATGTCATATTTCCATTCCCTCTTTTGGAAGAAAAAAAAACTAATGACATTCAGTCTCTTTCTCTTTATATTAAACAATTGATAGATAAAGCATTTAACTTTTCTAATTGCAAAAAACAATTTTCAGAGGAAGGCTGGACAAGATTACTGCAGAAAGATGACTTGGAATCTCTCCCTTGAAGAGAAGGATAGAATCTTGTCCCTAAAGACCACATTTAAAGTAACGGAATATTTAAAGACCCCCACCAACTATATATTTCTGGCATATCAACAAGATTCCCATTGCACAAGAATCACGTTTTAAAAACCTGGTTGTGGCATCTCAGGCCTCAGATAGGCTACAGGTACTGGACAGACATGGTGCCTTAAGGATCCCCAAAAGCTCAATGGACATTAGGGAATTTTACTGTACAAGGTTGGTGACAATATATCTGAAACACTCTTTAAATAGTTTAAGTAATATGGATACTAATGTATGGAGACCAGCTTATATACGGAGAACAATACTTATGTGTGGGGAACAGTTTGTATCATTTTATAGATGTGGATGCTGGAAAATGTTAAGACTTCAAATTCCTCTGTTTCACATATCTACATTTCTTCTTGTGGTCAGTTGCTCTTTTGTATTCAGGTCTGGCTTCAGGATGATAATGTAGCACTTGTGGATGAAGATGCAGCCCAGCAGCCCAGCACTGGAGGCCAAGATGGAGAAGACCTTAACAGCCACCATTAATTTCCCTTTGGTGCTCAGGTAGGTGGGCACAAAAGTCACCCAGACACTGCAGAAGACCAGCATGCTGAAGGTGATCAGCTTGGCTTCATTAAAGGCTCCAGGGAGATTCCTGGCCAGAAAAGCCACTGTGAAGCAGATACCAGCCAGGAAGCCCAGATAGCTGAGGGTGATGTAGAACATGAAAACAGAGCCTTCATTGCATTGCAGGATGATCGCTCCAGACTGGGAGTGAAAGTCAGATTCAGGGAATGGGGGAGAAACTCCCAGCCAGATGGAGCAGATCATAATTTGTAAAGTAGAAGCAGAAAAGATGATGGAGTTGGCCAAGCTCTTCCCCAACCATCTCTTCACTTGGTTTCCTGGTTTTGTGGCCAGGAAAGCCAGCACCACTGTGATTGTCTTGGCCAAGAGTGAAGAAATGGCAACTGAGAAGATGATGCTGAACACTGTTTGTCGGAGAAGGCAGGTGGCTTTCTTTGGTTGACCAATGAAGAGAAGAGGACACAAGAAGCAAAACAGGAGGGAGACCAGGAGGATGTAAGAGAGGTCCCGGTTGTTGGCTTTGACAATGGGAGTTACTCGGTATTTAATGAAGATGATTAAAACAAAGCCTGTGTTTAGGAAGAAGAATATGGCAAAGGAGACCAAGATGATGCCCAGATATTCTTCATAAGACAGGAAGGTTATAACTTTGAGGATACATTGGACTTGTTTTTCATTTGGATATTTGTCATCCGGACACTTGGTGCATTTTTCTGTATCTGAGAAATCCAAATATATATATATATATGTTTTAGCATATTTGACCTTTAAAGGGTGACCTTCTTTGGCAAAACCTCATAACAGAAGAATCCCCCAAGTTGGACATTTCCATGCAAAAAACCTTAGAAGGATATCATTTTCTAAAATATCTATATAGAGAGAGCTAAGATCTATGAAATTGGGGAAAATCCTAAGATCTGAATGACTTGTTTAATGTGCTAAACCTCTATGGAAATCTATATTATTAAAAGTAAATAATAAATCAGTTAATGATTCTAGGTGCACTTTATTAGTTCTACTCAAATTCTCTGGATTTAGAGATTACCTAGAGTTCATGAGATCTAGTTTAGCTGTCTGGAAATCCTAGCACTGCAAGTAATCTGCAATGGCTACTGGAAACAGTGGTGATATAGTGTGGTGCAACCATAACTGCCCCATTGTGAACAAGTGACACCTCCTTAGTTATCCTCAAGGGGAAGCCCAGGCAGAAGACATTTCAATAATCATTCCAATATGTCGACCTGAGACAATTCCTCACATTTCAAAGAACTCACAAGCTTCTAGAGATGTAAAAGTG
Organism: Rhabdophis nuchalis; assembly: GCA_039707465.1. NCBI lineage: Eukaryota > Metazoa > Chordata > Lepidosauria > Squamata > Natricidae > Rhabdophis > Rhabdophis nuchalis. Next base: position 9,051,815 of record CM077646.1, read on the forward strand.
GAAGGACACATTCCAATCAATGAGCAAAGGAGACATCTTCTCTGAAAATAATAAAGCTTGCCCAATCTGCCATTCCCTCCTAACTCTTCCCAGACTTTCTTTCAAGGTCTTTTTTATATGCTTCCTTTCTTTGATAAGAAATAAAATAAAGAAGAAAACACTTGCATTTCAATGCATCCTTTCATACGGACCTCCATGGAAAATGCTCTGGATAAACCCACTTCCATAGAGGCCTCCCCTTTTCTTTGGTGTCACCCACCTTCCTGAGTGGAGATGGTCCCCTCCGGACAAGGAACACAGTCATAGCAGCAAACTAGCTCTCCTTCTTGAGGCCGTTTGACAAATCCAGGATGACAACTTTCCACACATTTGGACTGAGGCAGAGTCTAAGCAGAAAAACAAGGAATGCCAAAGAAAATGTGTTAGGACTCACCATCCATGGAACATGGAGGTGGACAAACACATGAGCCAAGTAGTCTAATGGGTTCACTTTGGGAAATATAACATCGTTGATTGATTTTAACAGTTATATAACTATAACTATATAAGCTTCCCTCTGTGAGGGAAAGGGGTGGTTAAGTATGAAGTATAAACAAATGAACTAAGTAACTGACTAACTAAGGCCCAGCCAGTGGGCAAGATGTCTCCTGTGCTGGCCACCCTCACATCTTTTCTAGTGAAGGAGAAAAAAAGTCTGATATGTCACATGACACTGTGAGTTTGACACCCCTGAACTAAGGCATATTAATTTGCAATAGAAGACTTTTGCATTTAATAAAGCCTAGAGGGATACAATTGAAAAAAAGATTTAAGCATTAAGCAAAAACCATTGGATTCCTCCTGATGACACTATTAACATCAATTCATCCACTCTTCCTACACCCATAATGTTAAAGTATGATGATCTACTCATATTAAAATTTAGAACAAAATGTATTGTAAAAATCATTGTTATTTTTATCCTATTCCATTTATTAAAATAGAACAAAACTGTGAGGAAAAGAGAAGCCTCAGATTTGGAAACTTTTATGCTGGTTTATAGCACAGGTTCTTTCCTTTGAAAATAGTCCAAAACCTACTTTCAGTTAAGACATCAAAGAAAATTTCCTTACAAATAAATCAACCTTGAAATAGATGTTCATAGTTTAATTATATATTTACTAATTCAGATCACTGGTAATCTAGGAATAAATTCTGCCCAGTTTCTACAACTATAATATAGGGTAAGTTGCTGCACAAGGGACATGAGTAGGAGTCCTTTGTCAGAAGGAGATATTTGAAAGGCCCAGATGGCTATGTCCAAGAAAAGATCCTTTCTGTTCAAGAACTACACTTAGGTAAAACCAAGTGGTGTGTGAAAATAGTTGAAGAGCTGTTATTCTATCTGGTAGAGTTTCTACTAGCCACATTTAATTTTTAAAGGGAATTCTCAAGGAAAGTCATCCATCTTAGGGAGTAGACTTAGTTCACTTGAAACAGGTTCTCAGGCTATTGGGGGGTGGGGGGAGAAAAGACAATAATATGTCACCCACTTTGTTCAGCAACTTTAGATGTGGCAGATGATCTTTCTTGATAATAAGTCTCTCTCTTACAATATCAGCCACGTGCATCCTGATGGGATCCTCTTTGGGTACAACCAGGACGCTTGCAATGCCCAGGTCTCCTGCTACCTCTCCGTTTTGGTCCAAATAGAGTTTTAAATGGGACAAATTGTAAAACTCATTTTTCTTCAGAAATGGATGAAACTACAATGGAAATATGGAAGAATATTTAAAGTTGAACTTTTGGCTTCTTAGACCTTAAGGACCTTTCACATTTGAAATTTTCTAACTTTCAGTTTCCTAATTTACAAATATGCTTAATTAGTAGAACAAATCTTATCACTATCTTCATAAGTGAATGAAAAATGTTTAGCAAAATTTGTCAATAATGTATTGATTAAACAGGTTGACAAAACACAATTAATGCAATTTGTCACTTATAGGGAACATGCCTGGGCAGGTGCCAAATAAATTGAACAACAAATAAAAGAGATTAATCCTAAAATCAAATAAAAGAGGATGTAGAGTTGAACTATGTATGAAATAACTAAATGTCTACAGAAATAGAGCACAACAATCATGAAAACTGTCTGGAATGCATTTGGGTCAATGTAAAAGTGGTGTGTGACTGCCATAGGTGTAAAGTATAGGCTATCCAACCAAAGAGAGAAAATAGATGAACTTAGTCAGCAAACTATGTTATGTAGGAAGCACATCACAATAGCAATGGAGGATTTTAACTACCCTGATATCCACCGGGGGACAAACTCTGCACTAAGTTGAAGATCAAACAGGTTCTTGACAAACACAGCAGACAACTTTGACTCCCAAAATGTAGAGGAGGAAACAAGGGGATCAGCCATATTTAATGTAATAAAACCAAGATCACATGAAGTGTTAATACCTCTTTATAATGCCTTGGTAAGGCCACACTTGGAATACTGCATTCAGTTTTGGTCACCACAATGTAGAAAAGATGTGGAGACTCTAGAAAGAGTGCAGAGAAGAGCAACCAAGATGATTAGAGGACTAGAGGCCAAAACACATAAAGAATGGTTGTTGGAACTAGATATGTTTTGTCTTATGAAAAGAAGCACTAGGGGAGACATCATAGCATTGTTATAATTTCTCAGGGGTTGTGTCAGTCTGCCTCTGACATTAACCAAGAAAGAAACCACTCAATTCCATTTTGAAGAATTAAGAGTACTTTTACTGGTTATGAAAAGATAGCAGCTAAGTAAAGCAAGATCTGAGAATCAAGTGCAATTATCATACATATCAATATATGTCCATCTCCCTCCCCCGAACAGTCCCCCCCCATTGTCCAATCCAAAATTCCCTTAGGTGCCATGTGGGTTGCATCTCCAGGAGCATCATCAGGTTGGTATGAAGGACAGTTGGCCTTGACCATCTCAAGGCACGAGCCATCGGTGTGCAAAGTAGATGATGAGAACATACTTCATTCTCCAAATTTCCCTCCTGCACCATATAGTCCCATTCCCAAATACCATAGCACCTCTCTCCCCATTTCAATTGTAGCCGAAGCAAGCAGCAAAGCAGAGGCTGACAAGTTGCCGCAAAAAAATAGGGAGGGGAGTCAAACTATTCTCCAAAGCACATAAATGGGTGGAAACTAAGCAAGGAGAGAAGCAATTTAGATCTAAAGAGAAATTTCCCGACAATTAATACAATTAATCAGTGGAAGAACTTGCCTCCGGAAATTGTGAATGCTCCAACGCTGGAAATTTTTAAGAAGATGTTGAATAACTATTTGTCTGAAGTGATGCTGGGTTTCCTGCCTAAGAAGGGGATTGGACTAGAAGACCTCCAAGGTCCTTTCCAACTATTCTATTCTATTCTATTCTATTCTATTCTATTCTATTCTATTCTATTCTATTCTATTCTATTCCATTCCATTCCATTCCATTCCATTCCATTGTATTCTAAATTCTTTGAAAACAACAGGGTGATAAATAGAAAGCATGGATTGTTCAAGTTGAAAGTTTCCCTGGTTAATCTTTTCCTTGGTAAAACAAACAGGAAACCCAAGCAGATGGGCTAATTCTACTTTATTGGAAGGCTACATTAAGAAAATCTTGCATGGGAGGTAGAAAGTGGAAGCCAAGAAGAGTTACAGGAAACAGAGATGATGAAGGAACAGAAAATATTAAGTGAACAAAAGGAAGACCAAACCGCAGGAGGCTCGGGACTCCAGATGGTGACAAGGCAGAAAAAGAAACTGATTGTGAGAAAAATATCCCAGATATTTTATTCAGCATATAAAAATGATCACGGAGACTTATGGCAAAAGGAAACAGCAATTTAATTACGTAACATTAGCTAATGGATTCTCTAGAACAGAAATAGAATAACCTCCAGACACAGAGTTCCACCTTATATGAAATTACGTATAACATGCGTCATGACATGAATACAAAAAAAGCAACATTGTTTGTGAGAAGCAACATATGAACAGAACCTGGAAATATTCCGAGAAACATATTTGTTCCGAAGCCCCAACAGACCTTCCAAAACTGTTCCCAGAATTTAACAATAAGATCATTACCGGCTTCCTGCAAAATATTTCCTGTTATTCCCTGTTACAGAGGGAGCGGCTATTTTCTCATCAGGTCACTATAACCTTCTGATTCTGCTCCAGCCTGTGATTTTCCAGAAAGGCGTAATTGCCGGCAAAAAGTTTTGACCGGGGAAGGGGAGCCTCCAGCCTCACTGAAGCTAAAGGAAATCCTGCAAACTACCCATTAAGAAAAAATGTTTTGGTCCTCCCCGGCCTCCAGGAACACTCTGTAGGCTTCAGCAGGGATGGGGGGAGGCAGAAACCCGCTCTATTTTTGCAAAACAAAAACAAAAACCCATCCCATCCCTGGGACCTCTCTAGGACTAGCATGCGCACACCATTAAAAAAGAGGAAAATTATATTTTTTCAGTGAAGATTGTTCTGAGCATGTGCAGAACAAACAATAAAGATGGTGGTGCCCAGGTTAGAACCGGTATGGTCAAATGTCTTGCCAAGTTACTACCTATTGAACCGAACTAGACAGAACCGGTAGGAACCCACCTCTGGGTCATTCCCTCTGCAGCATCTCTTCTTCCCTTTCCAGAAGTCATTTTCATATAACATTACACTTCCTCAATAGATTGTGGGAGTGATAGTCCTATAACTTCATTTCAGCAATCTATAGAGAAACTGCTTAGTACTGATTAGGAACATAGTTAAGTGAGGTTAGATGGTATGATAATTAAGTGGATGAAAACTTTCTTCAAAATTGTACTATTTTTTTAATCATTTAGATGTTTCTCATAAAGCTGGGAAGATACAAAAAATAATTTGTCCTGTCACCAACTTTTCTATGTTTTCATTGATACAGTAGAGTTGATCAACTTCTGTGATGCAAGGTTTGATGCAGGATTCATGCCAGTTGTTACAGAAAGATAATTTGATTTGATTTAAGCACTACCAAGTTTCAAGAAAAAATATTTATGATGTCCTCAGAGAGAGAGGAGTATGACTAAAATGCAGTAGAAAAATATCTGATTTTTAGCAAATAAGACTTATCAAATGATAGCATCCTTGAAAGGAACATTAAGCAAGCACTGAAATAAGGGGGACCCAACTTGTAGGAATATGTGTGGAAAAGATCATAAAACACTAGATGATTGCAAGCCAACTTTGAGTCAGCAGTGTGATGCTCAAGGAAAGGAAGCAAGTGCATCCATAAGAATCTCAGGAAGTCCATGTTGTGGTTTTGGGAGACCCTCACTCAATACCAAGTCCTGTTGCAGGCACCATATTTGGGAAGAATATTTCACAAAACCTGGATAAGCTTTAGGGAATGGCAAAGAAGCCAAGGTGGAGATCAACGGAGCTGCGCAGAGCCTCAATGAAAGACAACAATGAGAAGAGCCAAGTTAATCTATGGGAGTGGAAAATAATGAAGCTGGCAACAGCATCTTCACCTTACACAATCTCTCAGTTGGAGAAGGGAGATTACAGCACTCTTCCAATAACTGAAATATGGTACAAAGAAGCTTAAGGCCTTTTTGCTGTTATCCCAGTGTCTGGTATGTATTGAATGAACCCAGTGACAAATGAGGATATTCTGGCTGAATGAAAGGGAAAATATCCCAGGAGGGGGAGAAGTTTCAGAACTGAGCTAGTAAAGGAGGGAATTTCAGTCTCTCTTCACTGATTAACTTAATGCAAAAAGCAAGCAAGCATCGGTCAGAAAAGCCTGAACTGGGATTCCTGCAGAGAGGAAGGGTTGGGCTAGATAGTCTAAGGTGTCCCTTAATATTCATAAAGGCAAAATTTTATGATGCTAATCACAAACAGATGCATATAAGAGTTTATTTAAAATGAACAGATCCTTTTAAAATTAGCTGTCTTTATCAAAATTAATCTGTCACAGTCCTGGCTTTTTGGAACATTGCGCTCTGAGCGGTTGGATTGGTAAAATCTGTTGTCTTTTTGTAGTTCAAGGAAGATGAGATGGTTCCCCTCTTCCTCTTTTGGATTCCTCCTCCAAGGGAACTAATGTTGATGGATTCTTCTAGGAAACCCTTACCTGCCATGGCTGCAGCCTTATAGCCTCCAACTTCTCTTTACCCTCCTTCCTTCTCCTGGATCTGAACGAATACGCAGCCTTCAAGACATTTGCCAATGTCCTAAAGATACAATCCATAATGAAGTTATGTTTTATTTTGCTCCTATTCGATCCCGGTTGGGACTTTATTGTCATTTTCTGGGAGCATCTTCTCCGGCCTTTGACAGAAAAGACGTGCTTTGAAAAAGAACAGGAAAAACACTGAGCTTGAAAGTGGGGATCCAGAAAGAAATAAGTTTCGAAGACATTATCTTTCCACCCTTCTTTTCCCAAAAGACTAAAGGACCAAATGCTATGCACATATCTCAGAAGTCTGTGCTTTTTCTTGCGACCTGCTCCCAAAATAGTGGTGAGCCAGACTTTCCCGTCAATGGGTCCTGGTAGACGCATAAGCGTTAAATGGAAGGGAAGAATTCTGACCCAAAAGCCCTCAAATTCCAAGAAGTGAACAAAGACATTGACTTGTTTCCACTTAGAGAGGGCATCCCTGAGGGGTCTTGTATATCCAGTTGTTGAGAATCGTTGTGACATAACAATACAAATTCCATTCCTGACAAGCATAGGAGTAAAAGTCCTCATGAAATTCTCTCCATTATCTGTGTCTGAAGCAAAGAGGCCAATCAAGGTCCATCTGAAATGGAGAAGCAATTGGACCATTCCTGGGTACTGGATCCCTTCTTTGGGGAGTAATGAATGTAAAAAAGGGAAATGATTTTTCTTATTCAGAGCCACCGAAGGCGATTTTGGACTCATCTGAAACATCAACAAAGAATACTGTGTTATATTTGGTGTCACATAGCATCCAAAATATGAGCTTTTAATAAATCTATTTTTGATGTACATGTTAAAATACATTATAGTTGATTAACCATTAGACCATCTCAAGATACCAATTAATAAGCACAGAATAGTGGCAACCCTGTGTATATAAAAGGAATAGAAGAAACAAATGAAGTAAAAAGTAATAAAAATGCAAATTTTATTTATTTGCTGCTACAATTTACCACAATCAGATCAATATCTGCCAATCTCAAATGAATTGTTTTCTTCTAATAAAGGTTCTTATTATATGTAATTTTTGAATTCTGACCACAGAGAATATATGTTGTTTAAAAGGGATCCCAATTGATGATTCTACTAATATAGTCGAAGGTACTGATCTCTCTCTTTCTTATACAACTGACATTGAAATAATAGAAGTCCATTTTGTATCTGTGGAGCCTCACAAATATGACTCTGTTCATTACAAGAGACTTGATTGTATCTTCCATATTTAACCATTGTGTTCGGCTGCTCAAATCTTGCTGAAAGAAACATCACTCTAAGATGGTTTGACATTTCTGCATTTCAGTACTTGGTAATTTGGAAAGTCTGTAGCCGCTCTTCTATTTCAATATGCTAAAAATACTGAGGATGGCTATATCTTCCTCTGCCTCCATATCCCAGATTCTATGTGCAGCAACCTTTTCATTATTTAATTATTTTTATTTATTTGTATTCCATCTTGATTATTTTTTAGCTTCTTCGCCAATTGTTCATTGGAGACGACAGCTCCTAATATAATCTGTCAATTGTCAATTATGAGAGTTCATTAAATAAAATTGTGTCTCTTCCAAAAGACAGAATTTGGGAAGTTTTTCAGATTCCATACCTATATTCCTTGATTTTAGGCAAAGAGTATACTTGCATACATTCCAAAATCAACTCTCAGAGCAGTAGCTGAAGTCCTTTAATCTGCTCCCAAGACACTTCTGAGATTCTGTGTTTGGGTTTCTCTAGTAGTGATATATTTTAAAATCCAAACAGTTGGGGGTATCTATGGTAGCTGTGATTTTTTTATGCAGCACATTCATTACTACTTATTGTGTATTTCATGGAAATATTATAATTTTGGTTAAGATCAAGAGCAAAATGTGAGCTTTCCATCAGTGCTGCACCTTCCAATTTCACAGAAGTCCCTTTGATTGAACACAGAGCCTCTCCTCACCTTCACCACTGTGTTAGCAGAAGCCCTCGAAGCAACGGGGATGGTGTCATGTCTCTTTGGATTCTGGTTTCTTCCCCACTGTGTATCCCAATCCCAGCCATGAAACCTATGATGGCTGTACTGAAAACCAGCTCTTGAATTCCATAGGAACAATATAGTTTGGATACATTGCTGATGCCCAACCTCTGCATGCACATTACCAGATAGAGAAACACACACAAACCTGTGGGACTTTGTAGGGGCCTCCTAATGTTGATATCTGGCTGGAGGCATCCCTGCCAGTTATATCAAAAAGAGTCAAAATGTTGTCCTTCCTTCCACAGCTGTAGTTGGGAATATTGGCTTCTCCAGTCGAGAGCATGTCTAGCAAGGCATCTGAATTGCCGAGAATGTTCAAATAGTTGTCATGGATGTTGTAGCCAAGGGTGAGATTGTGCAAGAGTTTTGGGTTCTTGTTGACCTCCTCAGTGGCAAAAATGATTTGTGCCATTTGAAGATGACTAACATATACAGATCTGTAGAATAATGGTCATATTATCATAAACATCATCTGTCACCATTTATTTCTTATTAATATTGAGAAGATTGGATAGAGGTAGTCCTGTATCAGTTAAGAATCACAAATACACCATTATTTGTAATAATGTTAAACTGCCCATTACCAGGATTTAAAATAATTGAATCACAAAAAATTGAATCAATGTAAAAGAAAGAGGATGTTTCATAAGTGACCCAGAAAAGCAGCTCTATAAACAAGTCATCCTCTATTGATATAAAGATCAAATATTGAACATCAATCAGCATTTATAATAATATGTAAATAGGATGGGCAGAGGCATCTATGATCCTTTCCATAAATACTTTAAATAAAAGTCATCATTGAAGTGTTGAAATCAAAATTTGTCAGGAAGTGGAAAATAGTCTGGGCTTCTTTCAAGATTTTTTCTATCCAATGTCTCTCCCACAAAATAAGACAAATTAGGGAATCTATATAAAAGTAATTCAGGAAAAAAGAGGTCCTGCTATTAGGAGTAAGTGAATGAGAAGAAAAGAGGGAGAATGCTAGAACTGCAAATGGAAGGATTTGCAATTCCATCTCGCTGAATGACTTACTGGCGAGACTGACTAGAAGGAGACATGTTGAAAATCTGCATTAGAGGTGATATCACTGTCATACTGTTCAGGAAACTAATGAGATGGTCTCCTGGGCTGTAATAGCTCCATGGTCTTTGTCTATCCTGAAGATCCAAACTCAGTGGGCACTTCATTCTCAGCTTCCCAGAGACGGGCTGGGACACCAGCAGCATCAGAACCAGCAGCTGGAACTCCATAATTTATGGGGATGAATCACTTTCCCTTCCAGGTTCTAAATAAGAATGAGAAGAGGACTTTGAAGAATTCAAAGAATTCTCACGATGGAAATGCCACTGGTTTTCCTGATTCAGTCATAGAGAAACTGAGCTTCTCCTAGAAAGGAGAGGAATGTAGGTTTGAGAACATAGCTGCTACCCCAAAACGTGTATCTCTCATAGAGCACGACCTGAAGCATTTATACTTTTCTGATGCAATATTGTTGCTTGAGTCTGAGGTTTACATGAAAGTCCATCCATGGAGAAGTGGCTTAAGAGGTTTTCAAAGAGAAAGATGGTGATAATTACAGTGAGAAGCAACTTCTCCTCTGAGGATTCTGAATTTCATCAGAGCTGCATGTTCAGAGGAGCTGTGTGAGAAATGCATGTTAGGGAAAAGTCACAGAAACACCCACAACAAGTTCAGAAAGTGATGCTAGAGAAAGAAAGTTTTAATACTCAGGGAATTGACTTCTGTCATCCTATGTGGTGTCATGTCTCCCAGTGTGTTCTGAGTAAGATCCCTCAGAATTTAGTGACACTCTATGTCAGGGATGTCAAACTCACATTGTCATGACATAATCATGTGACATATCACAATGTCCTCCCCCCTTCGCTAAAGCAGGCATGGGAGTGACCAGTGTGTGATGCATCTGGCCCATGGGCCACAAGTTTGACAGCCCTGTTCTAGGTTGTGCTTCCTGTCTTCTAACACTAAGAAAGCAAACAGTTACCTTGAACCCTGCCTAGTGTTAAGAATGGGGCCTATGGTTTTAGTTCATATTTGATTTCATATATCAATCCTAAATTGGGCTGATTTTAAAATTGGTTGTGCCTGAAGAGAAATGCATTTCTCATCTGTTCTAGAAATGTTAATTTTTGGATGAGAGCCGACTAAGAGAAAAGAATAGACAAGTTGTGGATTGTGCCATTTGGATGAAAGTTGTACAGTGGATAGAAGTTGTTATTTTATTTCCTTAAAACTCTCTGAGATCCTCTATATTTTCAAGGGTCTTCGCTTATTAAGTAAACTCTCGGCTGCGAGGTCTGAAGTTGTGATGGCAGCAGTGTCCCTAGTAGGGTGAATGAGGAGACCTGTTTTCTGGATACATTAACCCAGAAGCTGGTTTGGGGGATATAGGTGATATCTCTTATTTTTGTGTAGAGAGACTTTGTGTGGTGGGGCCCATCTCTGGGACAGTGTGTGAGCATGCCCCCAAAGATTGCCAAGGGTTTGGTAGGCATGATTAAAGGACCCAAGCCGCCCTGGGTCCTTTTGGAGAAGGGCGGGATATAAATCGAAATAAAATAAAAATAAATAAAATAAATGATTAAGACTCCCTGTGTTCATGACATCTGGGTATAGAATTGTTGGGATAATGTTTCTTATCTGGAGGAAGGGATATTGATATGTACACCTTGGCCTATAAGGATTGACATGTGCTTTGAATGAGAGAGGGGAGCTGTTGCAATAGATAGGACCATTCTGAGAGTGACAGAAGGAAAGCTGGCCATGCTTGTTGGCATCTGATCTGTTACTCAAAGCTTATCCCACTTGCTACTAAGTTCTGATTGTTGCTTTTGAATGACAATTTTATGCATAAAAAGATTCCTTTATTGGATTTGTGAATCCAGGTAACTCCTTAACCACTACCTGGATTGGGCAGTTGAACTGGGCCTTGGATCACATCCCCCATATGGTAATCCTTGGGATAAAAAATAAAAAACTTGAAGGAGTCCATTGAAGGAAAACATGAAGGGAATCTAACCGAACATGCTAGGATTATCCTTTCAAATTTTATGGAGAAATGGCCCATGGAACACCAGTATTTTCCAACCCTCATTGTGTCTGTTAATAGTAATGCAGCAGCTATATCTAGGATGACCTGCTTCTTATTGGTTAGGGAGAGACCTTCAGACCATCTGCTGGGCCTCAGGGAGATTTGTTCAGGCTATCTAGAGGATGAAATTATTGAGATTTATGCTGATCTGGACAGGGAAGGTCAAGGCACAAGGGGCATGGCCTGGTGCTGTGATCCCGGACATATTTGTTCTGGTGACTCCTAAGGAATTGGACAAGTCTTGTTTGTTTATTATTTATTTATCAAAGTTCTTAATCACCCATCTCCCTTGTAGAGGGGCTCTTCTCTGAATGATCCAGATACCCACCCACCCACTCCACCCTGGACATTGACCAGGTGACTGATGAGCTTCCCTGGATTATGTGGGTTCCTTTTCTCATTCCTACCCTGGTTTTGTTCTTCCCATTTTTTCTTTTTAATCCACTTTTCTTGGGGCTAATGTTTGACTCTGTGAAGCCTGCAGAGTCTTTGGGGCATGGAACCATCTACATTTAAACATATAAATAAATATAAAAACACATTTTTTGTTGAAGCACGTGGAGCTTTAGGTTGATTTAGATTTTATTTAGGTTTATTTTGGACTGAAGAAACAGATATGTTTCTGAAATCAATTTGGGGGGAAATTTTCCTTCTAACTGTATAAAATGTGGGGACATTTGGGATTCCAGTTCTAAGGCAGTGTTTGATGGACTAAAATGTGGTGCTTGCAGATGATTGGGGTGAAAATACAGCCGGGAGGGTTGAGAGAGAGAGAAAGAAGAAAGAAAGGAAAGGGAATGGATATGGGTGAAGGGAAGGAGTGGGGTAGGGAGGAGAAGCTGATCTTTTAAAGATCTGAGAACTAAGGAGAAATTTCCTGACAGTTAGAACAATGAATCAGTGGAACAGAAGTTGCCTCCAGAAGTTGTGAATGCCCCAACACTGCAAGTGTTTAAGAAGTTGTTGGATAGCCATTTGCCTGAAATGGTATAGGGTTTCCTGCCTAGGCAGGGAATTAGACTAGATGACCTCCAAGGTCCCTTCCAACTCTGCTTTGTATTGTATTGTATTGTATAAGCCAGCCTTATGGGCTCCATAAGAGTCAACTAACCAGAAAGCCAATAATGGAAAACAAGGTGGAAAGAGTTTAGGGATCTTTTGAGAGACTTTGAAATACTGAATAAGGAGATGAACATGGGAGAGATGAAAACTGAGTTGTTTCAATTGTGTTGGGTTTTCAAGGTTCTTCTAAAATTCTTTTTGACGATGTTCCATTTGTGAAACATTATCTTCTTTCAACACCTTTAGTAATGTTGATTTTCATTTAAATCCGGGAGTTGACCCATGGCCATCATGGACCTGCCTCATTTTAAATATATTTTTGAATATATTTTCAAATATATTTTTCCTCCTCAAGGCTGCCTCTGATCAGAGTTTCCCTGAAAGAGAGAAGATTTTCCCCTTCGGCCCCTCCAGTTCTGAGGGAAGACAGAAGCCCCGCCTCCTTCTCTTTCCCTAGTGGCTGCCTCTGTTCCTGCCCTGCCCCTGTCGTCATGGCAACCCAGCAGCAGCCAATCAAACGGGAAGGAAGAGACAATTGTTGCCTGGCAGCACAGCCACCAATCAGCCTCCTGGAGAAGAGATTGAACAGACAAAGACAGAGGGGGGAGGGGAGAAAGTTTCAAATGAGGATGAAATAAAAAAAGGTTTTTAACTGTGATGAGAAAGAGAAGAAGAAAAAACAAACCCAGAGAGAAATGCAGAGGGAGGGGAGGCTGAAGTCCTGGAGGAGCCTTTCCCCTCCCCCACCTAGAAATGGCTGCTCTGGAGAGCTTCTCCTCCAGTGGAGGCTCTGGGGCAAGTGGGAGCAGCGGCTGCCCAGGAGAGCCCGGCCGGAGGGTCTTCAGGGGCCATCAGGGACCCCCAGGATGTCCCTTCCTCAGAGTCCCAGAGGATCCCTCCAGGGAGACCCCCCCACCCTCGCCTTCCCCTCCCCCAGCAATGCCGGATCCCCCTTTGGACACCCAGGCCCTGCATGGCTTCCCCCAGACAGGAGCCTCCCCTGGAAACACACGGAGGGAAACCGGAGCTTCACAACACCCCGGTGGCTGTGTTCCCCATTATATGCAACTCCAAAGCCCATAAGCCACATGAGTCTCTTCCCAGAATAAGGGTGAAGGGTTCCCCCAGATTCCCTCCTCCTTCCTGGTACTTTTCTATGGGCATCGTGAAGAGTCTGGGCTCTGCTTTTCCCCCTCAGTGCCCTATGTGTGGAAGAGAGTGGCAGTGGAGCATGGGTCCCCCTTCCCTCCCTTCCTTCCTTACATAGGGTGAAATCCTTTATTTCTCTAATGTTGTGCTTTCTCTCTCTCTTTCTCTCTCTCTCTCATTCTCTCTAACTCTCATTCTCTGTCTGCAGGTGTGATATTATTTTTAACTATGCAAATTCCTGATGACTAATTTTTGGCATAGGTCAATTTTGTCATATGGACTGGTAGTCCTCGAGTTATGTCCACAATTGAGCCCAAAATTTATGTTGAAAAGTGAATCATTTGTTAAGGGAATCTGTTCCATTTTATGACTTTTCTTGGCACATTTGTTAAGTGAATCACTGCAGTTGTCAAACTAGCAACACCGTCGTTAAGTGAATATGGTTTCTCCATTGACCTCGTTGGTCAGAATGTCACAAAAGGGGATCACATGATTCCGTGACCGTCATAAAGGTGAGTCAGTTGTCAAGCATCCAAATATAAATCACATTTTATGGCAATGCTACTACAGTCATAAGTGTGAAAAATGGTCATAAGTCACTTTTTTCAATGTCATTGTAATTTTGAATGGTCACTAAGCGAACGGTCATAGCTCGAGGACTACCTATATTGCATCAACCTTTTGTGGTGGAGCCCGTCAACATTATCTTTCAAAACAAAGTAAACTTTGGCTCTAACTCAGTAGGAAGCCAGTTCAGTTCTGTGACATGTACAGGCATGAAATAATCCCCAGGGTTTTCTCTTTCACCTCCATGCCAACAAATATCCCACTTCTTCTTCTTCTTCTCCTTCAGGCACAGGTGCCGTGTTTTCCCTCTGGGCCAATTTCAAGCATGGAGCTTTCCAACCTCTCAATTCTTGGTGACCCATTTAATTCCATCTCTACCCCATCATTTTGAACCCTGTGGGGATTGTTTCCCTTCAGTTTCTCTCCAGAGAAAAGCCCCACAAACTCTGAGTCCAAGAACCAGTTGAATTAGCCAGGGATCTCTAGTGAGAAGGAGAATTGTTATCCTCAGAGTTTCCTCTCTGCTCTTTGGCCGAATCCTCCAGGGGAGACTTTGGGCAGAGACAGAGGGAGTCAGCTGCAGTTCACTTCTCAGACTCACTCAGAAGGCCCTAAATGGAAAACTTTCCTGGTGGAGAACTTGGCTTTAGGCAAAAAGTGTCACTGGGTGATTTCAGACTTTGGACTTCCCTCCCCACTAAAGATCAGGGCTGTCTGTCTTCCTTCACATCAAAATGTTTTACCATTGGGAAAATAGGACCCGAATGCAAATGCTGCCATGTTTCTGCTTGTAGAGGTCACCCACCACCACGAGAGCCCCTTTTGCCATTTCCTTTCCCCAGATGTGAGCTCTGTCTTCAGGGCTTCCCTTAACATCCTTACACCCCCATTGAGCTCTCTCTCTGGTGTAGAAGTGTTGGGGGTCCTCTATCTATGCATATGTGGTTTGGTAACATCTTCCCCTCTGGCTGGAGGTCTCCCCTCCTTCACTCTTGCCCCAATGGGACCCTGCAGTGCTTGGGCCTGATCCCCATGGCCTCCTGGATGTGGCCACCATTTTCCATACTTGGGCAAGACCTTGTAGAAATGGCGGCTGCTTTGGAAGCTTCCCACCCTGATCCTCAGGCTGTTGGGAGACTCCAAACCTCTCCTGGCTCTTGTTAGCTTTGGGAAACCAGGCACTGCAAGCTTAGGCAGGTTCAGGACGAGCTTCCTATAAACTTTCCCTTCATCCTTTGATCCCCCTCCCCCCCCCCAAAAAAACCCCACATTTCTTCAATAAAGAAAAAACAAAGGAAATCTGGGGGAGACAAACTTGTTCATATTTCACTTCTCCACTCTCCCCAGAATTAGATGCTAAAACTAAACTCTCCTCCTCTATCCTTAAATGCCCCAACCCTGGAAGTCTTTAAGAAGATGTTGGATAGCCACTTGTCTGAAATGGTATAGGGTTTCTGCCTAGGCAGGGAGTTGGACTACATGACCTCCAAGGTCCCTTCCAACTCTGCTATTGTATTATTGTATTAAATCTCTGCCCCCACCCTTAACAATTCGCCAAAAATACAGCATGCCTGAAACTGAATCAGAGAGTTGGAAGGAACTTTGGAGGACTTCTAGTCTAACCTCCTGCTCAAGCAGGCAACTGTATCATTTACCATCTCAGACAAATGGTTGTCCAATCTCTTTGTGAAACTCCCCAGTGTTGGAGCACCCATAACTTCTGGAGGCAAGTCCTTCCATTGATTAAATGTTCTCACTGCCAGGAAATTTCTCCTTAGTTTTAGGTTGCTCTTAAGTTTTTTATTTTGATTACAGAAAGTCAAAGAGAAAAGAAAAGAAGCAAGCAAAAAAAAAATTTGTTCTGTGTTGACAATGCTAACTTTGAGTTCACTGTTGGCTCAACTGCCCCACCACATGTGAGGAGACCCCTCCCTCAGAAGAGAGGTTTCTAACTACATCTAAGGCTGCCCTGAGTGGATGGGTTGAGGGCTCCATCCGCCTTCCTCTTTTCCAGCATGCCCTCCCTTCCTTTGACAGGAAGGGACATCCACCTCTTGCAGCCCACCTGGCCTTCTGAAACTTTTGCTTTATCCAACTCCCTTCAGCCTTTGAAATTCATGATCAAAATTGGAGCTTTCCTGCTGCTTCTACACAGAGACCAACCTGCCTGAGCTTAGCAACTTGGAACCCCATTGGCTGGTCTTGCAAGGCTGAAGCCAGACTCAGGAAGGTCAGAGCCTCAGCCAGTTGTGTGTAAAAGTTATGAGAAATATGATAGGTGAAAAGGTTTTTCAGAAATAGTTTGCAATTGCCACTTTCCTAGGACATCAGAGATTGGCTGGCCAAGGTTTACCCAGTTGGCTTTGTGTGAAAGGGAGGAATAAAATTCATGGTCTCATGGTTACTATCCTGAGGTCTTGACCATAGACAGGCTCTGATCATAGCCATACAGCCCACTTAACATGGTCACTTCACCATTGGCTGCATTCACACTTGCAACTTTTAACTGTGGTTTATTTTCTAAGGTTGAAGCTATTGGCCAATGGGTTAGTGAATTGTGTGTATTAATTCAGCAGGGATTAGCCGAACAGTTATTTATAACAGAAGTAAGCTGGAGACAGTTTTATTTTTATAAGGGCCACATTCACACAACATACTTCACCAGACCGAGGAAATATTCTTGCAGCCACCCTGGGACAAAAGACAGTTCTAGGTGCAGCCTTCTGAAAGGCTATAATAAACCATGGATGACCACAGCCACTTCTCCTCCACTTCCCTGGGCTCTCACCAGATGCAAACCCACAAATTAGGTGGCCACATTTCCAACTGAGGAGAGTTTTCCTTCCATCTGGGCTAGGCTTCAATGAAACATGGCAGTAACATGATGGACAGGAGAAGCCATGTTACACATCAACCTGGAACTCCAATTCACACACAACTGTTATCTGGAGCAACCAGCAGACACTGAGAGTGGAAGCTGAGGACTCTACAGTAGGACAAGTTTCAAATAATGGAGCTGGGATATTGGTCATCCTTTGCTCCCCATTGTAAGGATGGACCTGCCTATTCCTTCTGCTTCCTCTCTCATTCAAACTCCCCTACCTCCATTTCTCCCTTCAAGGCCAGGCTGTAATATTAACATCCCTCCTCCAGATAAGAAACATAATCCATCAACCATTGACCAAGTTAAACCAGAACACCGGAACTCCAAACTGGCCCTTTGAAGCACTTGGAGGACTTCTGAGGTGGAGTTTCAAATTAAGCCTCAGAGATCAGAATGTCACAGGAGTTACACAATCTACAAAACCAGAGAAAATTCCACCAGGTCCTCCTAAACCAACTACTGAGTGGTTGTGGCAAAAAATCAGGTTACACCATCTACCACACTCTGGGTGCTGCCACCATCTCAGCTGCAGACCTCACAGCACACTGTGGTTGTTAAGAAAATTTAAAATTTAAAGGCTTTAAGGATGGAAGAGACAATTACTAACACAGAAAAGGAAACTAAAACAAAAACTTCCATCCATTATTCTATAATCATCTCTCTGTTAGCCAATGATGCAGTCAACAGGCCTTCCCTTTCTTATCTCTGAGTCTGCTCTCACATACAAATTGATAAATATAAAAAAATGATAACTTAAATCTCCTTTCAGTAATAAGGAATTTAAAAATTAGATCCAAATTGGGACGAATATATGGAAATCCCATTGAAAAGAAAATCCCAAAATGTTAACATTAAGTTGGGTTCAAGGATAATGATTGCTTCCATAGCCTTATAGCACTAGAGTTAAATGGCACCAATATAGAGTGGCACCAAACTCCTCAGCAGTCTCTGGAAGCAAAGGACCACATTGAAGGACAGCAGAAGTCATTTTTCTGGCTGTTGAGGTTTCTTGCTGCAGCATCACTTTCTGGACATGTCCTAACAGGAAGGACTGTGACCACTAAGCTACACTGTCCCAAGGTGTCTATGTGTGATTTTTCAATAATATACTTTTCTCCACCTGCCCCTCATCAGATGGAAGAGGTTCAGGATCCCAAGAGGAGAAGTTCCTTCTCACTGTAATTATCACCTCACAGGCCTTGAGACCTCTCCTCCTCCTTCTCCAGTGACTGCCTTTGATGTAAACATCCCATTGAACTGACATGGAAGGGATCTTGCATTAGAAAAGGATAAATGCTACAGGTTGTGCTTTCTGCGGCTCAAGTGACAGGACAAGCAGGAGCTGTGATCTTCAACGTATTTTCTCTCTCTTCAAGGTGAATCTTGCTTTGTCTCTGTTTCAATCAGGAAAGCCATTGGACATTCCCTCCTGTGTGACAGCTTCCAATTGTTCCAATCCTTTTTTTTAGAAACGGGAAGGAGATTGATTCAACCCCATGAATTATGGACCTCCTGCTTCTGCTTCTGATGCTGCTGGTGCCTCAGACAGTCTCGGGGAAACTTAGAAAGAAATGCCCACTGAATTTGGACCACCAGGATGGAGAAAAGCCATGGAGCTATTATAGGCCAGGAGATCTTCTCATTGGTGTAGTCATCTCTGCATCAGCAATATCACCTGCAATATTACCTTTCAACATGGCTCCTTCTAGTCACATTCGGTTGTAAGTCATTCACTGTGAAGGAGTTTCATTCCCTCCATTTGCGTCTAAAACCTTCTTTCTTTTTTCCTCTTATTTTAGTTACTCTTATATTGTATGACATGAATTTCTTGAATCCTTTTGCTTCCCACAGCTTCTCACTTTTGACTTATTTTCTAGGAGAGACTGAAATCCAAATTATGGGGTAAATAAAACTTGAAAGAAACACACATTGTTGTCCACTTCCTGTTCAATCCTCAGTTCATGACTTGAATATTAGGTTTTTTTTAAAGTAGTAATTGTGGTAGTTTCCAGATAATTTCTATATTTTTACAACTGTAGACAGATATTCAATCCCTTATTTGTTTAGGAATAGAGAATGACATGTTTTAGAGCATTATCTATTATAAGACTTGATTATCTTGTATAGAAAAAGAGGATTAAAGAGAAGAAAATGTATTTAATTGTTGCTGTTGGTGATGCTTATATTAACATGGGCATGGTTTTACACTAGTTTACCAGAGGAGAAGGGTCAAATAATACGGATGATTTTCAATATCGAGGTGTTTAACAAAAATTCATGGCTCCTGCACAATCTCACTCTTGGCTACAACCTCCATGACAACTATTCAAACACACTTGGCACTTCAGATGCTTTGCTGGATATGCTGTCTACTGGAGAAGCCAATGTTCCCAACTACAGCTGTGGAAGGAAGGACAACCTTTTGGCTCTTCTTGATGGAGCCGGTAAAGACATCTCCCCCCAGATGTCAACATTAGGAGGCCCCTACAAAGTAGCCCAGGTTTGTGTTTGTGTTCCTCTATCTGGTATAGTGAGTTGGTGTGTGTGTGAGTGAGTGAGTGATAGATCCAACCATTTCATCTCTATGGAATTCAAACTCTGTTTTTCACCATCACATTTAGCTGTCATGGTGTCAGGATTGGGAGAACAGTGGGGAGGGAGCAATGTGGAAAACTGAAACATTTACTCATGACAGCATCCCCATTGCTTTGAGGGCTTCTCTTGCATGATTGTGAAGGTGAGGAGAGGCTCTGTGTTCAATCAAAGGGTCTTCTGTACAATAGGAAGCTGGAGCACCAATGGAAAGCTAACTTTTTTCTCATTATATTAACCAATGTAATGATATTCTCAAACATGCATTAACCAATTTATAAATAAATATCTTATAATTATATTATAAATATCTAATTCTACAAGATGGCAACTGTAATTCCCATATTTTAAAAAAGGGAAGAAAATGGTCCCTGACAATTCCAGGACCATTTCTCTGACAGATGTAAGTAAAACCTTTGTTAGCTTCCCCTTGAATAGAGTTGAGAGTAGGTAGATGAAAAGGGCATTTCTTGTAGAAGAACCAGCAGTCTTAAGCAGATGTGATCTACTACTGACAATTGTTTTGTCTTGAAACATCACACCATCTAAAAAGTATCAGTCAGAGGAAAGAATGCCTCTGTTGCCTTGATAGCATTTGACACAGTAAACAAAGGAATATTACAGAAGAAACTGATTGCTTTTGCAATGGAGCTCAGAACTTTGACCCTGCTCAAAGGCCTTTATGCAAGCACTGACAGAGAGAACAATTAATCAGTGGAACTGCTTGCCTCATGAAGCTGTGTGTGCTCCATTACTGGACGTTTTCAAAAGGAGCTGGACATTCCTTTTAATTGGAATGGTATACGGACTGTTCTGTGAGCAGAGGGTTGGACTAGAAGACCTCCAAGATCCCTTCCATCCCAATTATTCCATACTCTATGTTCATTTGTTTGAGAGTGTTCTTTAGGGTAGAGTTCCCCAATGTTTCCAGTTTTGCACACCTGTCATGGGGGGAGGAAGAGGGGATGGTTCCATGCTGTGGCTGCCTTAAATGGACTGTAAGGATGTGTGTATGCACATGCACACTTGCTCGCCATTTCTGTGGTCTGGTTGCAAACCCCTCAGGGCCCACGAATGGGCTGTGGCTCATAGGTTGTGTACCTCCTGTTTTAGGATGAATTGAGCCTTGAGAAGTAGGATCCTTACCAGAAGGTAAGACAAATGTGCTGCCAATATGACATTCAGTGGTGCATATGCTGTTAAGACAACTTGGCTCCTTCTCTCATAAGAATTATCTGATTATGGATAAATCAAAGTCAAAAGTTACAGTCTTTGGAAAATTACAGCATTGCCAAATACGGATATTTGATGAGGACCAATAGAGCAAGTTCACATCTTACCTTATTTGGGGTATTTTTCTTTCTTATTGGATCTTGGCTCCCTCAACATCAAAGGAGCTCATTTAGACCAAAGGGACAAGTGAATGCACTGTTAATTTTTTTTAAAAAAATCATTGCTATGCAGCTTTTTTTGTCTAAAACATTAAAGCACAAAAGGCCAACATTACCACCATGCATTTATTTTGAGCTGAGTTCTTGGATTTAATTTATACAATTCCTAAAACTGAGAAGTATCTTGAGGGCGGATAAAAGGACTTCAGCTGTTGCTATGAGATCAGAATTGGGAATTTATACAATATATAAAATTAGGGGATTTTTAAAATGAAATTAATGATATGGAACTGTTGGAGTCCCAAAACTCTGTTAAAACAAACAAATGTAAGTTAAAAAGATCTTGAAGTGTACAAGTGACAAATTATATTACTCTGGTCTCCCTGGTCTTTTTACAATTGGAGACAAAACTAAAAAAAAATTGTTGCACAAAGAATCCAAGATTTTCAAAACAGAGAAAAATAGGGTCATCCTCAGTAAGATTGGCATATTTAAATGCATGAACTGTTACAAATGTGCCTTCCAAACTGGCAAGTATTGAGTTAAATCTTCCAAATCCCTTACAATGAATGAACCTGTTTTTATGAAGTTCCAGAGATTGAAGATGTAACACATCTATTATTTGGGTGCCAATTATATAAAAAAGAGGGAGATCAATATCTTGGACTATAGAGAAATGATCTATTGGGGTCCTAACATATAAACACCATATTTCCTGTGTGGATCAGAATCCAACAAATATATATATCATACAGCCCTTTTTGGGAGGAAATTGGCTCAGTTGAGAGCCTCACATGCATTCTGATTGTGGTAAATTTGGGGAATGATAAAAATACTATCTTTATTCTTCATGCTTATTCTATTTTATTTTAAAAAACAATCTACTTTTACACATGGTCTTGTTAATGTACTGCCTTTTATATTCTGTATCTTGGTATGGCTAATGACTAATCAACAAGAAACTGTTCTAATATGTAGCATGACCAAAAATGGATTTATTAAAAGCTAAACATTGGGAGCCCAAATTAACACAGCACTCTTCATTGCTTTTTTTCAGGTCAGTGCTAGAATTCCTTCAGAGGCTGTGAGTGATACAAGTCAATTCCCTTTTTTCCATCCAACGCTCCCCACAGAAGGAATCCAGTACCCAGCAATTGTCCAACTGCTCCTCCATTTTGAATGGACCCTGATTGGTCTCTTTGCACCAGACACAGAGAAGGGAGAGCATTTCATGAGGACTTTTACTCCTATGCTTCTCAGGAATAGAATTTGTGTAGTTCTATCACAACAATTCTCAGTGCCTGGAAATATAGCAGCCCTCAGGGATGCCCTCTCTAAGTGGAGACAAGTCAATGTCCTTGTTCACTTCATAGAATTTGAGTCCATTTATGACAGAATTCTTCCTTTCCATTTAACATTTAGGCGTTTGCCAGGATCCATTGAAGGGAAAGTCTGGATCATGACAGTGCTTTGTGCATATTCAATGGGAAAGCGCAGGTTTTTCAAGTACGTCCATAGTATTTGGGCCTTTCCTCTTCAATGGAAAAAGAGTAGGAGAAACGATGATGCCTATAAATATCCTTTCTTTGTGGAACGTGAATTTCAAGCTGAGTATTTTCACTGCTCTGTTTCAAGACATGTCTTTTCTGTCAAAGGCCAAAGAAGATGCACCCAGAAAGCCCCACTGGAGACCCAAGAGAAAAAGAATAGGCTGAAGATCCCAAATGGCAGCTATACTTACAGTGCCATTAAGATTCTGGCTTATGCCTTAAATGCTGCATCCAAATCCAAGAGGAGAAGGAAGAAAAGAAAAGAGAGATTGGGGACTCCATGGCTGCAGCCATGGAAGGTATGTGGGTCCGAACAAGGATCCATCAAAATATAAATTCCTTTCAAATCCTGTTCTCTGAGTTTGGTTGTTTAAGATCTTAAGCTTCAGTTCAACATCTTGTGCATAATGGAATAATGCTGAATCCTCCGTTCTACAATTAAGATGTTTTGTATATTTGAGAAAATGTTCCCAGATTCCTTCTGATTTTAGGCTCCTGAAAACGAACATGGCTCTTTTCCTTGTTGTCTTTCCTCAAGGCTAAAAGCAGCCCCTTTGATCTCTTCCTTCTTTGTCCTCATGTATAACTGATGGATATTTTGTGCAACGTCTTCTCCAAGTGTGGTTGCCGCAAGATGACCTTGAATGATTCCACTGGATTATTGACATTATGGTCAAATTAATAATATGGTTATTCTCATATCATTAAAATATTACTACTGCTCTATTATAGAATAGAATAGAAAAAGAGATTTGGAAGGGACCTTGGAGGTCTTCTAGTACAACTTTTTGGCTAGGCAGGAAACCTAAACCATTTAAGGCAAATGGTTATCCACCATCTTCTTAAAAACATCCAGTATTGGAGCAGGTTGTTCCATTGATTAATTGTTCTAACTGTCAGGAAATTTCTCCTCAGTTCTAAGTTGCTTCTCTCCTTGATTACGTAGTTTCCACCCATTGCATCTTGTTCTACCCTCAAGTGCTTTGAAGAATAGTTTGACTCCCTCTTATTTGTGGCAACCCCTGAGATATTGGGACACTGCTGTCATGTCCCCCCTACTCCTTCTTTTCATTAAACTAGACATACCCAGTTCTTGCAACTGTTCTTCCTATGTTTTAGCCTCCAGTCCTCTGATCACTTTTGTTGCTCTTCTCTGCACTCTTTACAGAGTCTCCACATGTGTTTTTACATCGTGGTGAATAAAACTGTATGCAGTATTCCAAGTATGGCCTTACCAAGGCATTATCAAGTGGTATTAACACTTCACGTGATCTTGATTCTATCCCTCTGTTTATGCAGCCTAGAACTGTGTTGGCTTTTTTGGCAGCTGCTGCCCACTGCTGGCTCATATTTAAATGGCTGTCCACTAGGACTCCAAGCTCCCTCTCACATTTGCTACTATTGAGCAAAGTACCACCTATACTGTACCTGTGTATTCTGTTTTTCTTGCCTTAATGTAGAACCTTATTTTTTTCACCTTTGAATTTCATTTTGTTAGATAGTGCCCAATGTTCAAGTTTGTCAAGATCCTTCTGTATCTTAAGCCTATCTTCTGGAGTGTTTGCTACTCCTGCCAGTTTTGAAAAACCTATGTTGGTTTTTGTTTATTACTTTGTTTGCTTCTACCTTGTTCCCCAAAACTACCTCATGTCCTGCTAATAAGGCTGTTAAATCCTCAGACTTTCGACTGTGCCAGTAAGTCTGGTGAACTCTAATTACCGCATTCCTGTAGGAGAAGACCGCCGCGTCCTGATTGGCTGAGACGTGGCTTGCCGGATTCAGACTTTCTGTTGAAACAATTGTTGCAAGGCGGTCGCGTCTGATTGGATAAGACGCGACTAGCCGGAATTTACCTTGCCGCCTCGTTGAGGCTTTTCCCGCCTGACAGCTCTATATAAATCGCTGTCAGGTGGGAAAACCCTCACCTTCGTTCTATGCACTTTGCCTTGTATATAGTTAATAAAGAATACTTGTTATGACTACGCCTGAGTCGGAATCCTTCTTCCAATCTAACAAAGGCCATGCCACATTTTTTCTCATAGGCAAAAATATAAGCCCTCCCCCACAATTAATAATAATAATAATAATAATAATAATAATAATAATAATAATAATAATAATAATAATAATAATAATAATAATAATAATAATTTAATTTATAACCCGCTCTCTCTCCCAGAAGGGACTCGAGGCGGGGCACAGGGAATTTAAAATACATATAAAATACAAACAGTATACAATAATAAAATGAAATTAAACTAACTAACCCTGCGCTAAAATCCCATATTAAAACTAACCCCAATCTAAAAAGAGACTACCCTAGGCCGGCCAAGCGAAACAGATGTGTCTTTAATTTTAGGCGGAAGGAGCGGAGGTCTGTGGTTGTCCTGATATCGGGGGGAAGGTCGTTCCAGAGGGCTGGGCCCGCCACAGAGAAGGCCCTTCCCCTGGGCGTCACCCGCTGACAAAGTCTAGTGGACGGCACCCGGAGAAGTCCCTCTCTGTGGGAGCGAATCGGCCGTGAGGATGTATGGGGCAGGATCCGATCCCGCAGATAGCTAGGTCCCGAGCCATGGAGCGCTTTGAAGATGATGACTAACACCTTGAAGCGCACCCAGAAGACGACAGGTAGCCAGTGCAGCTCGCGCAAGAGCGGTGTTACGTGGGTGAACATAGAGGCTCCCATTATTGCTCGCGCGGCTGCGTTCTGGACCAACTGAAGTCTCCGGGTGCACCTCAAGGGGAGCCCCATGTAGAGAGAGTTGCAATAGTCCAGTCGGGATGTCACGAGAGCATGAGTGACTGTGCAAAGGGCGTCCCGATCCAATAGGGGGCGCAACTGGCGTACCAAGCGAACCTGGTAAAACGCCCTCCTGGCCACGGCTGTCACTTGATCTTCCATGGACAGCCGGGTATCCAGGAGGACACCCAAGTTGCGCGCCCCATCCACAGGGGCAAGATGTTCGCCCCCTATGGCCAGCGATGGAGTCAGCTGGTTGAATCGGGCAGCCGGAAACCACAGCCACTCGGTCTTGGTCGGGTTGAGCCTGAGTCCGTTACTTCCCATCCAGATCCGCACGGCTTCCAGGCACTGGCACATCACCGCTACGGCATCGTTGGGGTGGTTTGGGGTAGATATATACAGCTGAGTATCATCAGCGTAGAGATGATACTCTACCCCAAAACCACGGATGATCTCGCCCAGCGGCTTCATGTATGTGTTGAACAGGAGAGGCGAGAGGACCGACCCCTGAGGCACCCCACATGTGAGGGGTCTCGGGGTCGACCTCTGCTCTCCTGTCAACACAAATTGCGATCGGCCAGAGAGGTAGGAGGAGAACCACCGCAAAACGGTGCCTCCCACCCCCAACCCCCCCAGCCGATGCAATAGGATACCATGGTCGATGGTATCGAAAGCCGCCGAGAGGTCTAACAGAACCAGGATGGAGGAGCAACCCCCATCTCTGGCCCTCCAGAGATCATCCACCAACGCGACCAATGCCGTCTCGGTGCTATGCCCGGGCCGAAAGCCGGACTGGCGCGGGTCTAGATAATCAACTTCCTCCAGATGACGGGGAAACTGTTGTGCCACCACACTCTCAACAACCTTCGCCAGGAAGGGAAGGTTGGAGACTGGACGATAGTTGGTTAATAAAGCTGGATCCAGAGAGGGCTTCTTGAGGAGGGGCCTCACCATGGCCTCTTTTAGGGAGGCAGGCAAGGAACCCTCACTCAAGGATGCGTTGATAACCTCTTGGAGCCAGCCTCGTGTCACCTCCCAGGATGCCAGTACAAGCCAGGAGGGACACGGGTCCAATAAACATGTGGTGGCTCGCAGTCGCCCACGTAACCTGTCCATATCCTCGGAAGTAACGGAGTCAAACTCCTCCCAAACAAGATCCCCCTCGTGGCAATCCACTGGACCAGCAATGGGGGCTAACTCATTCTGTATCTGAGCGATTTTCTCCTGCAGATAAGACACAAATTCCTCTGCTCTATCCTGTAAGGGGGCTTCCCGCACCCTCTGTTGAAGGAGGGTACGGGTCACCCTAAACAGGGCGGCAGGGCGGTTATCTGCGGATGCTATGAGAGTGGCGCAATGATGGCGTTTGGCCACTCTCAGCGCCACAATGTAAGTCCGTAAATGGGCTCTTACCTGTGTCCGGTCAGATTCAGAGCGGGTATACCTCCATCTTCTCTCTAGGCATCTCTTGTGGCGTTTCATCACCCTCAGCTCCTCGGTAAACCAAGGAGCCAGGGTGGCTCGCCACCGCAAGAGAGGCCGCAAGGGCGCGACCCGATCCAAGGCTCCCGTGGTCGCAGTATTCCATGCGGCCACGAGGTCCTCCATCGGGGCGCGGGTCAGGGGTACAGGAAGTGGCCCAAGCGCCGCTTGGAACCCATCTGGGTCCATCAGGCGCCTGGGGCAGAACCAGATTGGTAACTCAGGTTCCACCTCCCCGCGGAGGGGAGTAGCGGTCGGAAAGTCAAGCCGGAGAAGTGAGTGGTCTGTCCATGACAAGGGTGTGATGACTATATCCCCTATACCCAGATCACTCTTCCATTGGCCTGAGACAAAGATGAGATCCGGTGTATGTCCACCCTCGTGCGTGGGGCCTTGAATTAATTGGGTCAGGTCCATGGCCGTCATGGAAGCCATGAACTCCCGAGCTACCCCGGATGATTTGCCCACCGATGGCAGGTTAAAGTCCCCCATGACTAAAAGTCTGGGGGTCTCAACTGCCACCATAGCGATCACCTCTAGGAGCTCGGGCAGGGCTGCTGCTACATAGCGGGGAGCCAGGTATACAACCAGCAAGCCCAACTGCCTCCCTAGGCCCCACTTCACGCAGAGGGACTCACAACCGGTGGTCTGTGGCACAACGGTCTCTCTCGGCTCAAGACCTTCCTTAACAATGACCGCTACCCCACCACCCCTGCCTAGGGCCCGGGGCTGATGAAAAGCGCGGTAGCCTGGTGGGCACATTTCAACGAGGGGGAGTCCTCCCTCGTGGCCCAACCAGGTCTCCGCAATTCCAGCCAGGTCCGGCTCCCCCTCTGACACCAGGTCATTAATGAGGGGGGCTTTGTTGACAACGGACCTGGCATTGCAAAACATCAGCCGCAGGTCCTGGCTCTGTACTCCCTGACCACCTAGCCTGCGGGGGTTGTGGCAACTGACCGTTTGTAACCAACGGCTACGTGCCTCCAACCGGGAGGATGGAACTTGTCTCCCTCGGACCTGCCCCTCCCCACGACCCTCTGGATGGGGAAGCCCTCCACCGGAATGACTTGTGTTTCCCCCCTCTTGCCGGATCCTTCCGCTTCCCTCCGCCAACTGCTGGTCCGGCCCTTTCTTTCCTTTTTTCCCTCTGTCTCTCCCTGTCTGTGCCCACCCACCTCCCTGGTACCCCCACCCACCTCCCTGGTACCCCCTAAAAAACCCACCCCAGAACCCCTTAAAAACCGAGTTAAAAAGCCCCCTAAAAAACCCCTCAGTTTCCTTTTCCGCCACCTCTCAAGATTAAGAAATCCATCATCAAGGTGGGCCCTCGTTAGAGGGCCAAACCTGCGAGAGGGGGGACTCTCGCAGGGCGCGGAGGTCAGCTGCCGAATAGATAGCAAGTTCATAATTAATTCCGGAGAGGAGAGCTGCCATAAGAAAATAGCCACAGCCCATAGTCATATTTAAGTACAGTGGCACTGTTGGTAAGCCACTAGCCAGTCACTATCGTTTTTGTTGTTGTTGTTGTTGTTTTTTTAAAGTGCTTGTGTGCGTTGCAAAGCCCGATGGACCAAGGCATATCAGATGGTTACAGCAGGGAGGCAAAAGTCATGATGGTAAGCCCCCTGAAAACACATACACACCACCATCCAGCCAGGCAGAGCTTCAGTGACTGACCTAGCAGTATCCCAAAGGCACCAAGCCATGTGGGTCTGCCTGCACCCCAGCTTCCGTGGCTTGGCCCATTCAGGATACCCCTAGGTTAGTGCATGGAGATCTGCCTGGCTGGAGAGAGGGGTTGTGTGAGCTCCTTCTTCGCCCCCAGCTCGCATGCTTCCCCGCCTCACCATGCCCTTGGCCAGCTCTCCTTGCAGGATTGGGCACTGTCGCTGCTGCTGGCGCCATCGAGCTCCAAGTAAACCTTCTTCTCTGTTTTCCAAACTCTGGAACTTGGCTTCCAATTCTTCCACCAATGGCCACTCTAGGAGTGTGTCCTATGGTTATGGGTAGGCTGCCGGAAGACAGGAGCAGCTGCCTGGCAACCCTAAAACAATAAGCCCTCCCCCTCTAATAAGCCCAAGGCCATATTTCATAAGTCCAAAAAATATAATACCCTGTCATATTTTCAGGGAAACACGGTAGGTGTTCTCTGATTCGTTGCTTGATTATCTTTTCCAGAATCTTCCCTGATATTGAAGTCAGACTGATAGGTCTATAATTTCCTGGATCTATTCCCCCCCCCCTTTTTTGAAGATGGGAACCACATCAGCTCTTTTCCAGTCCTCTGTCAGTTCTCCAGTGCACAAGGATCTCTGAAAGATATAGTTCAGTGGTTCTGATATCTTGTCTGCCAGTTGCTTCAGAACCCTGGGGTGTAATCAGTCCGGTCCTGGTGGTTTGAACTCATCTAGGGTAGACAGGTGCTCACTTCCCTATTTTAACTAGTGTTCCTAATCTGTTTTTTTGCAAAAATGTTTTATTTTAATTGAACAAACAACACACACGCACACACACACAAAGAATCATCTTCATTACATCTTGTAGAAAGTGTGTCAATTAGTTACAAATAACTTTTGTGCATCTCTTCCACTATCCTCGCATAAAATTCATATCAGATTATGTTTTAAATTCTTTATATATCTTACTGTCAACATGCCATAGTTCTCCTTTAACTAAAGTTATTTTAACATCCTTTTTCCTACAGTTAAAAACACAACCACAAACTGACATTACCAAATTATTACTTACTAATTATAAAACTTAATTAATTTTTTGTTATCAACTTTCATATATCCAATAACCTTACACCTTTATAACACATTCAAAATATGGATTAATTAACAAAATTTCTAAGCCTTTTTCTCAAGTCCCTGTTTACAATCTGTAGCCAAATTCCTTTAATTAAAAAAAGTACACACACACACACACACACAAAATCATTAACTATATCTCTTATCATTTCATTATTATTGTTATCATTAATATTTATTAACAAAAATCATTTACTATTTATATCCAACTTTCTCACATCAAGCCAACCCAAGTATGTACCTTGTTACCATTATCCATTATTTATTTAACATAACAATCTAAAAATTACTAAATTATTACTCACTAGTCACAAGACTAGTTTTTGGTTGTTAACTTTCATATATCAACCTGTGTCCTTCCAATAGGCATAGACTCTTGTTTCTTTTGTGGTATTAGTCTTCCGCTTATTTCCTTAATAAAGTTTTTAAGGACTTCTCTCCACACCTTATTGCTTGTTGCATCTCTCGGATAGTCTCGGCACCCTCCATCTGCTATTTTAATTAACATAACTTTGATTATCGATTGTGCTTCTCGTAAGATTTCTCTCCTTAAATCCATCGTTTTTCTCTTTTTTCTTCTTCTGTGCCTTGCAATTTGGAGTAGAGCTCCAGTCCATCAAATTCCCTTTTCCATACTTCCTTTTTTCCACTTTCAGCCACATTCACTCCATTGATGAGATCCTCAGTTTTCTTATCTTTATGTTCATTTTTCCCTTCAGTTTTTCGGCTCCATCTCCAGTGAAAAACTCTAGATTTTCCATCTTCTTCTCAAATCTCCCAGTTACCTCCAGTAAATTTAGAATTCCAGCCAAAATATTTTGCAACATCAAAGTTTCCTCTTCTGACAAAAGATCCATATTTCCAAATTTTTGTTTACTGCTACCCTAGCTTTCCAAGCTATATCCCTAGCTTTCCAAGCTATCGCCCTGGGTCCTCTGTGGAGAAGGGCGGGGTATAAATTTAAATTTAAATAAATATTTTTTAAGTTCTTCAAGAGAAAAAGATTCTGTTTTTTCCTCTCTCGTGCCAATAAAGCTCTCAAAGGACATCTGTGTAAACTCTCTGTGTCCTTGGCTACAGAGCTTTGAACTACGGAGTCAGTAAGATCAAAGGGGAAACAAGAGCAAGTGCGTAATTAAAAAAACTCTAGCCTCTAGCCTCCGAGTGACAGTTTCGCTTTCTTTCACTTTCTTATATTATCTTCGGCTTAAGGGAAACAGCGTTCTTGAATGAAATTTAATTACCAATAGTAGAAACTTTGTTAAAATAACGAAGAAGGTTTAGTCCTTAGGTTGAAAAATAAAAAGTAAAAGCCACAAAAAACAGAAGAAAAACTGGTCTGTTCCCTTTAAAAAAAAAAGGTTGCAAGCACTTCAAGCCACAAAATTACACAAAAAAAGAACACTTTCCAAGGCAATCCACTGCAGGTAAATTTCATCGCTTATTTGTTCTACTTAAGGATTTAATTATCTTTAAAAAAAATTGGGGGCAGTCCTTCTCAAAATAGAAAAAATTCTCACCAGATGGACACACTTTCTCTTTCTGTTTTCCTTCCGTTCCAGAGCTGTCCCAACTTCTTCAGCCTAGGCTGCCTTTCGTGGCCAGCTTGAAGAGCTTCTCTTGGATCAATCAGGGGCTTTGTGTGGCCCCCAAGATCAGCAAGATGTAGTTTTCCTGTTCACTGTCTCTTCGGGATGGTTTAGGTCCAATTGGATCACCCAGTGGCAAAAGTATTGGCGGCAGTCTCAGAGCTTCAAGGCCGCACATCTGTACCATCGCGATGTTGACTCTTCCTTCCAAATCTGTTCTTTGTGGTGGTTTTTTTTGATAAGTTGGACTGTTTTTTCCCTTTGTGTAAAGACAGATGCAAAAAAGTGAGTCAGGTAGTTCTCCTTGCTCCCTGTTGCTTGTCATCTTCTTGCCACTTTCTCTTGGAAATGGATCACTTTTTTCCTTGACTTTTTCCTTGTTTTTAACATGTTGGAAGAAGCTTTTTTTGTTATATTTTACTTTTGTTGAAAGCCTTTCTTCATTGTGAGCCTTAGCTTTCCTCACTTCATCATTATATTATATCCATTATAATCAGTAGCCATTCAACAAACAGAAAAATGATAGAAAACTACAAATGAAATATTAAAGAAAGGTATAGATTTGTTGCTGCCATTTCTTTGTGTTATGCAATATACACTCATGTATCATAGCCTAGATCAGGCATGTCAAATATGCAGCATAGGCAAAAAATGTCACAATATGACCCATGATGTGTTTGTGTTTGACATCCCTGTCCTAGAGGGTGCCACAAAGAAGAGGGTGGCACTCAGAGGGTGCCACAAAGAAGAGGGAGTCAAACTATTCTCCAAGGCACCTGGGGGCAGGACAAGAAGTAATGGGTGGAAACTAATCAAGGAGAGAAGCAACTTAGAACTAAGGAGAAATTTCCTGACAGTCAGAACAATTAACCTCTGGAACAGCTTGCCTCCAGAAGTTGTGAATGCCCCAACCCTGGAAGTCTTTTAAAAGATGTTAGATAGCCATTTGTCTGAAATGGTATAAGGTTCCTGCCCATGCAGGGGATTGGACTAGAAGACCTACAAGGTCCCTTCCAACTCTGCTATTGTATTGTATTGTATATTGTGAAGATGCTAAAAGTTACTTAATCGGCAAGTGAATTTTACTTATGCGCCTCTCTCTATCATGAAATCACTTTTTTTTATTTTGTGGAAGGTGAGATTTTTTAAAAAGGAGATAAAGATAGCTTTGTCCAAACTGACAGCTGTGTAACAGGCAGAGAAAGAAACTCAGAGAAGGTCCTCACTAACTTTTTTGACTGTCAAAAGAGGTGATGAAAGATTTATACTTTCACACTTGCAAGATACTGTTAATAGTCTTACAATAAAATAGAATAAAATAAAATTGTATCACTTTTCTTTGTGCTCTAACTGAATGAAGATTAGCCTTGCAACTTTCTTCTTAACAAATTCTTGCTTGCTGGTAATCATCCTGTTGTTTTCAAGGAGTTTATGAATACTCTAGTTAGTTGGGGGTTTAGTTCAATTGATTTGTCACTGAAAATATTTGCTAAAATTGACAATTTCTGTCAATTATATCATCTCACTATATTGTTTGTCAATATACAATTGAGAACCATTATTGAACCTTTGTTCTTGAATTTTGGAGATAATGGCAATACTTGTTCTGCCAGCTGACAATATTTGCAAGTTAAGCAACTGTAGAAGAAAGATTCCAATGTAAAAAGAGCATGTGAGATAAGAAAACAAAATTTCTAACTTTAAAATTCTTCCATGTTGTCATTCTAGTTCCATCTCTTTCTAAAGAAGAAGGAATTGTACAATCTTTCTTTGATGAAGGTGTACTTGGACCAAAATGGAGATGTAGCAGCAGATCTAGATGTCGTTAGTAGAGTGATTCTGCCCAATCCCATCAACAAGTATTTGGGGACCTTTGAAAGGCAGAGATTAATAATCAAACAAGATGCTTTGTCACAGCTAAAGTTGCTGAACAAGGTGAGGAAAATGATACTCCCCCACCAAGACTTACAATCCATTTCAAGCAGTGATGGGATTCAAAAATTTTTACTACCAGATCCATGGGCGTAGCTTGGTGGGCGTTTCAGGGGAAGAATACTGCAAAATCCCCATTTCCTCCCCATTACTTGGGACTCGGGAGGCAGAGAATAGATGGTGATGGGGCCAGTCAGAGGTGCTATTTACTGATTCTCCGAACTATTCAAACAACTAGTCAGAACCTGCTGAATACCACCTCTGATTTCAAGTGGACCAAACCTAGTCAAAAGGGTAGGTAACCTTGACTGAGAATTGAATGTGTGGAGTAAAACTTTTATTAGTGTCTTAGATAGGGAGGCTTCAATTCTATTGACCAAGATATCCTTCAGATGCTATAATGCTGAATACTGTCATAAGCTGATTCTGCTATATCCAAAATGAGATTTGGAGTGATTATTACTTAGGACACAAATCTCTGCCATTTTATGTCCCTTCTGAGGTTTACTACCGCCATAGAACCGGTGAGAGAGGGTGTCATATTTTGATGTTACTAGCTTCAGGTGCACTAGTTACTTGTCTTCAAATATCAAAGATGAAGGCAATTCTGGTGACCAGGGCCTGAGTTCAGGTTTGGTCTCAATCTGATGAAATGGAATCAAGACTGGATGGAAGTCCTGTTGGTCCCAATGACTTGGTTGGAGTCAGAGGTCCTCCAAAATTTTGGGCTCAAGCGCTGGGAGGTTTATAATCAGCCAAGAGCTGGTCATAGCTATACATGCCTCTCTTTAATCCCACTGGGATAGTGGAATTTAGGAAGGAGGTCCAAGGCTGTCAGTTCGCACAAAACAATAATGACTGGTCGAATATGAGCTTATTGATTGATTGATTGATTGATTGATTGATTAAACCTATTTGCTGCCCATCTCACCACGATAATGGCATAAAAACTGAAATAATGAAACAAGAATTTGGTGCAAAAATTTCTGATATCAGAAGTAATGAGGGACAATCTCAAGGGAAATATTACTTGGGTTTCAGCATTAGCTTTTAAGAGTTCACTTCAACTGAAAATCCCTTGCATGCAATTGTTTCTCTTGAGTTTTAGCTCCCTTCAGGCACCCAGGGAGGCTCCAAATCAGACTAAATGTCACAAGTGTTCAGCCCTAGTTTGCCATGAACCCTGGAGGGAGGGGGGAAGAGAGAGTGGGAATGCTTGTGAGGAGGAAGGTAAAATAGTTGGTTGGAACTGCAGCAGTCAGACAAACCCCCGAAGGCTCTAGATCAAACTAATAATGAATATGGGTGAGCATTTCCCTATTAGTTTGTGTCAGCTAATTGTATTCTTTCAACAGAAAAGATATTTTGTTGGATACCTTGTTTTGAGTATTCCTTTCCCACCCAGAGCTCTCACTCATGACCCATGTGGGGCATCAAAAGATCCCTGACTTACCCTTTTTGATGGGCACATTTTCATATCCTCACCTCCATCTCCCCTCACTAGACTTTTAAAAATTAGCCAGTTTTACTTTTAGTTCACCAGAATGGCAGCCATATAAATTGAACAAATAAATACACAAATGAAAAACATCACGTTTAAGGTTGACAGCTTTTACTTGTAAGGATTTTTTTTCTTTCTATCTTAACTAGGAGAAAGTTTTGGACTATTTTTAAAAGGAGCTTTGCACTTTAGAAGAAACCTTTTCAGATCTTACTGATCAGAAGTTTCTTTCTTAATCACAGTTGTAATCTATGTTAAATAAATTTAAAATAAATAAAATTTTAAATAAATAAATTAATGTATACAAGATACATCAATTAATCATTCATAGTCAGTTAATATGTATAAAGCTGATAAATGGAATAGAAATTGTAGGAAGGTACCAGGAAACTCATTTTAGAAAGTAATAAATACATATGTGCAAGAGCCACAGCAGGAGAAAATCATACACGTAGCCAAAATGGGTTGAGTGCAATCACAAAAGGAAACTTAGTATAAAGGATTAAGAATAACCAAAGCACAGGAAAACCCCAGGCTGGCGATAACCACTAGACATAGAATCTTATCTAAGGCAAGACAAACATCATAACCATTTACCTAAAGCTGACACCTACTCACAGGAAACACCCTTCCTTGCCTTCTCTGACAGGATTAACCCCAAGGACCTGGAACCAGACGAACAGAATCAACATCAGAGCATCATCCCAAATAAATAATAATAATAATAATAATAATAATAATAATAATAATAATAATAATAATAATAATAATAATAATAATAATAATAATAATAATAATAATAATAATAATAATAATAATAATAATAATAATAATAATAATAATAATAATTTAATTTTATAACCCGCGCTCTCTCCCCTAGGGGACTCGAGGCGGGGCACAGGCAATTAAAATACAAGAACAAAATACAAAATACAAACTACAAAATTAAAAGTAAATTAAATTATTCCTGCGCTAAAACCCATATGCTAAACTAAAAATTACCCCTAAAACCCCCTAACCTAAAAAGAGACTACCCAAGGCCGGCCAGGCGAAAAAAGTGTGTCTTTAGTTTTAAGCGGAAGGAGCGGAGGTCCGTGGTTGTCCTAATATCGGGGGGAAGGTCGTTCCAGAGGGCTGGGCCCGCCACAGAGAAGGCCCTTCCCCTTGGCGTCGCCCGCTGACAAAGTCTAGTGGACGGCACCCGGAGCAGTCCCTCTCTGTGGGAGCGTATCGGCCGTGAGGATGTATGAGGCAGGATCCGATCCCGCAGATAGCTAGGTCCCGAGCCATGGAGCGCTTTAAAGATGATAATTAACACCTTGAAGCGCACCCGGAAGACGACAGGTAGCCAGTGCAGCTCGCGCAAGAGCGGTGTTACGTGGGCAAACCTAGAGGTGCCCATAATTGCTCGTGCGGCTGCATTCTGGACCAACTGAAGCCTCCGGGTGCACCTCAAGGGGAGCCCCATGTAGAGAGAGTTGCAATAATCCAGTCGGGATGTCACGAGAGCATGAGTGACTGTGCGAAGGGCGTCCCGATCCAATAGGGGGCGCAACTGGCGTACCAGGCGGACCTGGTAAAACGCCCTCCTGGCCACGGCTGTCACTTGATCTTCCATGGACAGCCGGGTATCCACCCGTTTCATCACCCTTAGCTCCTCGGTAAACCAAGGGGCCAGGGTGGCTCGGCGCCACACGAGAGGCCGCAAGGGCGCGACCCGATCCAAGGCTCCCGTGGTCGCAATATTCCATGCGGCCACGAGGTCCTCCATCGGGGCGCGGGTCAGGGGTACAGGAAGTGGCCCAAGCGCCGCCTGGAACCCATCTGGGTCCATCAGGCGCCTGGGGCGGAACCAGATTGGTGATTCAGGTTCCGCCTCCCCGCGGAGGGGAGCAGCGGTCGGAAAGTCGAGCTGGAGAAGTGAGTGGTCTGACCATGACAAGGGCGTGATGACTATATCCCCTATACCCAGATCACTCGCCCATTGGCCAGAGACGAAGATGAGATCTGGTGTGTTTCCACCCTCGTGGGTGGGGCCTTGAATTACTTGGGTCAGGTCCATGGCCGTCATGGAAGCCATGAACTCCCGAGCTACCTCGGATGATACGCCAACCGTTGGCAAGTTGAAGTCCCCCATGACTAAAAGTCTGGGGGACTTCAAGTGACAGAGAATTCGTATATATCACCTCTAGGAGCTCGGGCAGGGCTGCTGCTGCATAGCGAGGAGCCAGGTATACAACTAGCAAGCCCAACTGCCTCCCTAGGCCCCACTTCACGCAGAGGGACTCACAACCAGTGGTCTGTGGCACAATGGTTTCTCTCGGCTCAAGACTTTCTTTCACAATGACCGCTACCCCACCGCCCCTACCCAGGGCCCGGGGCTGATGAAAAGCGCGGTAACCTGGTGGGCAGATTTCAACGAGGGGAAGTCCTCCCTCGAGGCCCAACCAGGTCTCCGCAATCCCAACCAGGTCCGGCCCCCCCTCTGACACAAGGTCATTAATGAGGGGGGCTTTGTTGACAACGGACCTGTTAATCTTTGTTAATCAGAAACGTACACAAAGGCCTCAAAGGAGGGAAAGTGTATAAAGGTGGGAAACCAATTTATGTATGGTGTCATGCAGGCCCGGGAACGACAGAGCTGCATCTCATCCTTCCCGTCTTTCCTTTCCTTTAATAAAGCTCATAACTTCCAGGCAGCTGTCTTCATGAAATTCTCTTTTAGCGTCAGTGGTGATTCCTGGCTGGGAACGAACCCTAAACTCTTTATTTCCAACAAAATGTAATACATCTTTTACAATAAAGTCTAAGTTTCGTTCAAAATTTAAAATAAGTGGATATCTTATTTTAAAAACACGCATGTATAAAGAATGGGGGAATGCATGTTACTATGAGGAGGAATCCACTGGTTTTCACTTAATGCTTAAATCTTTTCCCAATTTTATTCCTCCAGACTTTATTAAGTAGAAATGTCTATTTTTACAATCTGATATGCCCCAAGAAAATGGAGGAACTAAATCTGCCTGCAATTGTATTCCTGCAATCATATGGAAGTGATCAGATATTTCATATTTTTCTATCTGAAGCCTGGGAACTACTTGGCTAATGGTCCTATCCACCTCCATGTTCCATAGATGGTGATTGTAACATCTTTCTTTTGCCATTTATTTCTTTGTCTTCTCAGTCTCTGCCTCAGTCCAAATGTGGGGAAAAATGTCAGCCTGGGTTTGTCAGGAAGGCTCGAGAAGGAGAGCCAGTTTGCTG
This sequence comes from Rhabdophis nuchalis, assembly GCA_039707465.1. Lineage (NCBI taxonomy): Eukaryota > Metazoa > Chordata > Lepidosauria > Squamata > Natricidae > Rhabdophis > Rhabdophis nuchalis. The sequence goes on from CM077646.1 coordinate 9,089,674, forward strand.
CCATGACTGCGTTCCTTGTCCAGAGGGGACCATCTCCACTCAGGAAGGTGGGTGACAACATAGGGAAACCTTCTGAATGCATCCAGAGCACTTCGATCAATATATATTTTAAAGAGTCATATAAGATTCATGGTTTTGTTTTTAATTTTCATGGTGTCCAATTTCTTCCCTAAAGGGAGACAAAATAAAAATATTTTCAAGGATGAGTTTAAGAAGAAGGATATTGTGGATTGGTTAGGAATTCTCTCTTTTATTTGCCAATTTGGATGTGTCCATCCATATTTATCTTTCTTAGACATATACGAATTCTCTGTCACTTGAGGAATGATTTTAGATCAACGTACTTTGCTCATTCAAATCAACTTTACATTACAAGCAAAAAGATAAATCAATCATGCAATTAATCAATTACTCTTTATTAAGATCATAAATCCTTATAAGCTGAAATATCTAACTGGGAGGAACAAGGGAGGGAGAGAAGTTGGGTTCAAGGAACAAATGAAAACAAAACAGAGAATTCCATCAAGTAAATATTTCCTTCCCACCTTTTCTTCCACTTTGCATTGTTGTTGAATATTGAGATAAAAACTGCTATAACAACAAAAAGGAATATAATTGTGGTTCTGAAAGGAAAAAATGCTAACATATAGTGCTGGGATTAAAAGGAACAGAAAGGAGAGGGAGAGGAGAACTAATAAAAGAACAATCTACAAATGGATGCCAATGGTGAATTCGTTCTCTCTTTAAAATTGTTCCCAAATCTAGAAAGGATGGAAATAAATTGCTTCATCTTCTCATTTTCATTGGGTAAAGAAACTTGGCAGATACCAAATTCAGTTCTTAATAATAATAATAATAATAATAATAATAATAATAATAATAATAATAATAATAATAATAATAATAATAATAATAATAATAATAATAATAATAATAATAATAATAATAATAATAATAATAATAATAATAATAGCTAAATTTATTGACCGCTCCCTCTCCCCACAGGGACTCGGGGCGGTGCACAGGGGAAATAAAAACAATAAATATACAACATACATAGCAAAATTAAAACGGATTAAATTAATTCCTGTGCTAAAATCCCATTAACTAAAAATCCCCATTCATTTAAAAACCCATAGAGAGAGAGACTACCCTAGGCCGGCCAGGCGGAAAAGATGAGTCTTCAATTTCAAGCGGAAGGAGCGGAGGTCCGTGGTCGTTCTAATATCGGGGGGAAGGTCGTTCCAGAGGGCCGGGCCCGCCACAGAGAGAGCCCTTCCCCTGGGCGTCGCCCGCTGACAAAGTCTAGTGGACGGCACCCGGAGAAGTCCCTCTCTGTGGGAGCGAATCGGCTGTGAGGATGTGTGAGGCAGGATCCGATCCTGCAGGTAGCTAGGTCCCGAGCCATGGAGCGCTTTAAAGATGATAATTAACACCTTGAAGCGCACCCGGAAGACGACAGGCAGCCAGTGCAGCTCGCGCAAGAGCGGTGTAATGTGGGTAAACCTAGTGGTTCCCATGATTGCTCGCGCGGCTGCATTCTGAACTAAATGAAGCCTCCGGGTGCACTTCAAGGGGAGCCCCATGTAGAGAGAGTTACAATAGTCCAGTCGGGATGTCACGAGGGCATGAGTGACTGTGCAAAGGGCGTCCCGATCCAATAGGGGGCGCAATTGGCGGACCAGGCGAACCTGGTAAAACGCCCTCCTGGCCACGGCTGTCACTTGCTCTTCCATAGACAGCCGGGTATCCAGGAGGACATCCAAATTGCGCGCCCCATCCACAGGGGCAAGATGTTCGCCCCCTATGGCCAGCGTTGGAGAGAGCTGGTTGAATCGGGCAGCCGGAAACCACAGCCACTCGGTCTTGGTCGGGTTGAGCCTGAGTCCGTTGCTTCCCATCCAGATCCGCACGGCTTCCAGGCACTGGCACATCACCGCTACGGCATCGTTGGGGTGGTTTGGGGTAGATATATACAGCTGAGTATTATCAGCGTATAGATGGTACTCTACCCCAAAACCACGGATGATCTCACCCAGCGGCTTCATGTATGCATTAAACAGGAGAGGCGAGAGGACCGACCCCTGAGGCACCCCACATGTGAGGGGTCTCGGGGTCGACCTCTGCTCCCCTGCCAACACAAATTGCGATCGGCCAGAGAGGTAGGAGGAGAACCACCGTAAAACGGTGCCTCCCACCCCCAACCCCCCCAGCCGATGCAATAGGATACCATGGTCGATGGTATCGAAAGCCGCCGAGAGGTCTAATAGGACCAGGATGGAGGAACAACCCCCATCTCTGGCCCTCCAGAGATCATCTACCAACGCGACCAATGCCGTCTCGGTGCTATGCCCGGGCCGAAAGCCGGACTGGCGCGGGTCTAGATAATCAACTTTCTCCAGGTGACGGGGAAACTGTTGTGCCACCACACTCTCAACAACCTTCGCCAAAAAGGGAAGGTTGGAGACGGGACGATAGTTGGTTAAAAGAGCTGGATCCAAAGAGGGCTTCTTAAGGAGGGGCCTCACCATAGCCTCTTTTAGGGAAGCAGGCAAGGAACCCTCACTCAAAGAAGCGTTGACAACCTCTTGGAGCCAGCCTCGTGTCACCTCCCAGGATGCCAGTACAAGCCAGGAGGGGCACGGGTCCAATAAACATGTGGTGGCTCGCAGTCGCCCACGTAGCCTGTCCATATCCTCGGAAGCAACGGAGTCAAATTCCTCCCAAACAAGATCAGCCTCGTGGCACCCCACTGGACCAAGAATGGGGGCTAACTCGTTCTGTATCTGAGCGGTTTTCTCCTGCAGAAAAATCACAAATTCCTCTGCTCTACCCTGTAGCGGGGCTTCCCGCACCCTCTGTTGAAGGAGGGAACGGGTCACCCTAAACAGGGCGGCAGGGCGGTTTTCTGCGGATGCTATGAGAGTAGCACAATGATGGCGTTTGGCCACTCTCAACGCCACAATGTAAGTCCGTAAATGGGCTCTTACCTGTGTCCGGTCAGATTCAGAGCGAGTAGCCCTCCATCTTCCCTCTAGGCATCTCTTGCGGCATTTCATCGCCCTCAGCTCCTCGGTAAACCAAGGAGCCGGGGCGGCTCGGCGCCGCAAGAGAGGCCACAAGGGCGCGACCCGATCCAAGGCTCCCGTGGTCGCAATATTCCATGCGGCCACGAGGTCCTCCATCGGGGCGCGGGTCAGGGGTACAGGAAGTGGCCCAAGCGCCATCTGGAACCCATCCGGGTCCATCAGGCGCCTGGGGCGGAACCAGATAGGTGGTTCTGGCACCGCCTCCTCGCGGAGGGGAGTAGCGGTCGGAAAGTCGAGCCGGAGAAGTGAGTGATCTGACCATGACAAGGGTGTGATGACTATGTCCCCTATACCCAGATCACTCTTCCATTGGCCTGAGACAAAAATGAGATCTGGTGTGTGTCCACCCTCGTGGGTGGGGCCTTGAATTAGTTGGGTCAGGTCCATGGCCATCATGGAAGCCATGAACTCCCGAGCTACCTCGGATGATTCGCCCAACGATGGCAGATTAAAGTCCCCCATGACTATAAGTCTGGGGGTCTCCACTGCCACCGTAGCGATCACCTCGAGGAGCTCGGGCAGGGCTGCTGCTACATAGCGAGGAGCCAGGTATATAACCAGCAAGCCCAACTGCCTCCCTAGGCCCCACTTCACGCAGAGGGACTCGCAACCGGTAGTCTGTGGCACAATGGTCTCTCTTGGCTCAAGACCTTCCTTGATAATGACCGCTACCCCACCGCCCCTACCTTGGACCCGGGGCTGATGAAAAGCGCGGTAGCCTGGCGGGCACATTTCAACGAGGGGAAGTCCTCCCTCGTGGCCCAACCAGGTTTCCGCAATTCCTACCAGGTCCAGCTCCCCCTCTGACACAAGGTCATGAACGAGGGGGGCTTTGTTGACCACGGACCTGGCGTTGCAAAACATCAGCCGCAGGCCCAGGCTCTGTATTCCCTGACCACCTAGCCTGCGGGTGTTGTGGCACTCGACCGTTCGTAACCAACGGCTGCGTGCCAACAACCGGGAGGATCATCTCCCCTCGGCCCTGCCCCTCCCCACGACCCTCTGGATTGGAATGCCCTCTAATGGCACGACTCGTGGTTCCCCCCTCAAATCTTGAATTCCTTCACAAATTAATCTTCCTTAATATCAATTTATATTCAAATTTGTTGATCAGATAGATATGGTTGCCTATTTCACACAGAGTGACTTTTGGTGGTACACAATTAAATCACAAATCTAAAATTTAAAGAACCAGAACCAAGTGCTAAGAAACCAAAAGAAGAATACTCAGGGCTCTCTTGTCAGGGGATCCCCAGGACTGTTGGAAAATATAATATTTTAAGAGATTTCTAGAAGGCCCCACAGTTTGGAGATATTCTGAATTTGAGTATAGTTAATGATTTTTAACTGGAAAAGACTGAACAATCTCCTCTGAAGTAAGCAGTGTTGCAACCCTTCTTAAGAGGAATTCCATGGATCCAACCATGTTAGACAACTTTCATCCTGGGTCCAATCTTCTTAGAGCAGATTATTGAGAGCATGGTTTGAGATTGTGGATCAGTTACCCCTAATGGAGTTTAAACATTGTTGGCAGAAACATATGTCCATCATCTGACAGAAATTTAATAAACAAACAAACATGTTGGGGATTTTTTTCTGTGCTGTAGTGTATGTATGTATCATTTATTGAGACTTTCCTATCTCTCAGTATCACCATCTTATATAAAGGTTTTTGTGAAATTTGAAAGAATATGAAAGAAATGTTACTTTCCTTTCTCAGATACTGGAAAATGCTCCAAGTGCCCGGTTGATCAATATCCAAATGAGAATCGAGTCCAATGTATCCCCAAAAGAATAACCTTCCTGTCCTATGAAGAACATCTAGCTATCATCCTTATCTCCTTTGCTCTACTCTTGTTCCTAACCACAACCCTTGTTTTAATCGTATTCCTTAAATATCTAGAAACTCCCATTGTCAAAGCCAACAACCGGGACCTCTCCTTCATCCTCCTGATCTCATTCATGCTTTGTTTTTTGTCCTCCATTCTCTTCATTGGCCAACCAAGGAAAGCCACGTGTCTTCTCCGACAAACAATGTTCAGCATTGTCTTCTCAGTAGCTGTGTCTTCTGTGTTGGCCAAAACTATGATGGTGGTGCTGGCCTTCCTGGCCTCAAAACCAGGGAACAGGATGAGAAGATGGTTAGGAAAGAGCTTGGCCAACTCCATCATCCTTTCTTGTTCTGGTGTCCAAATTTTCATTTGTGCTATGTGGCTGGGAGTTTCTCCCCCATTCCCAGATTCTGACATGCAGTCCCAGCCTGGAGAGATCATCCTTCAATGTAACGAAGGGTCTGTTACCATGTTTTATGTTGTCCTTGGCTACATGGGTTTCCTAGCTGTCATTTGCTTCATAGTGGCTTTCATGGCCAGAAACCTGCCTGGGGCCTTCAATGAAGCCAAACTGATAACTTTCAGCATGCTGGTCTTTTGCAGTGTCTGGGTCTCTTTCCTGCCCACCTACTTGAGCACCAAAGGAAAGTCCATGGTGGCCGTGCAGGTCTTCTCCATCTTGGCCTCCAGTACTGGATTGCTGGGCTGCATCTTCTTCCCCAAGTGCTACATTATCCTCCTGAGACCAGATCTAAACACAAAGGAACATCTAATGATAAAAGTAGAGAACTGATAATTAAATCATTTCTTAGACTCATGACAATTAATTATTGATTGTAATTTGTTGTTGGTTTATTTGTTTCTTTTGCCTCTATTTGACTAGACCATAAAACAATAGAGTTGGAAGTGACTTTAGAGGTCTGCTAGTCCAACCCTATTTCATTTTAGACAAATGATTGTCTAGTAACCTTTTTTAAAGACTCTAGTGCTGGAGCACCCACAACTTCTGGAAGCAAACTATTCCATTGGTTTTATGAGGTCCTCCATCATTGGCTTGGCACCTCGCAAGCTTCCTGCCATGAAAGGATCAGGAGATGGAAGGGGACAGTTGGGTAATAAACCTATAGTCTTCTATGGTTGGAATTTGGGAGGTTGGAATGACAGTTGAAGGAATGCAAACAGTTTGGATCCAGTTCATGGCAGGCATCTTCGTGGTCATTCACCCTGAGTGTGGAATTTCACCAGTGCAAACACCTCCACATTTCCCAAAACATAACCGTGATGTCGGATTGGCTAAAGATGGACTAGACATGGGAGAGGGATGGGGAACTGAGGGTTTCATTTTTGCATTGCTACACTGGAACTTCAGGTTGCTCCTGACTTTACTGCAGCCAGCATTTTTAAATAAAAGTTCTTTTCACTTCATTCAAATGGAGTTGAGAGTTTTACTTTCCTAAAGGATCAGACTGGGCCAGTTCTGACAATCCGGAGCGGACATCATCTCTACCATGGGGACTCTGCACATGATATCGGCTCAAGGGAGAAATCAGGGGGAGATTGAATGCTGGGGGGAGGCTTTGAAGAGGGACTGGATTTTTCTGAATGGGCCAGAGAGTCAGAAATCGTGGCAATCTGCTGAGATCCAGGAAGTCTCTGGCCATTGAACAAAAGAAGGAATGGGAGGAGAAGCCCATGGGAATGACTTTCACTCATGGAAGCTGGGGCAGTTGCGGGTAGGAACAATGAGTAGAGCTGGGGGGGGGAGAAGAAGAGGGTGAAGAATTTGACCAAGCTGACTGGATGATGGAGCAAGCCATAAAGTTCATGCAGGTGGCTTTCAAGAACCTAAAGGTATGTAAATACCAGGCCTCGGCCATGAAACCTGATGACCTCCAGCCACAACAGGAGCCTGAGCAACAATATCCACCACCATAGCCAGCACCTCCCAATTACTACTATTAACCAAGGAACCACATATAATGTACCTGTGCATTTTGTTTCTCCCTTTCATCCGAAAAGGTATGTCTAAGTAACCGACTGAGATATAAAAACATCTTTACCTCCTTTCACATATTCTGGTAGGTGGAACTTAGCCCTGTCCTGTGAAAATGCAGGAAACAGTATATCATTTCAGACAATGGTTATCTAATCTCTTCTTAAAAACTTCCAATGTAGCACTTCGTTTCATGAACCAGGTTGTGTGAACTCACCTAGATATAGCACAGATCAGCTATGTGTTGGCCAATGTAGTTTATTTGCACACAGGATTGAAAAAAAATATTTAGGATCTGCTTTTGGATTTGATGTTCATGGGTACCCAGCATGAAAGCTAAGGCCTCAGTTTGGAGACAACAACTACTCTAAGTTTAATAATTCTCTCCATTATCTTCACATTTCGCCTGACGCCCCTTTCTCCTCTTTCAAGTTTCAGCCTCCATACGGACAGTACACAATTTCCTGAGAGAATATGAGCTTTATTTTCAGGCATCAGAAGTGGCAGCGGACTCAGGAGTGTTAAACACAGCCAAGGCCTGACTGCAAAGTGTATTTATCAAACAAAAACATGCAAAAGAATCATCTAACATTGGTCCAAAGGCTCTAGAGGGGAATGAGGGTTGTCAGCCAGTCCAAGGGCATAAGGCTCAAGAGTGAGATTCACACAGAGCCATGCCTGAGCTAAACCTTAGTTCCAGCAAAGAGAAGGGAAGGGACCCTGTCGTTTCTCCTTGGAATGCAGCTGCAGTTAACTGTCACTCATTGGAATTTTTCCTCTGTTGCTAGGCAATGAACCTAATGGAACCTCCCTTCTGAACTCCATTCTACAATGGCAATGAAAATTCATCCTTTCAAGAGCCCAAATAAACAATGAAGGGGGCAAAAGCCAACCTTGTCATCTCCTTCTGGATATCGCATGGATTATTTAGATTACCATTAACCACAATTTGAGCCTTCTGAAATGTAAATTCACTGAAATTTGTAAATTCACAGTAAAAAGCCATATCCATTTGATTCATTTCATTTTCCTTGTTTGACTTCATTTAGTACTACTGCTCTAAGTTTAATAAGTCTTCAAAGACCCATTATCTTCCCATCTTGGCTGATGTCTCTGTCTCCTCTCCCAAGTTTCAGCCTGCATGTACCCAGTACACAATTTCCTGTGAGAGAATATGAGTTTTATTTTCAGGTGTCAGAGGTCGCAACAGTAGAAAGTCAGCACCCACCCCTCTCCTAGAAGAATTAAATATTCTAGGAAATATTAAAAAGACAGAATATTTCCCCTAAAAGAGAAATAAAAACATTAAAGAAAACAAACTCAGTCTCAGCTCCCGGCCCCCCAGCAGATATTTTAGTGCCAGTCTATCTACAAGACAAAAAGCCTCAACTCCAGGATGATGGGATAATCTTTCAGGGCAAAGCCATTCAGCCACATAGGAAGTTGTCCTTCATGGCAAGAGTCAACCAAGCCTGGGACTCAGACAGCCTACATAGTTAGCTAAGACCTTCGCCTCCTTGGAGTCTGCAACCAATAGGATACAGGACCTTGCCACAGGAACTGGATGCTCAAGTTCAAAGCCATTTTTAAATTTCATCCACAATTATGTACAGGATTGTAATTGTTTATTGTTATAATGATATATAATATTATATTTTGGTTTTTTTTCTTTGTCATTTTCTTTTTTCTCTTTTTTAAAGCACTTACATATTTTTTCCCTTTTCTTTGACAATGAATGTATAATTGTCACCATTATTTTACTATTTTATTTTTATCTTTTTTTCTTTTAGTTATTAATTGAAAGGCAATAAAAACAAAATAACAAATCAGGCAGTTTGAAGCTATTTAGTGAAGCAGATAAATACTTTCAAGACATCATTGAAATGAATATTTTAGTGCTTAAATTTTGCTTAACTTAGTTTTTCCTCTCAGGTTGAACAGAGAATGGAAAGTTTTTAGTCCCAAAGAGGGAGAGGATTCTTAAGAACAAGGAAGAGTTCTAATAATAAGATTTATTAGCAATGTTTCCACCTGCACCAATCTTTATTCTGGATTCTAGGTGGCGGAACAGCAGGTCAAACCAATACATGTGAAATACAATACAAACCATATTCATTTGATTCATTTCATTTTCTTGTTTAACTTTATTTAGTATCCCTGATCATAAATAAATAAAAATATTCAGATATAATAGTGCATGCTTCTGTTTCTGTGTCATTGTGTTCTGAAGTTGGCAGGTAAAAAGAGATAATTGAATTGTAAATAAATGACAAAGAAAAGATTAAACAAAAATAAACATAATTATTGGGAATGAGAAGCCAAATCCAAAAGTATTTGTAAAACAGAGTAACACATTTTGAGGTCTATATTTTTATAATAATAATAATAATAATAATAATAATAATAATAATAATAATAATAATAATAATAATAATAATAATAATAATAATAATAATAATAATAATAATAATAATAATAATAATAATAATAATAATAATAATCACCATCATCATTATCATCTTTATTGTCATTGTAATAAAATTGTAATAAAATTACAATGGAATTGGTTCGAGCGCTGTGCCAACATTTGCATCAGGTGGAATACAGGCAGCAGTGACAGCCATAACATAATAAAAAATCACTTTGAAAAAGCCTCTACTCTGGTTTTGTCACAACTCCATTAATCTAACCTGGGGTAATAGGGAAAAAAGTTGCAGAATGAATTTCTTAAAATGCAAAATACTAAATTAAATTATTTTGGACTGCAGAATCCTAAATTATCATTTTAGCATTCTTATTTTATTTTTAAAACAAGCTGCTCTTTTGTGTTGATATCTCGTCTTCAGAATCTCTTAGGAATTAATTTAAATTCTGAGTTGCATAACTGCTAACCTAACAGAGAATATCCATATTTAAGTGTCCCATAAATGTGGTGTAAGGGAGGCAGGTGTGATTGGGCAGAAATAATTTTTACTAAATTGCTACAATTCGTCCATTCTTCGGATGGGAGATACTCCAGAGTTATATATCAAAGGGACTTTGGAGGTCTTCTAGTCCAACCCCCTGCTTAGACAGGAAACTCTATACCCTTTTCAGACAAATGGCTGTCCAGTCTCTTTTTAAAAATTTCCAGTGTTGGAGCATCCACAACTTCTGGAGACAAGTTGTTCCACTGATAGATTATTCTGTCATGAAATTTCTCCTTAATTCTAAATTGCTTCTCTTCTTGATTAGTTTCCATCTGTTGCTTTCTGGTGCTGTGGAGAATTGGCGACTCCCTCTTCTTTGTGGCAGACCCTCAAATATTGGAAGACTGCTATGATGTCACCCCAATCCTCCCCCCCTCCATTAAACTAGACAAACCCAATTCCAGCAACCATTCTTTATATGTTTTACCTCCATATTATGTTATTAAGTAGATTTCTAAGATTGATGTTTAATGGTTTTAAAAACTTTAATTGCTTATCTTTTATTTCTTTTTCTTCTCTGTGTTCTTCTTTGAATGACATTTTTGACAGTTAGTCTAAGACTACAGCTGAGCTAAACCTACACAAACAGTGGATTGAATTCAGTTCAATTCCTGCAATCCACTTTCACATCTGTGGCTCTAGTTATAAACTTTTTATGCTTTATTGTATCCCTGAACTTTTTCTTAATCAATATACACATTTTCTGCAAGGATTGACAAATGTTTACAAAAAAATATGTAGAGAAAAAGCAATAATCTAGTCAAATCTGGAGCAGGATTTTTAAATCTCATCATATTTTAGAATTGTGAAGTTCAGCTCCATACTGGTTGACAATTCATGGAGTTGCTCCACACCTTCCTAAAGTTGCTGAGTTGGAGAAAGACTAGGCTAGATGGTCTCTGAGATCCCTTGCATTTGATGATTTCCACAAGGAATATGTTCCTGAATGATTCTTTCAGCAGAGAGAAATGTGAGGGGGGAGGGGGGGAAAGCCTTGTCATCTTTTCAACAAATCCATGAAAAAACCTCCCATTTTAAACCTGAATTAGGATAGGGGAGAATTTTCATATAAAGTTAGGCTGAAAGAATCCCTTATAGAAGACAAAACATTTCAGTGCATGTTAATACATCATTGGGGATTTTATGTCGGTTGTGCAGTCCATTCATGTAACTGAAATCATTGAATAAAACATGCCTAAGTGAATGGTGCTTCAATCAATCAATCAATCAATCAATCAATCAATCAATCAATCAATCAGAATAGAGATAGAGGGGACCTTGAAGGTCTTCTAGTCCAACCCCACTTAAGCAGGAGACCCTATACAATTTCAGATAGGTGGCTGTTGTGTCTCCAGTTCTGACAGTTGGAGCAATGAGCCTCCTGCTTGAGCAGAGGGTTGGACTAGGAGACCTCTAAGGTCCCTTCCAACTGTCATTCTGCTATTCGGTCTACAGTCACTGGGGAGACATTTCCATGTCCTAAAAGAAAAGCCTTACACATTTATTCAAAAAAGGAATTGCAAATTATAAGTGTTTTCAACTAATGCCAAAATTAATCTTCATACTAAAATACAAAAACTGTTTTCTATTTCAGCTGTTTTGTATAAGCTCCTTATCCCCACTATTTCCTTTTAGTGTGCAATTTTACATCCCTCTTCCTATCTTTTATCTGTTTTTAGTTTCTGTTCCCTATTTTCCTTCTCTTAAGGCCTTTTCCTTTCATTTTTAAAATATTTATAAAATATTCTTCCACATTTTCCTATCTGGGGCTGCATCTGAGGAAGGTTTTTCCCTGAAAGAGAAGATTTTCCCCTTCAACGTCTCCATTTCTGAGGGAAGCCAAAAGCCCCTCCCCCCCTCTCTCTAGTGGCTGCCTCTCTTTGTGGCATGCCCCTGTCGTCATGGCAACCATGCAGCAGCCAATCAACAGGAGAGAAGAATGGTTGCCTGGGAACTCAGCCACCAATCAGCCTCCTGGAGAAGGGGTTCAACAGACATGAGTGGGGGAGGGTGGAGAGAATTTCAAATAGGATGAAATAAAAAGGGTTTGAGGGTTATGAGGAAGAAGAGGCTGAATAAACAAAGACAAAGGGGTTTCATAAATACACAAAGACAACTTGGCTTTAGGCAAAAAGTGTCACTGGATGATTTTAGACTTTGGATTCTCTCCCCAGTAAAGATCAGGGCTGTCTGTCTCCCTACACATCAAAATGTGCTACACTGGGGGAAATAAGAGCTGAATGCAAATCTAGCCATGTTTCTGCCTGCTGGGCTCAACTCTCACCAAAAGGGCCCCTTTTCCATCTCCTTTCCCCAACATTCCCTTGTGACTGTTCCCATGATAGAGAACCATGGACCCTGAATCCAAAATCAGATCATACAGAAAGTATTCAATCTTAGGTGAAAATAGACTGCATTGGCCATCACATATAGATGGTTTGTGGTGAATCCGAGTGAGTTCACACAACACCCTTAACTTAGGTTAAGGAAAGAGAACTGTTCCATTGGCATAATGTGCTATGCCCAAATATATAAACAAAACGCTGGGCTTAGCACAATGTTCTGCTTTGAACATTTGCACCAGACAAGATTCCCGGCTACTGCAATGTATGGATTTTTTCTTAAAATCCCAGTAATATTTTCAGGGACTCCATGGCCAACCAAAGATGAGTCGCCTTCTCTTTAGAGGTTTCTGTGAAGATGCAAGGGAGAAAGAAGCCACAGAGGAACTGCTAAGAGGTCCCTCTAAGCCAACTTCCGGATGGTTGTGGCAAGAAATCAGGTCACACCAGTGATGGGTTCCTACACATTTGGCTGAACTGATAGTAGTTTGGCAGCTGGGTGGCTGGAACCAGCAGTAACCAAGGCATGCACAGCGTATACCCTCCCTCCCTCCCTGAAGGAAAAGAGTCAGAAGAAGGAACCTGAGCTCACTTACTTATAATAACTTGACATCACTTTACCTATGAATATGTTTGTTACTTATGCATTAGTCTCTTTTGCCATTTTGAGATGTAAAAATACGATTACATCTCTTTGTTGTGTGTGGGCCAGCTCTCAATATTAATAAAAACTGCAGTAAGAGGTCATTGCTTGCTTTGTATCCTACATGTGATTCCACAAGTAGTAGGATACTAAACACTGGAAGGGACCAGAGAACAAGAGGTATCTTCTCTCCTTTAAGACAAATATTTTCTTTCCAGTGTCAACTGGCACAGGTCACACTCTAACTACAGGCATTCAAGGTGGGTGAGGAGTTTCCCTTCAATCCTCTCCTGTTCCCCAGAGGGCTGGACGGAGGAAGGGAGAGAGCAAGGAGATCCAATTGGGCAGTAGTTGTTCCCCCACAGGTGGGTCTCTTCAGAACTGAAGGAGTTCGGAGGAGGGGGAAGGTTAGATCCTGAGGACATTTTTTCCATTATTATATGGTGGTAGAAGTGGGATATTGAACACTAGGGGGTAACCAGGGAAGCAAGAGAGTTTTGTTTTTAAAAGATCCTCTGACAATCAGCAGAGGAAGAGGTTGCATACCAACCACAGATCTTTATCCCCTCCCCTAAAAACTGGCAATGATGAACAGGCTAGGTAGCGCCAGGACAGTCATACAGGTGACAAGTGACAATCAATCAATCAATCAATCAATAATTTAATTTATAGACCGCTCCTCTCCCCGTAGGGACTCGGAGCGGTGCACAGGGAAAACTAAAACCATAATACAATAAATACAAATACAATTAAAAACAAATTAAATCTGGGCCTGTGCTAAAATCCCCTTAACCTGCTAAAATACCCAATTAAAACAGCTATACCCTGTAGAGAGAGGCTACCCAAGGCCGGCCAAACGGAAAAGATGAGTTTTTAGTTTCAGACGGAAGGACCGGAAGTCCGTGGTTGTTCTGATGTCGGGGGGAAGGTCGTTCCAGAGGGCTGGGCCCGCCACAGAGAGAGCCCTTCCCCTGGGCGTCGCCCGCTGACAGAGTCTAGTGGACGGCACCCGGAGAAGTCCCTCTCTGTGGGAGCGAATCGGCCGTGAGGATGTATGAGGCAGGATCCGATCCCGCAGATAGCTAGGTCCCGAGCCATGGAGCGCTTTAAAAATGATGACTAATACCTTGAAGCGCACCCGGAAGACGACAGGCAGCCAGTGCAACTCGCGCAGAAGTGGAGTTATGTGGGCAAATCTGGAGGTACCCAAGATTGCCCGCGCGGCTGCATTCTGAACCATCTGAAGTCTCCGGGTGCACCTCAAGGGAAGCCCCATGTAGAGAGAGTTACAATAGTCCAGTCGCGATGTCACGAGAGCATGAGTAACTGTGCGAAGGGCGTCCCGATCCAATAGGGGGCGCAACTGGCGAACCAGGCGAACCTGGTAAAACGCCCTCCTGGCCACGGCTGTCACTTGATCTTCCATGGACAGCCGGGCATCCAGGAGGACACCCAAGTTGCGCGCCCCATCCACAGGGGCAAGATGTTCGCCCCCTATGGCCAGCGATGGAGTCAGCTGGTTGAATCGGGCAGCCGGAAACCACAGCCACTCGGTCTTGGTCGGGTTGAGCCTGAGTCCGTTACTTCCCATCCAGATCCGCACGGCTTCCAGGCACTGGCACATCACTGCTACGGCATCGTTGGGGTGGTTTGGGGTAGAAATGTACAGCTGTGTATCATCAGCGTACAGGTGGTACTCTACCCTAAAACCACGGATGATCTCACCCACCGGCTTCATATATGTGTTGAACAGGAGAGGCGAGAGGACCGACCCATGAGGCACCCCACATGTGAGGGGTCTCGAGGTCGACCTCTGCTCTCCTGTCAACACAAATTGCGATCGGCAGAGAGGTAGGAGGAGAACCACCGTAAAACGGTGCCTCCCACCCCCAACCCCCCCAGCCGATGCAATAGGATACCATGGTCGATGGTATCAAAAGCCGCCGAGAGGTCTAATAGGACCAGGATGGAGGAACAACCCCCATCTCTGGCCCTCCAGAGATCATCAACCAACGCGACCAATGCCGTCTCAGTGCTATGCCCGGGTCGAAAGCCGGACTGGCGCGGGTCTAGATAATCAACTTCCTCCAGGTGACGGGGAAACTGTTGTGCCACCACACTCTCAACAACCTTCGCCAAAAAGGGAAGGTTGGAGACTGGACGATAGTTGTTTAATAAAGCTGGGTCCAAAGAGGGCTTCTTAAGGAGGGGTCTCGCCATAGCCTCTTTTAGGGAAGCAGGCAAGGAACCCTCACTTAAGGATGCGTTGACAACCTCTTGGAGCCAGCCTCGTGTCACCTCCCAGGATGCCAGTACAAGCCAGGAGGGACACGGGTCCAATAAACATGTGGTGGCTCGCAGTCGCCCACGTAGCCTGTCCATATCCTCGGAAGTAACGGAGTCAAACTCCTCCCAAACAAGATCTGTCTCGTGGCATCCCACTGGGCCATCAATGGGGGCTAACTCGTTCTGTATCTGAGCGATTTTCTCCTGCAGAAAAGTCACAAATTCCTCTGCTCTGCCCTGTAGCGGGGCTTCCCGCACCCTCTGTTGAAGGAGGGAGCGGGTCACCCTAAACAGGCCGGCAGGGCGGTTTTCTGCGGATGCTATGAGAGTGGTACAATGATGACGTTTGGCCACTCTCAGCGCCACAAAGGCTACTAGTATTCTACTCCTCTCAGAAAGGCTCAGGCTATGAAGATGTCTGCTAACGAAGATTCCTCATTAGAAGTCAGGAAGTCTGTTCAGCCCCTCAGCCCAGAGAAGCTGGAATGGGAGGCTAAGAGAGAGGAAGCCATGAAGAGGGTGAAAGGTGATTTGGAGCTTAACTGAAGGGAGATTGCGGAGTAAGAGCATGAAACTCAAATAGAGCTCTGGAAATTGCAACACCGCATCATCCACATTAGAATAGAATAGAATAGAATAGAATAGAATAGAATAGAATAGAATAGAATAGTTGGAAGGGACATTTGAGGTCTTCTAGTCCTACCCCCTGCCTAGGTAGGAAACCTTATAATATTTCAGGCAAATGGTTATCCAACATCTTCTTAAAAACTTCCAGAGTTGGAGCATTTACAACTTCCTGAGGCAAGTTGCTCCATTGATCAATCGTTCTATCAGGAAATTTCTCCTCAGTTGTAAGTTGCTTCCCTCCTTGATTACTTTCCACCCATTCCTTCTTGTCCTGCCCTCAGGTGCTTTGGAAAATAGTTTGACACCCTCTTCTTTGTGGTAACCCCTGAGATATTGGAACACTTCTATAATGTCTCCCCTAGTCCTTCTCTTCATTAAACTTGATATACCCAGTTCCTGCAAACGTTCTTCATATGTTTAGCCTCCAGTTCTCTAATCATCTTTGTTGCTCTTCTCTGCACTCTTTCTAGAATCTCTGCACATCTTTTTTACATTGTGGTGACCAAAAATGAATGCAGTATTCCAGGTGTGGCCTTACTAAGGCCTTATAAAGTGGTGTTCACAATTCACGTGATCTGGATTCTATCCCTCTGTTTATGCAGCCTAGAACTGTGTTGGCTTTTTTGTCAACTGCTGCACACTGCTGGCTGATATCTAAATGGTTGTCCACTAGGATTCCAAGATCCTTCTCAAAGTTGCTACTATTGAGCAAGGTACCACCTATATTGTACCTGTGCAGTTTGTTTTTTCTTGCCTAAATGTAGAACCTTACTTTTTGTCAACATTGAATTCCTTTTTCTAAATCTCATTCCCAATATGAACTACATCCCTGAAGCATCACTAAGAAAGTGATGGAAAGTAGGAGCATAAAAATTTAACAAACAAAACTTTCTGAACATATCCTAAGAAGAAGGATCACAACCACTGCATAATGGTGGTCCCCAGAAGTATATCCATGACTAACAAGCTTTTCTCCGGCTAGGCCTCTGCACATGGAGCCTAGAAAAAGTTTACAAACACTGAGGAGAAGTTGCTTCTCACTATAATTATTATCCAAGTGTGGCCTTACCAAGACATTATAAAGTGGTATAAACACTTTAACAGATTAACAGAGGTGGAAGGCACCTTGCAGGTCATCTAGTCCAACCCCCTGCACAAACAGGAGACCCTACATGTGTTTCTACCTTGGATCGAACTCACAACCTTCTGCTTGTGAGGCAAGAGCTCCATCTCTCTGTTTCTGTAGCCTAGAACTTTGTTGGCTTTTTTGGCAGGTGCTGCACACTGCACGGCTCATATTTAAATGGTTATCCACTAGGATTCAAAGATCCCTCTCATAGTTACTACTATTTAGCAAGGTACCACATATACTGTACCCTTCTCCTCCCAATAGAACCAGACCTTGGGGGAATTGAAATGCCACTTCTGAAAGAATCATGAAGGAGATGAGGTTGGACCTTCCTAACTAACTCTGAAGATATCTACCAAGCTGAAAGCAGTCCAAAACCCAGGACATGGTTCATATGTCCCCTCTCTCAATGGGCTGCTTAAGCCAAATATTGGCTAACTTGTGCTGAGGAAAAGGAGGACCACCAATTGCTTAAAAATACAAATATTAACTATTTGTTTATTTTATTGTTTGATCATTATCTTGATTTTTATTTGATTAATGTGTCTGTTTTTATTTCCTTGGATTTTAAATAGCCTAAATTCTCAAGCAGAGACAAACAAAGTAACAAACCAACAACAATTGCAGTCAATAATCAAATGTTATGAGATTAAGACCATTTCATTATCAGGTTCCTACTTTTATCATTAGGTGTTCCTTTGTGTTTAGATCTGGTCTGATGATAAGAATGTAGCACTTGGGGAAGAAGATGCAAAACAACAGCCCAGCACCAGAGGCCAAGATGGAGGAGACCTGCACAGCTACCATTGACTTTCCTTTGGTGCTCAGGTAGGTGGGCAGGAAGGAGATCCAGACACTGCAGAAGACCAACATGCTGAAAGTGATCAATTTGGCTTCATTGAAGGCCCCAGGTAGGTTCCTGGCCAAGAAAGCCACTGTGAAGCAAATGGCAGCTAGAAAACCCATGTAGCCAAGGATAACATAAAACATGGTGACAGAGCCTTCGTTGCATTGAAGGATGATCTCTTGAGACTGGGAGTGCATGTCAGAGTCAGGGAATGGGGGAGAAACTCCCAGCCACATGGCACAGATGAAAATTTGGACACCGGAACAAGAAAGAATAATGGAGTTGGCCAAGCTCTTCCCCAACCATCTTCTCATCCTGTTTCCTGGTTTTGAGGCAAGGAAAGCCAGCACCACCATGATAGTTTTGGCCAACACAGAAGACACAGCTACTGAGAAGACAATGCTGAACATTGTTTGCCGGAGAAGACAGGTAGCTTTCCTTGGCTGGCCAATGAAGAGAAAGGAGGACAAAAAACAAAGCTGGAGCGAGATCAGGAGGATGAAGGAGAGGTCCCGGTTGTTGGCTTTGACAATGGGAGTTTCTAAGTATTTAATTAAGATGATTAAAACAAGGCCTGTGGTTAGGAACAAGAGAAGAGCAAAGGAGATGAGGATGATGCCCAGATGTTCTTCATAGGACAGGAAGATTATTCTTCTGGGGATACATTTGACTCAATTCATCATTGGATATTGATCATCTGGGCACTTGGTGCATTTGTCAGTATCTGAAAAAACAAAGTAATATTTGTTTTGTAGTCTTTATAATTTCAAAAGAATATTTGCATGAGATGTTATAGTTTGACAAAAGAAAGCTTCTATAATGTTATATTCTTACACTCAAGCAAAAAAAAAAACCAATAAATAAAACTATCAAAACAACAACAAAATAAAATTCAACCATAAAAAAGAACAAAATAAAATTCAACCATAAAAAAGAACAAAATGAAATTGAAAGATGGAATATCTGGTGCCACAGCCTTCTTTCTCTGAGGTAATCCATCAGATTCTTATCTTGCACTGACCTTACCTTATCTTAAATGGTTGCTAGAAGAAAACAAATAATTCACATTCCTAAGAAAGATAAATATGGGAAGACACGTCCAAACTGGCAAATAATAGATTCATATCACTTCATATTTCAAGATCTTTTTTCTTATCATTAAATTAAAAACGAAATTATCAAACTTATAAGACTGTTTATGATGCACATTGATCAAAGTGCTCTGGATTAATCCATCAGCTTCCCAATGGTGCCACCCACCTTCCTGAGTGGAGATGGTCCCCTCTGGACAAGGAATGCAGTCATAGCAGCAAACTGGCTCTCCTTCTCGAGCCTTCCTGACAAATCCAGGCTGACATTTTTTCACACATTTGGACTGAGGCAGAGACTGAGATAAACATGAAATGCCAAAGGAAAGGTATTAGGTGTCCCCATCCATGTAAGATGGAGGTAAACATGAATTTTATCCCAGTAGTTTCTGGGCGTCCCATAGACAAATATGAACTATCTGGCTTCTTCCAAATGGCTGCAAGAGATACGATTGCAGGCAGATGTCCCACTTAGTTCCCCTTAGTTCCTTTTTCTTTTGGCATATCAGACTGCAAAAATGGACCTTTCTACTTAATGAAGTCTAGATGGATGAAATTGAGGGAATATTTAAACATTAAATGACAACTGGTAGTTTATTCCTCACAGTCGAATTACTATGCTTTCCTCCATTCTGCATATATTCATGATTTTAAAATAAGATATCCATTCATACTAAATTTTAGAAGAAACTTTGTTGCAAACAATTTATTATTTTCATTCCATTATATTTATTAAAGTAGAGTAAAACTGTAATGAAGAAACTTCTGATCTGTAAGATCTGAAATGATTTCTTCTGGATTACATTGCAAGGCTGCTTCCCTTTGAAAGGATCTATCTATCTATCTATCTATCTATCTATCTATCTATCTATCTATCTATCTATCTATCTATCTATCTATCTATCATCTATCTGGCTGGCTAGCTATCTCACAGAGAAATAAGGACTGTCAACCTGAAAGGAGATGCTCCCTATTTGTATATTTCTTTCTTCAATTTATATGGCTGCCATGCTGGTGGACTAAAACTAAAATGCTAGACCAATTTTAGAGTATAGTTCAACTTTTCCAATCTCCACCATATATCTGACATCAATACAATCAAACAGCTTCAGAAGTACTTCACGAGAAAAATCTTGCACTCTTCTGTACACAATAGAATTCCCTATGCTACCAGCCTTGAAATTCTCAGTTTAGATAACTTAGAACTGTGTCACTTGTGGTCATACTTACAGTAGGTATTGCATACAAAATTATATGTTGTAATGTTTACTTGTAATTGACTTTTTCTGTTTTAATCGCAATAACACGCACACAAACAACTGCTTTAAACTCAATGTAAATTGTTCTAAACTTGACTGTAAAAATATGATTTCTGTAATAGAGTTGTCAAAGTCTGGAATGCCCTACCTGATTCAGTTGTCTCAGCTACAAATGTTCTCAGTTTCAGTCACAAATTGACTGCACCTTACTTCATACTTAAGTAGTCAGTAGAGGAGGTGTGCATAAATGCACTTAGGTGCCTATCGTCCCTGTCATTGTATTTTTATTCTCTTATTCTTTTTCTCGGTTGTATTTGACAAACTCCAATAAATAAAAAATAAATTAAACTGACTGACTAGTTTCTAAAACTATAGTGAGGTGAGACAGAGGTGAAGTCATGAGACAGTGTCTTTCAAAAAGAGTGAATCGGGCATCTTTTGATGCAGCACAAGGGTATGAGCCCTATGTGGGAAAAGGATATCGAACACAACAGATTCAACACAAACTTAATCCTTACTGTTTAAAAATATATAATTAGGTTACTCAAACTCACAGGGAAATACACACATCCCATATTTATTATTAAGCCTCTTGTGGTGTCTTTAAGTAACCAAGACAAACAATTGTATTCAAGGGATTTTCAGATAAAGTGTAATTTTAGATGTATATATCATCTAAGTAACATTTCCCTCAAAAGTATCCCTTGTTGCTTCTGATATCAGGAATTGCTTCTCTTTGCATCAAGGTTATGCTTCAAGCGTTCAGTTTTCATGGTGAGATGGGCAAAAAATAAATTGAATGTATGAATGAACGAAGAAATGAACACATGAACAAATGAATGAAGAAAGGAATAAAGGAATCAATGAATGAAAAAAACAAGTAGGCAAGCAAGCAAGCTCACATCAGATCTGCCATTGTGATTTCATGTGAACTGAATGCCTTGGACTTCCTAAATTCCACTATCCCAGTGGGGTTGAAGAGAGACATGTACAGCTATGACCAGTTCTCAGCTGATTAAAAACACCATAGACTCTGGACCTACAATTTTAAGAGACCCTGACTCCAACCAGGACAAGATGAAGCTTTTTTCCCAGTTGGACTGACAGGACTTCCATCCAATCGTGATTCCATTTCATCGGATTCCGTCCAAATCTGAACTCAAGGGCTGAACAAAAGAATTGCCTTCATCTTTGATAATTGAAGACTATCAACATGAAAATCCTCAGCATATGAAGCTCTCTCTCACCAGTTTTAGGGAGATACTGAACTGCAGAAGGGCCACCAAATGGCAATGATTTGTGTCCTGAATAATAATCACCCTGAATCTCATTTTGGATAGCACATCATTCAGCATGATAGCATCAGAAGGGTGCCTTGGTGAATGGAACTGAAGCCTCCCTATCCGCCTCTGAAAAATACAGATGTTTTACTCCACACAGTCAATTCTCAGTGGAGGTTATCCAAGGTTACCCAAGTTTAGTCCACTTGAAATGGGATGTAAGCTTTTGGAAAAAAAGAGAAAAGACATTAATATTTTCCCCACCTTCTTGAACAACATTAGCTGGGACAAAGCATCTTGGTTGATTATCAGTTGCTGCCTTTCAAATGTCCCCAATTGCTTCTCAATGGGATCCTCCTCAGGAAAAAGCAACCAACTAATGATCTTGAGATCCGCTGCTACATCTTCCTTTTGATCCAAGTAGACTTTATACACGGAAAGATTGTACAATTCCTTCTTCTTGAGAAATGGATGGAGCTAGAATGGAAACATCCATGAATCTTAAAAGCAGAAATCTTGGTTTCTTATCTCTTTTGTTTAACTTGCAAAGAATGTGAGTTAGAAGAACAAGTGTCAACGCTACCTTCAAAATTCAAGAACAAAGGTTCCATATTAGTTCTCAATTCTATAGTACAGTGATGGCGAATCTATGGCATGCGTGCCACAGGCAGCACACGGAACCATTTGTCAGGGCACGTGAGGTGATGCCCTGTCAGCTGGCCAGCGTACATGCGCGCGCTGGCCAGCTGAATTTGCACTTTTTTGCATGCTTTTTTCACCCTCTCCAGGCTCCAAAGACTTTATAGGAGCATGGGAAGGGCAAAAAGAGCCTCCCACCCCCCAAGAGGCCCTCCGGAGGCTTCATGAACTTCCCTGAAGCCTCCAGAGCACTCAAAAATAATGCGCCGCTGAAACCGGAAGTGACCTCCAATTTGCTTGCAGTGTCCTTTTGAGTGGTCCGGAGGCTTCAGTGACCTTCAGGAGGCTTCCCTTAAGCCTCCGGACCACTCAAAATGATGCTGCAAGCAAATCGGAGGTCACTTCCAGTTTCGGCAGCGAGTCATTTTGAGTGCTCCGGAGGCTTCCCAGGCCCTCTGGAGGCCCTCTGGAGGCTTCAGCAACCTTCAGGAGACTTCCCTGAAGCCTCCGGAGCACTCAAAATGATGTGCCGCCGAAACCGGAAGTGACGTCCAATTTGCTTGGAGCATCATTTTGAGTGCTCCGGAGACTTCAGGGAAGACTCCTGAAGGTTGCTGAAGCTTCCGGAGGGCCTCCGGGGTGGCGGGGGAGGCTTTTTGCCTATAAAGCCTGGGGAGGGCGAAAAGAGCATGTAAAAATGAGGGGGCACATCATAGTGCGTACTTGCCCACTGGGGAGGTTGCACATTGCATTATGGGTGCGGCACGCCCGCACATGAACCCCCTGTGCTCCCCCCACTTATGGCATGCGAGCCAAAAAAGGTTCGCCATCGCTGCTATAGTATATTGACAAAAAGTATAGTGAGATGATATAATTCACAGAAATTGTCAACTACAGGGAATCTTTTAGGAAAGGTCACAAATCAATTGAAGAACACCCCCCCCCCCAGAAAAACCCCCAGAGTATTCATAAACTCCTTGAAAATGACAGGGTAAGAAGAAAGTTACAAGACTAATCTTCATTCAAGTAGAACAGAGAAGAAAAATGACCACATGAACTAATTCTACTTTATTGTAAGGCTACAGAAGAAAGGCTTAAGATACAGAAGGATCTAGACAAACTTGAACATTGGGCACTATCTAATAAAATGAAATTCAATTGTGAAAAAAGTAAGGTCCTACATATAGGCAAGAAAAACCAAATGCACAAGTACAGTATAGGTGGTACCTTGCTCAATAGTAGCAACTGTGAGAGGGATCTAGGAATCCTAGTGGACAACCATTTAAATATGAGCCAGCACTGTGCAGCAGCTGCCAAAAAAACCAACACAGTTCTAGGCTGCATAAACAGAGGGATAGAATCTAGATCACGTGAAGTGTTAATGCCACTGTATAGTGCCTTGGTAAGGCCACACCTGGAATACTGCATACAGTTTTGGTCGCCACGATGTAGAAAAGACGTGGAGACTCTGGAAAGAGTGCAACCAAGATGATTAGGGAACTGGAGACTAAAACATATGAAGAACGGCTGCAGGAGCTGGGTATGTCTAGTTTGATGAAGAGAAGGACCAGGGGAGACATGATAGCAGTGTTCCGATATCTCAGAGGGTGCCACAAAGAAGAGGGAGTCAAACTATTCTCCAAGGCACCTGGGGGCAGGACAAGAAGCAACGGGTGGAAACTAATCAAGGAAAGAAGCAACTTAGAACTAAGGAGAAATTTCCTGACAGTTAGAACAATTAACCTCTGGAACAGCTTGCCTCCAAAAATTGTGAATGCCCCAACCCTGGAAGTCTTTAAAAAGATGTTAGATAGCCATTTGTCTGAAATGGTATAAGGTTCCTGCCCACGCAGGGGGTTGGACTAGAAGACCTACAAGGTCCCTTCCAACTCTGCTATTGTATTGTATTGTACATCTGCTTGGCCGGCCTAGGTTAGTCTCTACCTTTAGGGTGTAGGGAATTTTAGTGTGGTAATTTGGGGATTTTAGCGCAGGGACAATGTTAATTTAATTCGTTTTTATTCATCGTATTTATCTTATGTATGTATGTTTATAGTATTTTAAATCCTTGCCCTATGCACCGCTCCGAGTCCCCTTGGGGAGAGGATGCGGTATACAAAATACATTTATTATTATATTATTATTATTATTATTATTATTATTATTATTATTATTATTATTATTATTATTATTATTATTATTATTATTAACAGAATCTTGCAAGTGTGAAAGTACAATACAAATCTTTTACCTTTGGATGGTCTAAAAAATTAAGGAGGATCTTTTCTGAGTTCTTTCTCTGCTTGTTACACAGTTGGTGATTGCCTTCCCCATCTACCTGACCCTTCAATTATTCAGAATTCCACTGAAAGGGACCTTGGAGGTCTTCTAGTCCGATCCCTGGTCCAGCAGGAGACCATATGCCATTTCAGACAGGTGGCTCTCCAGTCTTTTCTTAAAAACCTCCAAGATGAAGCACCCACAATGTCTGAAGGCAAGCTGTTCAGCTGGTTAATTGTCCTCACTGTTAGGAGGTTTCTCTTTAATTTCAGGTTGCTTCTCTCCTTGATTAGTTTCCATCTATTGTTTCTTGTCTTCCCTTCTGGTGCTTTGGAAAATAGGTTGAGATCCACTTCTTTGTAGTGGCCCCTCAAATACTAGAATATTTCTTTTCTCTAAACTAGTACCCAATTCCTGTAACCGTTCTTCATAGGTTTCTTGTCTCAAGGCCTGGAAAATGGAAGAGCAGCTCCCCGACATGTTCATGCATGCCGGCCACCTGGTCTTCTGTTTTCTAATGTGCATGTGTGTGCAAGGGCCAGCTGTCAGACACACATCGGAACCCAGAAGAGCAATGGGTGACAGCTGGCTCCGTGTGCCACTTCTGGCATGTGTGCCATTGGTTCGCCATTACGGACCTAGAACTTCCTTTAAGATTTCATTTGTAGTTTTTCACACATTATTTTACAGTATATGCACAGCATATACTGTAGTAATATGCTGTGCATAATAAGTAATATCAATATTTTAATGATTTGATATAATGTTCATATATTATAATTTGATGATAGTCCTTATTGATCCAATGGAATCATACAGGTCCCCTTCAAGAAACCACACTTGGAGAAGACATTGCACAACGTTTTAATCAGCTTTAGGGAAGGAGAAAGAGGCAATCAAGAGAGGAGAGGAGCTGATTTTAGCCTTGAGGAAAGATAACAAGGAGAAGTGCCATGTTGGTTTACAGGAGCTTAAAATCAGAAGGAATCTGGGGACATATTTCCAAATATACAAGATGTCTTAGTTGTAGAAGGGAGGATGCAGCAATTTCCCAATAAATACAAGTTGTTGTACAGAAGCTTAAGATCTTAAACCACCAATGTCATAGAGCCTCAAAGACCCTGAAAAGGAATTTAGTATGATGGATCATTGTTGGGACCCCATACCTCCCATGGCTGCAGCCTTTGAGTCCTCAACCTCTCCTCTCCCTTCTTCTTTCTCTTCTTGGAATTGGAAGCATCATTTAAGGCATGGGCCAGAATCTTAATGAGACTATAAGTAAAGCCATCATTTGTGATCCACATCTCATTCTTGATCTCTTTGGTCTGCACTGGGGCTTTTTGGGTGCATCTTCTCCGGCCTTTGACAGAAAAGACATGTTTGGAAACAGAACAGTAAAAATATTCAACTTGAAATTCATGTTCCACAAACAAATCATTTTCATAGGCATCATCATTTTCCCAATGCTTTTTCCATTGAAGAGGAAAGCTCCAGATGCTATGAATGTACTTATGAAGCCTGTCCTTTTCCATGTAATATACTCCAACCATTGTCATGATCCAGACTTTCCCTTCAATGGGTCCTGGCAAATG
This sequence comes from Rhabdophis nuchalis, assembly GCA_039707465.1. Classification (NCBI taxonomy): domain Eukaryota; kingdom Metazoa; phylum Chordata; class Lepidosauria; order Squamata; family Natricidae; genus Rhabdophis; species Rhabdophis nuchalis. Next base: position 9,115,569 of record CM077646.1, read on the forward strand.
CCTAAGTGTTAAATGGAAAGGAAGAATTCTGTCATAAATGGACTCAAATTCTATGAAGTGAACAAAGACATTGACTTGTCTCCACTTAGAGAGGGCATCCCTGAGGGTTGCAGTATATCCATTTGCTGAGAATTGTTGTGATATAACCACACAAATTGTATACTTGACAAGCATAGGAGTAAAAGTTCTCATGAAATGCTGCCCCTTCTCTGTATATGGAGCAAAGAGACCAATCAAGGTCCATCCGAAATAGAGGAGCAATTGGACAATTGTTGGGTATTGAAATCCTTCTTTGGGGAGCATCGGATGGAAAAAAGGGAATTGACGTTTATCACTTAGAGCCTCTGAAGAAAATTGATCACTGACCTGAAAAAAGCAATGAAGAGTGCTGTGTTATATTTGGGGTCCTAACGTCTCAATTTTTTAGCATTTAATGAATCCAACTTTTTTCCCATGCACATATTATTTCTTGCTGATTAATATAAAACACAGAACAGTAACAAGTCCATATGTAAAAACAGAATTTAGAAAAATAAGTTACAATAAAATAAGCATGATGAATAAAAATAGTATTTATCTCTCCAGAATTTATTGCAATCAGTAAAGAAGATTTCAGTTAAACTAAATTTTCTCCAAAAAAAGGGGCCATATTATATATAATTGTTGAATTCTGATCACACAGGAAATATATTATTTTCTTATAATTGCGGTCCAATCATATGATTTCCCTCTTATATAATTGGCCTTCAAAATAAAAGATGTATTACATCTTCTATCTCTGGAGCTCCACAAATACAAGTATATTCGTTGTAAGGGACTTGGAAGATTCAACTCAGTACCTGTCAATATCGAAGGTATATTTGTAGCTTTTAATGCATTTCAATGTGCCAACCTTATTGAGGATGGCTATATCTTTCTCTGTTTTGAAAATCTTAGATTGTGCAGCAATTTCTTTTTAAATTTTTGTCTTAATTTGTAAAAAGCCAAGGAGACCACCTTTCTTAATAGAATTTGTCAGTTGTATCCTTCAATAACTTTTTAATTGAAATGTATTTGTTCTAATAGAGTTTTGGGACTCTGGCATAAATTTTGTATAAAAAATGCATGTCCTAATTTTATAAATTGTATAAATTCTCAATTCAGCTTTCACAGCAGCAGTTGAAGTCCTTTTATCCATCCTCAAGATGCTTCTTAGTTTTAGTAATTGTATAAATTAAATCCCAAAGTTCAGCTCAGAATAGGTGCATGATGGTAATGTTGGCCTTTTGTATTTTAATATCTCAGGCTAAGAAAGCTGCATAATTGTGATTTTTAAAAATTCTTTTAACAGTGCATTTACTTGTGCCTTTGGTCTAATTGAGCTCTTTTAATGTTCAGGGAGCCAAAATCCAGTCACAGAGAAAAATACCCCAGGTAAGGAAAGTTGTGAACTTGCTTTATTGGCTCATCATTGAATAGCCCTATGTGACAAGATGTCATTTTCCAAAGACCTTAACTTTTGGTTTTGACTTATCAATAATCAGATAACTCTTATGAGAATAAGGGACAAGTGTTCTTAACAATATATAAAACCCAAATGTCATATTAACAGTGCTACTATGGATTGAGTTATTGTAAGTGACCTCTGCAAATGGCAGCAGGTTGGCCCAATTGTCATAAGCTGCTGGTACTTTATGTAGCATGTAAGGCAGGGGTAGGCTGGTGCTGGTGTTTCTGCCGTTCGCTGCACGGGCATGCACAGTTGAGAGTAAATTGTTCTGGGCATGCGCAGAACATTTAAAAATGATTTAAAAGCAAGCCGGCAATGGCAGCAGGGACTGGGGAACCAGTTTGGGGGCATGACCAGCCTACCATCCCTATTGGTTCAGTGACCCAGTCTCAATATCTACTACCAGTTCGCTTGAGTTGGTTTGAACTGGTAGCAACCCACCTCTGATCTAAGGCACAGTTCCAGAACCAAATTAGGGCATTTACAGGCCATGTTAGTTAGGGGGAGGAGCCTAACAACTTCAGGAATTCATGCCAGAAGTGGGACATGAATTGTACCTCCATATCCAAAATAATGTGGTCAGGACGACCGTGTAACCTATACACGTGTTGGATAAATTGGGGAAATTTGTGCTCAAACACACACTCAAACAAATGACTAAAGAACATATTTGGAATAGAAGGGGGGTCTTTGAGGGTTTCTAGTACAATCCTCTACTCAAAGAGCAGATTGTATACCATTCCAGACAAAATGAATATGCAGCAATTTTTGAAAACCTTCAGTAATGAGGCAAGTTCCACAGGTTAATTTTTTTCGCTGCCAGTGCTTGCAGAAAGGGCTTTGAGCAGGATTAGCACTCTGATTTTAAGAGCAATCATTTTCTTCCATAATATTCCTTTGTTTATCGTGTCAGATGCTATAAAAGCAGCAAACCATTCTTTCCTCTGACTGATTTTTTTTAAAATAGTTAGATGGTTCGAGGCAATGCAAATTACTAATAGTGGATCAAATCTGCCTAAAAGTTATTGGTGTTTCTATAAGAAATGCACTTTTCATCTACCACTCTAAACTCAATAGAATAGAGTAGAGTAGAGTAGAGCAGAGCAGAGCAGAGCAGAGCAGAGCAGAGCAGAGCAGAGCAGAGCAGAGCAGATGGAAGGGACCTTGGGGGTCTTCTAGTCCAACCCCCTGCTAAGGCAGGAAACCTTACACCATTTCAGACAAATGGTTGTCCAATTTCTTCTTAAAAACTTCCAGTGTTAGAGCATTCACAACTTCTGTAGAACAGTTGTGAGAGAGTTCAGGACCACACAATTGTCATTAGTGGATTGCATCTGCCTAAAGACTTTTAATTCCTCTACAAGGAATGGACTTTTCATCTACCATTTAAAACTCTATTCAAGGAGAAGCTGGCATATATTTAAGCCAAAATGCTGTATCTCTTAGAGAAATGGGCCTGGAATTGTTAGAGTCCATTTTATTCTCTTTTTATGTATTTGGGAACTACAATTGTCATCTTAAACCCAAAGCGAGTATGGCAGGTATGATTTAGATTATAAATGAACTTGCCAATAGAGGATCCCATCAGCCGGGTTATTTCCTGAATTGTTCATCTAGTGGAAAATCATCTCTGGAGCAACCGAGTTCTTCAAACCTTTTATAATGAATTTGATCATGAGCATTTTAGGATAACAATAGTTAACATGTTGGATAATATGTAATCTTTTTTCTAATGTGATTTGACACTTCCAAGGTCCCTTCCAACTCTGCTATTGTATTACTTAGTCTCTCCTCCCCATCACAGGTCAGCAGCAGAAACCCTGAAAGCAAAGAGGATGTGATCGTGGGTAGATATGTCTCTTTTGATCCTCCCCCCACACTGTTATATCAATCCCCAGCCATGAAACCTACAATGAACATAGTTTGAAAAACAGCTCTTGAATTCTATGTTGAAGATAAGAATGAATCTATCATCAAACAATACACCCCACTCACTTTGCCAGATAGGGGAACACAAACACTAACCTGTGGGACTTTGTAGGTCCCTGTTAGAGTTGACATCTGGATGGAGATGTCTCTGTGAGCTCTATTAACAAGTGCCAAAAGGTTGTCCTTCCTTCCACAGCTGTAGTTGGGAACATTGGCTTCTCCAGTAGAGAGCATGTCCAGCAAGGCATCTGAAGTGCCGAGGGTGTTGCAGCCGTCATGGATGCTGCAGCCAAGTGTGAGATTGTGCAATAGCTTTTGATTTTTATTTAAAACTTCAATATTGAAAATGACACGTAGTATATATTTTTTTCCATGAGGCAAACTAGTGTAAAAACATGTTCATGTTAGAATTAGCAGCAGCAGCAACAAAATGTTCTAATCCATTTTTCTCCACATGCTAACTGAGATTTAAGCCAATATTGATCCAATACCAGAGGCAAATGATAATCAATCATCATCCTTTGTTGTTTGTGAGTGTGGAGAAAGTAGAATGGACATAGTCCACCAAAAAGGATTAAAATCAGAAATACAGCACTATTTGTAGCAGTACTAATTTCCATGAGCAGGTGGCAGAATAATTAAAGTCATTAAAGTAGGACAATCCTAAAAGGAAGAGGATTTTTGATAAGTAAACCATAAAGCTGTTCTAAAAACAACTCATCCGCTATCCCTATAAAAATGAGGCATTGAATATCAATGAGCAGTTATAAAAATAAAGAAACAAGCTGGACAGTGGAAAGGACAACAATCATGACTTTCAACAAAACTCAGTTCAGTTTATAAATAGTGGATTGAACAGAGAAACGTATATAATATGGAATTATTTCAGGTTTTATTTTTCTCATGTTTGGATTTGAGCTTCTCCCAGAAAATCAGACAAAGTATAGACTGTGGAAATCAAAAGGATTCAAAAAATTAGCCGTGTCCTGTAATATAAGAGTAAGTAAAATAAGAAGAAAAAAGAAGAAGAGAGTTAGAACTGCAAATGGAGGGAATGAGGCTCCATCACAGTGAATGACTTACAACTGAATCTGCCTAGAAGGAGCCACATTGAAAGGTAATGTTGTGTGTGCTGTTGTTGATGGAGAGACGACTACACCAATGAGAAGATCTCCTGGCTTATAATAACTCCATGGCTTTTCTTCATCCTGATGGTCCAAATTCAGTGGGCACTTGATTCCAAGTTTCTCAGAGACTGGTTGAGATACCTGCAGCAGGAGAAGCAGAAGCAGGAAGTTCATCATTCAATAGGTTAAATCAATCTCCTTCCCGTTTCTAAAAAAGCATTGGAAGCATTCTCACAGGATGGAATGGCCAGTGGTTTTCCTGATTCAAACAGAGACAAAAACAAAAGATCCACCTGGCAAAGAGAGAGAAAGTACATTCAAGAGGACAGGCCCTGCCTATTCCATGACTTCTGCCACAAAGAGCATAACCTTTGATATTTATCCTTTTCGGATGCAAGATCCTTTCCATGTTGCTTCTGTCAGAAGTTTACATCAAAAGCAGCCACTGGAGAAGTAGGAGAAGAGCTCTCAAGGGCAGAAAGGTGATAATAGTGAGAAGGAAATTCTCCTCTTGGGACCCTGAACTTCTTCCATGTAAGGAATGGTCACTGGAGAAAAGCATGTTCGTAAAAAAATCACAAATACTCCCTTTGGGTTACTCTTCTGTAGTGGCCTTAAGACCTTCCTGTCAGGACATGTCCAGAAAGTGGTGCTGAAGCAAGAAATAACAACAGGCAGAAAAGTGACTTCTGCTGTCCTTCAATGTGGTCCTTTGCCTCCAGAGACTGCTGGAAAAAGTCACCCAGAGCTATGGAGTTTGGTGACACTCTAGGTTGAAAGAAACTTATAGAATGGGTGGAAACTTTTCTTTTTGTTCCTTGACACTTTCTGGGTTGTGTTTCCATGATGATAAAAACACTGAGAGCCAATGAATCTTGAAATGTCTTGGTTTCTTAAATAAATGGTGTGTTACGAGGTCTGCAGCTGAGATAGTGGCAGTGCCCACAGTGTGGTGGATGGTGTAATTTCTGATTTCTTGCCGCCACCACCACCTAGAATTTGGTTTTGGGGGATCTGGGAACAGTTCCTCAGGTTTTGTAGATGCACATGGTGTGACTGTGGTGACATTCCTATCTCCGAGGCTTTGTTTGAAATTCCAGCCCAGATGACCTCCAAGGGCTTCCAAGATATAATTCAGAGTCCCCGTGTTATGGTATTCATAAACTCCAGGCTGGTGAAGCTTGCTGTGTGAATGTGGCCCTTACAGGAAGAAAAGTGTCTCCAGTTTATTTCTCTTAAAAACGATTCTTCAGCCACTTGCTGAATTAATACACATGATTAACTGACCCATCAGCTGACAGGTTCAAACGCCAAAAATAAACTCTGGTTGAAAGTTGTGAATGCAGCTATTGGTGAACTGACCAGGTTAAGTGAGATGCATAGCTATGACCAGAGCCAGTCTATGGTCAAGGCACGAGGATAATAAATAGGAGACCATGAGTTCTAGTCCTGCCGGGCAGAAAGTCAGCTGGGTGAACCTGGACCAGCCAATCTGTCAGAGCCCTGGAAAAGAGTCAATGGCAAACCATTTCTGTAAACTTTGTCACCTAGGATCTTTCTGATATCTTTCACACCCAGCCGGCTGAGGCTCTGGGCCTTCCCCACTCTGGCTTCAGCCCTGCAAAACCAGCCAAGTGGATTCCAGATAGCTGAAATTGGGTGGAGGTTTTTTTCTGATTGCTCTGTGAAGAAGCAGCAGGAAAGCTCCAATCCTGACCAGGAGAGTGGTTTCAAGTCCTCATGAAGGCTGTGGAAAGGGTGAGGGGGAAGCAGGGGAAGGCCAGCAGGAGGTTGATGTTCCTTCCTGTCAAGGACAGGGAAGGGCTGATGGAAAAGAAGGAAAGCAGGAGGATCCCATACCTGATCTGGCTCAGCAATGCTTGGAAAACATTTCTTTGAAGGAGGAGCCCTAATAGCAACTGGGGGGGGGGCAATGAAGGGTCCTGGAGAGCCTTGAGTGAGGGGGAGTGAGGGGGAGATTCAGGAGATTTATGTGCCTTCTGGGCAAGGGCAGGGAGAGGTCTCTGGAAGAGTAGAAGGCAGGCGGAGCCCCCAACGTGATCCAGCCAAGGCAGCCTGGGGTTGTGGTCAGAAACCTCTCTTCTGAGGGAGGGACCCTCCTCACAGGCAGAGAGACAGCTGAGCCACACTGGCCTCACAGACAATGTTTCCGTTGCTTCCTTCCTGCCTTCTCTCTACTTTTTTTAACTCTGCAGTCAAAGTATCTGATTTGGAGCCAACCTAGAAGAAGGGAGAAATTTCCTGACAGTTGAGCTTTTAGCTAAACTGTTAGAGCCCAAATTTAATTCTTTTTAAAGTTAATGAAAAAGGGCGCCAACACAAAAAGATTAATGCAACAGTGTCAGCAGGAGCCCCCCCCCCTTCAAAAATATGTTAATTAAAATCTAGTCATGAGGGCTTTGCACTTGTTGGAAGGAAAACCCATCTGGTTCCCTTCCAAGCTAAGGCACTGCAGAGAAAATGGAGGCTGATTGGAAAGAAAGGTTCTCTTTATTGAGGGAGCAGAACCACCAACCACATGTGATATTCTGGGCAGCTGAGCAAATGGGGTTTAGAGTGGGTGAGTTTTTATCCCCCTCTTTGCACCTTCTCTGAGCTTGCTGTTCCTGTGCAAGGACACGTCCTTTAATGGTCTATGGGCTCTTGTGAGATTCCTGTGGGCTCGTGGCTGGCTCTGTAGGCAAAAGGGGGGATGCAAATCCCAGGCCTTTGTCTGAGCTGATTTTGTCAGCCTTTGGCTTAATCCTGTGGCTGATTGTTTCTGCCTGAGCCACTCTATCTGCAATGGGAGAAACAAAGGATGCCTTTCACCCCTTTGAAGGGAGGGAAGGGGGACCCATGCTCCACTGCCACTCCCTTCCACACATGGGGCACTGAGGGGGGAAAGCAAAGCTCTGGAAGTTTTTGCCTCTTTATCATAACACTAAAACCTTTTTTATTTTATCTCTATTTGAAATTCTGTCCCCCTCCCCCACTTTTGTCTGTTCAACCCCTACTCCAGGAGGCTGATTGGTGGCTAAGTTCCAAGGCAACCATAGTCTCTTCCTCCTGTTTGATTGACTGCTGCTGGGTTGCCATGACAACAGGGGCAGGCCAGCAAGAGAGGCAACCACTAGAGAGAGTGGGGGAGGGGCTTTTCTCTTCCCTCAGAACTGGAGACGTTGAAGGGGAAAATCTTCTCTCTTTCAGGGAAAAACCTTCCTCAGATGCAGCTCCAGATAGGAAAATATGGAAGAATATTTTACAAATATTTTAAAAATTTAGGGAAAAGACCTTGAGAGAAGGAAAATAGGGAACAGATATTAAAAACAGATAAAAGATAGGAAAGTGGATGTTAAATTGCACAATAAAAGGAAATTGTGTGGAAAGGAGCTTATAGAAAATAGCTGAAATAGAAAACAATTGTATATGTTGGTAAATAAAATTTATTTTAAAAATTGTTTTCTTTTCAGTATGAAGATTAATTTGGGCATTAGTTGAAAACACTTATAATATCTAATTCCTTTTTTGAATAAAAGTGTAAGGTTTTTCTTTTAGGAAATGGAAATGTCTCCCCAGTGACTGTAGACCGAATAGCAGAATGACAGTTGGAAGAGACCTTGGAGGTCTTCTAATCCAACCCTCTGCTCAAGCAGGGGGTTCATTGCTCCAACTGTCAGAATTAATTTCTCCTTCATTCTAGGTTGGGTCTTTCCTTTACAGGTTTTGGTCTCCACATGACAAAAAAAGATGTTGAAAACTTTGGGAAAAGTGCAGAGAAGAGCAAGTGAGATGATTGAAGGCCTGGAGAGAGAAACATATGAAGAAGGGCTGCAGGATTTGGGTTTGGCCAGTCTAGAGATAAGGAGGACTGGGGGAGGGGGATAGGACAGCAGTATGCCAGTATTTGTGGGACTGCCACAAAGAATAGAGGGATTATCTATTAGTCCAAAGCACCAGAAGGCAAGACAAGAAACAATGGAGGGAAACTAATCAAGGAGAGAAGCAATTGGAAATCAAAGAGAAACTTCCTAATTAGGACAATTAACCAGTGGAATGGCTTGCCTCCAGAGATTGTAAGTGCTTCATCACTGGAGACATGCCAGCCACCTATCGGAAATGGTATAGGGTCTCCTGCTTGAGCGGGGGTTGGACTACAAGACCTTCAAGGTCCCGTCCAGTTCAATTCTGATTGACTGTTTGATTGAAACCTCATTCACTTAGGCATGGTTTATTCAATGATTGCAGTTAGATGAAGGGACTGCACAACCCACACAAAAACCCCAATATTGTATTAACATGCATTGCCTCTTTTTGTCTTCTGTAAGGGATTCTTTCAGCCTAACTTTATATGAAAATTATCCCCTCTCCTACAACTAATTCAGTTTTAAAACAGGAACTTTTATCATGGATTTGTTGAAAAGATGAAAAGGCTTTCCCCCCTCCCTTATATTTCTCTCTTTGCTGAAAGGGTCATTCAGAAAAATCTTCCTTGTGGAAGAACAGGGAGTGCTTGTGCCAAAAAGAAGAGGGAGTCACCTACTCTCCAAAGCACCAGAAGGCAGGATAGGAAGCAACGGATGGAAACTATTCAAGAAGAAAAGCAACCCAGAACTAAGGAGAAATTTCATGACAGAATAATCTGTCAGTGGAACAACTTGCCTCCAGAAGTTGTGGATGCTCCAACACTGGAGGTTTTTAAAAAGAGACTGGATAGCCATTTGTCTGAAAAGGGTATAGAGTTTCCTGTCTACGCAGGGAGTTGGACTAGAAGGCCTCCAAAGTCCCTTTGATATGTAACTCTGGAGTGTCTTCCATCAGAAGAATGAGATGGATGAATTGTTACAACTTAGTAAGGAGTACTGAAAGTGGCCACAGTGGACCAGGATAGCACAGCCTCCCCCAGTATATTCAGGACACTCCTTATAAGCGCTATGTGCTTAGAGCTCAGAGCATTGTTAGAAACCCCACACAGCCACTTTATGGTCTGTTTCTGTTGCTCCCTTCTGGGAGGAGGTTTCAAAGTAGTTCTAGCAGGACTACCAGATTTTAGAAAAGCTTTGTTCTCTATGCCATCGGAAAACTCTCAACATTCTTCTTCTTTATTTTTGCTACGTACATTTATACATCAGAACTAGACAGTTTTGTTTCTCTGTGTCATATAATATATGTGGGTATAAGCCAGAGGTGAGTTCCTACTGGTTTGGACAATTAGGTAGTAACTCGGATGGCCATGCCCCTAAATCGGTTCTATCGGCGGCCATAGGTGCCGCCATCTTACTTTTTACTACTGTGCATGGGCACGCGAAGAGTGTGCCTGAGCGAATCGGCAATAACAAAAGCTGGAATCCACCCCTGGTATATGCATTATTTTGTATTTATTTATTTATTTAGTCATGTTTATGTGGTGCCTATTGGAGGTGGTGACCCTTTGAGAGTTGTATGCAATGAAATTTCATTTTAATGTATGTCAATTAGTGTACATTCAAAGTGACAATAAAGAGATACACGCAATCCAGGGAAGGTCATCACTCATCTCCTCAATGTCTTAGGTGAAGAGTGAAGTGTTGAAAACCCTTCAAAAAGCAGCACTGGGGTTGGCTTCTGTACCTCTCAGGGAACCATGTCCACTTCCTTAGGAGTCACCAATTCAAACTCCCTCCAGGTCACACCACTTTCTTCAGGTATCTTTAACTTTCCTGTCCCGTTCAGAGCAAGTCTGAGCAATTTTATCATCCACAGAGCCTGAATAATCTTCCAAGATGCCCAACGGTTGTTATGAGCTGCTGTTCCTAACCAATAAGGACCAGGTCCCTCTAAAGGTGGCTGCTGCATGGCTATCAACAGACACAATGAGTGTGGAAAAATATTGCTGTTTACTACCTTTATCACCATGTTAATCCCTAATATGGGCTCTTACCCATGTATGGTCATATTCGTTTCACCTTTTTCTCCAATGATTTCCAGACACCTGGAAAAGGCACTTTACAGCATGTAAGCTTATATGTTACAAATGCAAGGCATAAAACAAATGTTTCTACCAAGGGTATCCATGGCTATCATTATGGATGCCTAAGGACACCCTGCGGGTTGGAGAGATACGCAGGGTATCTCTCAATGCCATTTTCAGGGAATCATAAGCAGGTGAAGACATCTGCTTGGGAAGACCCTGAAGCAAATGGTGAGCCACTGTGTGAGACAGAATGCTGGACTGGATGGGCTGTGGCCTGTTCCAGAAAGGCTATTCTTATGTTCTTATGTACTAATCAACAAGTTTGTATCCTTATTACTATTCCCCTTCAGTTTCAGCTTATGTAGCGTCTCTGTAAACCAAAAGTACACTGCAGCATTAGCAAAGGATGGAGGTGTGATCCAAGGCTCCATCCACCTGCCCATTCCAGGACTGATGTCTTACCTGGATCAACAGATCCAATGAAAACAACCTTTTTAGGCATCAACCTGGCATTCAAATACAACAACTGGAAACCAGAATCACCAAACATCTGGTAGCCAGACACTGAGAGTAGAAGCCAAGGCCCATACAGTGGGGCAACCTTTGAGTAGCAGATCAGATGTCATAAAGAGTGACCCACATTCTACCTGTCAGAGTCAGGATGGTTCTATCTATCCTGTCAGTTTCCTTTCTCCCTCAAACCCCCAGTTAATTCTTAAAGGCCAAGGTGAACTAATCAATGTTCATCCCTTCCCGATAATGAATGTAATTCCAAGACAAAAACTGACCCAGAGAAATCAGGAGCAAAGAGACCCCAAGCACACCTACGAAGCACTTGGCAATTTTTAGGGGAAGGGGGCAATTCTCAAAAAAATCTCACTGATGAGTAGGCCAAAGAGGTACCATTCCACCAACTACATCTAACAAGAAGAAGGAGAAGAAGAGGAGGAGGACAAGGAGGAGATCCACAAGTTTCTCGCATGGTGTGGCAAGAAATCAATTCTCACCATGGATTGGCTGTGGGAGTTGCCACCATGGCAAATGGACTCTGTTTATTTAGTACAATAACTGACTTTCTTATTCAAGTTTCATCCCAAAATTGATACTTACTAGAAAAATTAGGAAATAAAATTCACAATATAAATAAAATTCAATGACATGTTAAAATCAGCTCCAATCAGGATTCATATATGGAGACTTAATAGAAAAAAAAATCACAAACAGGCCCATCTTTTACCATTAGAAAGGGGTTAAGGATAGATTGATTACTTCCTGGCTTTTGGAAGACAGGCAGCACTTGAGTTTAGTGCCACCAACACAGAATGTCAACAAATTACATCACTCCATGATCTTCCACAAGAGAAGTTATCACATTGAAGGACAGTAGAAGTCAATTCCATGGATGTTGAGCTATCTTCACCCAGCATCTCTTTCTGGACAAGACCTGATAGGAAAGGACCACAAGTACTACACAACAATGTAGATCTGCCCCCAAGGGTGTGATTTTTCTCTAAGGTGACCTTCTCCAGCTGCTCCTTTGAAAATGGAGACTGGAAGAAATCTAGGGTCCCCAAGGGAAAAGTTACTTCTCACTATAATTTTACAAATTCTGGTCTCTGGGACCTCTTCTGCAACTTCTCCAGGGACTGTCTTTGAGGTAAACATCAGACTGAAACAACATGGAAGAGATCTTGCATTAGGAAAGGATAAATGCTTCAGTCTCACACACAATGCAGCACTGGTTTTGGTACAAGTATGAGCTGTGACTTTCAGTGTACTTTTTTTCCCCCTTTCCAGGTGAAGCTTGGTTTATCTCTGTCTGAATCCAGAAAGTCTAGAATTTCTACATTATAAAGGTGCTTTCAATTCATATACTCTTACTGTACTTTCTTAAAAACAGGAACAGATTGATTGAGACCCATGAATTATGGACCTTCTGCTTGTGCTTCTGTTGCTGCTGGTGTCCCAGCCTGTCTCTGGGAAGCTTAGAATAAAGTGCCCACTGAATTTCAAGCAGCAGGATGAAAATAAGCCATGGAGCTATTACAGTCCAGGAGACCACATCATTAGTATCATCGACACTGGAACAAAAATATTGCGTACAGCTATGTTGACTTTCAACATGGAACCTCATTGTCAGTTTGAGTTGTAAGTCATTCACTGTCATGGAGTTTCATTTTGCTCTACTTGCAGTTCTCGTTCTTTCCTTCTTATTTCACTGATGCCTTTATAGTAGCACCTATCTTATTTCTTGAATTGTTTTGCTTTCCATTGCTTCCCTCTTTTCTCTCATTTTGTAGAAAAAAACCTGAATCCAAGATGGGGCATAAAAATAAATACCCGGAAAAAAGTCCAGATTTCATAGATTTCCTGCTCTATTCCTTAGTCATACTTCAATACCAACTTTGGTTTAAAGTAGTTATTGAATAGATTGTACTTGCCTCTGAATAGTTCATGTCCATATTTTTACACCCCCTCATTCATATTCAATGCTTGACCCTTCTAGGAACAGAGAATGACCATATTTTAGAATTGCTCTTCAGGGTCACATATGAAAGAGCCTCTTTCCATTATGACAGTTTCCATTTTAATGATTGAATGATTTTGAATCATGTTTACTTATCAGTTGAAAATGAGTTCTGTTAGAAATAATGTGATTTATGGCTGTGAACCTTAGTGGAAAGCTATCTCCATCTCCTCTCCCCAACACTCATTAAAAGAAGTGCTGGTGGGTAACTTTTAGATTGGCATTGGCTTACGACTGAGAAGGGTTGTGGAGACAAAGAGCGATAAATTGAAAAAAATAATTTGCTTTTTCTCTTAATGATGATGATGATAACATGAACATTTTTTATCTTAGTTTACCTTTTGGTAAGTATAAACTACTACGCAACATTTTTAATATTCAAGAGGTCAACAAGACTCCCCGGCTTCTGCACAATCTCACCCTTGGCTACAACATCCATGACAACTATGTGAACACACTTTTGACTTCAGATGCCTTGATGGACATGCTGTCTACTGGAGAAGCCAATGTTCCCAACTACAGCTGTGGAAGGAAGGACAACATTTTGGCCCTTGTGGATGAAGCTAATTATGACATCTCCATCCAGATGTCAACATTGGGAGACATCTACAAAGTCCCTCAGGTGTGTATGTCTACTTTCCCATAGGTAAACTGAATGGAGAGGTGGGTCAGTATGTGATAGATCACTTTGGAACTGAAGAATTTATTTTCATCATGGCCATTATATGCATCGTTGTTAGGGATTGAGAACCACAGTGATTAAGAGGCAAGGATCAAAGCAGTGATATCATCTCATGACATTATCATCATTGATTATGGTTCTTCTGCTGCATGTTTGGAAATGTGAGGAGAGGCTCTGGGTTCAATCAAAGGGTTTTCTGTCCAAAAGGAAGGAGGAGCAGAGAAGAGGTATCATCTTTTGTACATAATCTTAGCAAAAATAATATAACATAAATGGATTATTTTCCCTGCAGCTGATTTAAAGCATGTAAGTCTGATGAATTCATAGGGATCACTTTCATTAATCAACTACTTTATTTAAAAAAAATTTACAAGCAGATTAGCCAACATGTTAATTTTTTTCACCCTAAAACTATCTATGACAACATAAATGGCTTGAAGAGTAATAAAGCTCCTGTGAAGGACTTTGTGAAATATTTAAAAATTTCCCTAATGCTGCTGTCCTCAATTGGCAGGTTAATTTACACATAAACCCGCCTGCCTGCCTGCCTGCCTGCCTGCCTGCCTACCTCTATCTATCTATCTATCTATCTATCTATCTATCTATCTATCTATCTATCTATCTATCTATCTATCTATCTATCTATTTAAAAAACTAGAATAAAATGTAATTTACTGACCCATTGGTCTAATAAACATTGTGGCTAAAATAGATACTCAGATCCTCTTGAGGCAGAGTTGAAAGTGGGTAGATGAACAAAGAATTCCTTGCTGAAGGACAAGCAAGCTTCAGACGGTGTTTTGCCTAACCAAGATAGACCTCAATGAAACAGTGACCTCAATAAAACAGCAGATAGACCTCAATGCAGCAGCTGCCAAAAAAGCAAACACAGTTCTAGGCTGCATAAACAGAGGGATAGAATCTAGATCACGTGAAGTGTTAATGCCACTGTATAGTGCCTTGGTAAGGCCACACTTGGAATACTGCATACAGTTTTGGTCGCCATGATGTAGAAAAGACGTGGAGACTCTGGAAAGAGTGCAGAGAAGAGCAACCAAGATGATTAGGGGACTGGAGACTAAAACATATGAAGAACGGCTGCAGGAGCTGGGTATGTCTAGTTTGATGAAGAGAAGGACCAGGGGAGACATGATAGCAGTGTTCCGATATCTCAGAGGGTGCCACAAAGAAGAGGGAGTCAAACTATTCTCCAAGGCACCTGGGGGCAGGACAAGAAGCAATGGGTGGAAACTAATCAAGGAGAGAAGCAACTTAGAACTAAGGAGAAATTTCCTGACAGTTAGAACAATTAACCTCTGGAACAGCTTGCCTCCAGAAGTTGTGAATGCCCCAACCCTGGAAGTCTTTAAAAAGATGTTAGATAGCCATTTGTCTGAAATGGTATAAGGTTCCTGCCCACGCAGGGGGTTGGACTTGAAGACCTACAAGGTCCCTTCCAACTCTGCTATTGTATTGTATTGTATTGAAACTACATCTGCATGGAGGGAAGCAGGCAGTGAGGTTCCCAAGATTCCCTCTTAGGCCCAGTGCCCAATTATTGGCATTCCATTAAATCTATGGAAACTGACAGTCTCCCCAAAATCCCGTCTTTTAGAAGGGACAATTAAAGAAAAGAAAATTTCAGTGAAAGACAGCTTGAATTGTACAGCTGAGAAATTATATTAGGAGGTGTGGCCTTCTTGTTTCTTGTGCAGCTGTAAAAGAAGCTAAAAACTTTGCTGCCCAAAGAAATCAGAAACTGAAGCAGAGAAAGATACAAACATGCTCAATAAAGATGGCACATTGAAATGAATGGTGCTCTGCATATGTACTTCCAAATTGGCAAGTATCTCGATGTAGAAATGCTTGGATACCTTAAGGTGGTATTTTCTCAAGCAGGAGATGAGCACTGGATACAAAGGTCAAATGTGAAAGATTTAATCAAGAGCCTTGTAATGGAAGAAAGAATGACAGTTATGGAAGCAGTGTTACACTCCTTGGTGTTGGAAATTAAAGAACTGAGAAAAGATCATTGCAGTTCTAAGCTTGAACTTTTGGAGACACAGAAAAAATTGATGCAGAATACCCAGAAGACCGAGGAGTTGGAAGTGGGGCTGGCTGGGGCAAAGGGGGAACTTAAAAATATTAATACTGAAATTGGAGACTTGTCTGGTCATATGTCTAGGATGGATTTTGAGAGGATGTCATATTTTTTAAGGTTTCAGAATATTTCTGAGGAATCTGGTGAATGCCTTCCTGATCTCATGAGTACAATTTTAGCAGACTATTTACACAAACCCAAAGATGAGATCAGGGGGGACATTAACCTAGTCTACAGAATAAATTCAGCACATGCCAGGATAAATGAAGTACCCAGAGAGATACATGTTAAATTTGTTCTCCTTCCTGGCCCCCGCCCACTGGGGGCCAGGAAGGAGAACAAGAAGACACAATTGCTAAGAGACTTAGATCAAAAAAATGACTTTTATTTTTATCTTTATTAATACAGTATAATTTTTATCTGGATGTTTGTACACGACTGCCAGCATGGAACTTAGAATTTATGATGTATGCATTTATTTTCACCTTGTAGTATTATTGAAAAATGTATCACCAATGTCTTATTAAGAAGCCCTGGAGGGGCCAACGATCTCGACGTGAAAGTTCTCAAAATATTTCTGTATTTCACCATACCCTACCCTACCTGAAAAAATTTGTAAAAACGAATAAAACTTTTGCAATTAAAAAAAAAAAAGAGCCTTGTAATGAAGAGACTTGTATTTGCTAAAATAAATATTTCCTGTTTGGTCGATATTAAAAAAATGCATTTAATATGCATCTTTATTTGAACAAAATATTTCAGTGCACAAATGGATATGTGGACTGGAGATGTAGGGGTGATAGAGAAATCATTTCACTTATTTGCTTTTATACTCTTCTTATATACAGTCTTCTTAATGTTACATGTTTTCATTCTTTATTTTAATATGGGTTAATTTCTAATCAACAATAAACTATTCTAATAAGTTCATGAAATTGTATTTCTTTAAAGTTAATATTTGGGAATTGATCTGACTCCAAAAATAACGCATCATTCTTCATTGCTTTTTCAGGTCAATTTTGAATACTTTTCAGATTTGTTGCATGATAAAAGTCAATTGCTTTTTTATCACAGTATTTTACCCAAAAAAGGGATCCTCTACCCAGGAATTGTCCAAGTGCTCCTCCATTTCAGATGGACCCTGGTTGGTCTCTTTGCTCCAGACACAGAAAATGGAGATAATTTCATGAGGACTTTTGCTCCTTTGCTTGACAGGAATGGCATTTGTGTTGTTATATCACAACAATTCCCAACAACTCAACTTATAGCACCCCAACTTACAGATGCCCTCTCTAAGTGGAGACAAGTCAATGTCTATATTCATTACATAGAACATGGTGCTGCTTTGGAAAGAATTCTTCCTTTTCATTCAATACTTAAGCATTTGCCTGGACCCATTGAAAGGAAAGTCTGGATCACAACACTCTATTCAGTATATCCATTGTGGGACCACAAAGCTCTCAGATATGTGAACAGTATCTGGATTGTTGATTTTGCGGAAAAAAAGAAGCCAATAAAGGATGCCTTTAAACTCACTTTCTTTATGGAACCACCCTTAGGACAGTCGTCATATCTATGCTCTTTTTCAAAGCATGCTTTCTCTGTCAAAGGCCGGAAAAGATGCACTGAGAAATCACCACTGGAGATCCAACAGAAAAAGGAAACGGTGTGGAATATCCACCATTGCTACAGCGTCATTAATACTATGGCCCATGCCTTGAATGCTGCATATTCCTCCATATCCAGGAGGAGAAGGAAGGAGAACAAAGGGAGTTTGGGGGCTCCAAGGCTGCAGCCTTGGCAGGTAAGATGTCCTGACAAGGATCCATTAATCTTAGTTCCTTTTGAGAAGAAATAAAAAGGAGAAGGAGTGGAACCGTACCAACCTACTTATTTTTAATAGGACTACAACTGGTTTGGCCAATCTAATTGCTTATGCCAGTGGTGGATTTCAATTTGTTTTGGTGGGTGTGGCTAGAATGGGGACATGTGACTGAGTGGGCATGGCCAGCAGGATGTCACTCACTCACACTCAGTCATATGACCCCCAACCAAGCCTGGCTCACCGAAACCAGACCATCTTATTTGTCTGTTGAGAAACCTATATGGGAGTCAAGAAGCAACAGTGAGAACTGGACACAGAACTACTGATTGGATCAAAATTGGGAAAGGTGTCTGGCAAGGCTGTATACTGTCACTGTGCCTATTTAACTTACATGCAGAGCATATCATGAGAAAGGCAAGGCTAGATGAATAAAAAATTGGAATTAAGATGGTCGTGAGAAATATCAAGAAGCTCAGATATGCAGATGATACCACTCTAATGGTAGAAAGTGAAGAGGAACTAAAGAGCCTCTTGATGCGGGTGAAAAAGGAAAATGCAAAATTTGGTTTGAAACATTAAGAAAACTAAGATCCTGGCAGCTGGCCCTCTCAATTCCTGGTAAACAGATGGAGAAGAAATGGAGGTAGTTATAGGTTTTATTTTCTTGGCCTCCAAGATCAACACAGATGGGAATCGCAGCCAAGAAATTAAAAGACGCTTGCTCCTGTGGAGAAAAGCTATGGCAAATCTAGACAGGTTACTAAAAAGCAGCCAAAAAAAGTGTGTGTATAGTCAAGGCTATGTTTTTTCCACTTGCAATGTATGGCTGTGAAAGTTGGACCATAAAAAAGGCTGGGCGTCAAATAATTGAGGCCTTTGAGCTATTGTGCTGGAGAAGATTCCTGCGAGTCCCTTGCTCTGCAAGGCGATCAAACCGTTCAGTCCTAGAGGAGATCAACCCTGACTGCTCTTTAGAAAGCGAGATCCTGAAGATGAAACTCAAATATTTTGGCCACTTAATGAGAAGGAAGGACTCTCTGGAGAAGAGTTTAATGCTGGAAAGATTGAAGGCAAAATATGGATGCATTTGCTTTCTTTCTATGAACATCCCACTTCTGATTTGGTTTGCAATCAACTCCTATTTTGATATGATTATCACAAATATTTTTTATCAAGGTTGATAGCCTCCATCATCCTTGCTTTGCGTTTCATTTTTCTTCTTCAATGTGGAAGACTTTGTACTTGCTTTTCCTCATAAATTCCAATTGGTTTTTTTAGCCCTTATTGATAAAATATTGTTTTTTTTATTTTCCACTGGATTTTATTATGCCCTTTTTTCTATAGGGAAGTCATAAATATTTTTCTGGAAGTGTTGTCTTTTTAAAAAAAAAACAAAATTTTAAAGTCACTTTTATTCACTTCATCATTATACCATCCAGACTTCATTTAAGTCAATTCCTAATCATCACATCAGGAATTAGTTCATTCATGCTTTGCTGAAGTCAAGTTACAGAATATCATCAGCAGTTCCACAGTCTCTTAAAAATGTGTAATCAGAAAAGCATAGAGAGAGCAACTCAGATAGGGTCCACCCTAAATTCTCAGGTTGTAAAAAGAGTAGGTGGGACATGTGCACCTCCAGACATGGATGGTGGCCTTGCACTGCAAGATGAGCAGCATATAAATTTGATGATGTTGATGATCATGATGATGATCATGATGTTATAGAGGGACAACTAATGTTCTCTTAATGTAGCCATAAAGTACAATGAGCTCATCTGGATATATTTATAATGTAGTCTATCTGGGACAAGATTAGCCTGGTTATTTTCTTGACAAAGCTATGCTTTATGACAAGAATCTGTTGTTGTCAAGAATTTATGAATCTTCCCTTTCTTTCTGTAATTTGTTGATGGCGCTTTAGAAGGTTTCTTATAATTGGCAAATTTTCTCAATCCAGCCTATGGTTTTCAAAACATATGCTTTCAAGATATGATTGGCAAAAATGAAATTTCTTTTTCATTTTTGAAGACAGTGGTTAAACCTGTTTGACCAACTAAGTATATTTGCAAGTTAGACTTCTTTAAAAGAAATAAATAAATGAGAACAAAGGGCTAATTTATCAGGTTCACTGCTTTTGAAATGCCTGGATGTTCCCATTCTAGTTCCATCCTTTTCTGGAGAAGAATGAGTTTTGCAATCTTTCTCAATTCAAACTGTATTTGGACCAAAATGGAGATTTAAAGGCTGATCTGAGTATCTCTGCCTGGGTGTCTCGTAGCAGCTACCGGGGAGAAAAACTGGTGACTGTTGAAAAGCAGAGAGTTATTATCAACAAAAAGCGTCTTTCATGGCTAAAGTTGCACAATGGGGTAGGAGAAATATTGGTGTCTTTTCTCTCTTTTCCAAAAGTTTCTGACCCATTTCATCAGGCTTAGCACCCTGGCTCAGTGCTGAAACGGAGAAGCTGCGTGAATATGGTAAGAGAGGGCCAATCCCTCAAGTGCTAGGGATTGTGATCCACTTCTTCCTTGTCTTCAAATAGCAAACAAGAAGGCAAATTGGTTGACCAGTGCCTGAATTCAGGTTTAGACTGAAGACCACCCCAGACCACCCCAACGATGCCGCCGAGGTGTTGTCCCGGTGTTTGGAGGCCGTACGGATCTGGATGGGTAGTAACAAACTTAAGCTCAACCCGTCCAAGACTGAGTGGCTGTGGTTTCCGGCACCCCGATTCAGCCAGATTACTCCAACTCTGGCCATTGGGGGCAAAACACTGGCCCCCGTGGAGAGGGCACGCAATTTGGGTGTCCTCCTAGACTCCCGGCTGTGCATGGAAGACCATGTGGCGGCCGTGGCCAGGGGGCGTTCCATCAGGTATGCCTGATGCACCAATTACGCCCCTTACTGGACCGGGCTGCCCTTTGCACAGTCACTCAAGCACTCGTGACATCCCGACTCGACTACTGTAATGCTCTCTACATGGGGCTTCCTTTGAGGTGCACTCAAAAGCTACAGCTAGTCCAGAATGCAGCCGCGCAGGTGGTTACGGGAGCTCCTAGACACTCCCATATAACACCGATCCTGCGCAAGCTGCACTGGCTTCCTGTGGTCTTTCGGGTGCGCTTCAAGGTTTTGACGACCATCTTTAAAGCACTCCATGGCTCGGGACCTAGTTATATGCGAGACCGTCTCCTGCCCCTACATCTCTTCGACCGATCCGCTCCCACAGAGAGGGCCTTCTCAGGGTGCCGTCGGCCGGGCAATGCCGACTGGCGACACCTAGGGGAAGGGCCTTCTCTGTGGCGGGCCCTGCCCTGTGGTACGACCTACCCCTAGAACTTCGTACCATCACTGACCTCCGCCTCTTCCGCCAGTGCAGCCGCGCGAGCAATAATGGGTACCGCAAGGTATACCCATGTAACACCGCTCTTGCGCGAGCTGCACTGGCTACCTGTCGTCTTTTGGGTGCGCTTCAAGGTGCTAGTTCTCATCTTTAAAGCGCTCCATGGCTCGGGACCTAGCTATCTGCGGGATCGGATTCTGCCCCATACATCCTCCCGGCCGATTCGCTCCCACAGAGAGGGACTTCTCCGGGTGCCGTCCACTAGACTTTGTCAGCGGGCGACGCCCAGGGGAAGGGCCTTCTCTGTGGTGGGCCCAGCCCTCTGGAACGACCTTCCCCCCGACATTAGAACAACTACGGACCTCCGCTCCTTCCATCAGAAATTAAAAACTCACTTTTTCTGCTTGGCCGGCCTCGGTTAGTCTCTACCTCAGGGGTTAGGAAATGTTAATTTTAAAATGGGAATTTTAGTCCAGGGATAGTTAGATTTAATTTGTTTTTATTGTATTTATGTATGTATATATTTTATGTTGTTTTAATTTCTCCCTGTGCACCGCTCCGAGTCCCCTCGGGGAGAGGACGCGGTTATAGAAATAAATATTCTATTCTATTCTATTCTATTCTATTCTAAAGACACACTACTTTCACCAAGCCGGCCTAGCGTAACCTCCGCTGTGACTATTTTAGACAGTTTTAATTTTGGGGATTTTAATTGGATTTTAGCGCAGGATGGTTATTTAATATGTTTTTAAATTTTGTATTTTGATTTTGTATGTGTTTTTAAATTCCTGTGCGCCGCCCTGGGCCCTCTTCAGAGAAGGGCGGGGTATAAATCTAATTAAAATAAAATAAAATAAAATTTGATGAAGTTGAATGGAGACTGGAGAGAGGTCCTTTTCTTCCACTTGGAAATAAGCTTTGGAACTCGGATTCACCTTGTCCTGGTTGGGACTAGTGTCCCATAGCAGGGCAGCGCAAGAAGTTTCTAAGAAACCCAGACCTGGCTAGAGTTATCTATTCCAATCTTTCATCCCACTGAGATAATAAAATTGGCCTCCTACTCTTATGAAGGAGATACAAGATTTTTCTCTTTTTAACATGGAGTCAAAATGACTCGATTGCTGAGTGATAATATTCTGACCTAGAAAACGGAAGCGCTGAAATATGATTTTGACTCAAAGGAAAGCCTTTCCTGATACCTGAGAAAACAAGGGACAAATTAAAAGGAAATGTTGCTTAGATTTGGGTTGTGGCGGGTAAGAAGGCTCTTTATTTAAAACCCCATGAATGTGATTATTTATCTTGATTGTTAGCTATTTATGAAATCCTGGGGAAAAAATGAGCTCCAAGTTTAACTAATAACAAATATGGGTTTGTCCTTCCAAGATAGTTGCTGTTACCTAATTGTAGTTCTTCAACAGAAAAGACCTTGTCTTGGATATCTAGCTGGGCCTTAGAAATTCCCTCACACAACTCCTATTCTGAAGCAAAAGATTCCTGACTTACACTTTCTGAGGGACATGTCCTCATGACTTCACCTCTGCCTCACATCATTTTAGTTCTAGAAACTCAGTGGTGACTTTCATTTCAGGAGTAGGTCAGCATGTCAGGATGGTTAATGTTACATATTTTCTTTGGCATTCTTTGTTTTTCTGCTTAGCCTTTGCCTAAGTCCCAATGTGTGGAAAAATGCCATCCTGGATTTGTCAAGCAGAAGCGAGAAGGACCATATTGCTGCTATGATTGTGTTCCTTGTCCGGAAGGGACCATCTCCACTCAGGAAGGTGAGTGACACCAAAGAAATGAGAAGGCCTTGAGGAAGTGGATTCATCCAGGTCAATTTTCATAAAAGTGAACCTTAAAGGACAGAATGAATCTCAACTGATTTTGTTTATTTTCAAACTGCATGATTTCTTATCAAAATGAAAATAGTAAATGGATTGAAGAATATGGCACGTTGGACAAGTTTTGCTACTGCCAGAGAAAATACTGCTTTTTAGTTTGCATCTATCTTTACACATTTATCTTTCTAGGAACATCTGAGTTCTTTGAAATTTAGATAATTATGACCAATTCCTGGAAAGATTGTTGCAATGGTCTGTACTTGGGCCTCTCCTTGTGGATCACTGCAAGGTATCCTGGTCCTGGATAGTTATGTGTGCACCTCATTACACCAATGTTACCACTGGTCCCATTAGTCATTCCAGACAATTACACAGGATAGGCATCCTCTAGGTCCAGTATGTCTTTGGTCCATCTGGAACGATCCAATACATGTGTCTTCTAAGATGAACTGATTTATGATTTACCTCTAATAACCTGGGTTACCATGAAAATTCTTCAGAAAATCATTTTGGTGCTAGGATTTTCCCCAATTTCATAGATTGTAGCTCTCTATGATTTACAAAACGATGTTCTTCCTATATTGTTTTTGAGCAGTTATTAAGAAATACATTTTGCAAAATGCTGCTGGTATCAGCTGTTATCTCAAAAAGATGTAACTTGACATGTAAAAGACGGAATGTTCATGAAATATTGGTTTTTGGTTTTCTCAGATACAGAAAAATGCACCAAGTGTCCAGATGATCAATATCCAAATCAGGAACGAGTCCAATGTATTCTAAAAGTTGTAACTTTCCTGTCTTATGAGGAACATCTGGGCATCATCCTGGTATCTTTTGCCATACTTTTCTTCCTAACCACAGTCCTTATTTTATTTATATTCATTCAATACCGAGAAAGTCCCATTGTCAAAGCCAACAACCGAGACCTCTCTTACATCCTCCTGGTTTCCCTCCTGCTTTGCTTCTTGTCTCCTCTTCTCTTCGTTGGTCAACCAAGGAAAGTCACTTGTCTTCTCCGACAAACAGTTTTCAGCATCATCTTTTCAGTTACCATTTCTTCTCTTTTGGCCAAAACAATCACAGTGGTGCTCTCTTTCCTGGCCACAAAACCAGGCAACCAAGTGAAGAGATGGTTGGGGAAAAGCTTGGCCAACTCCATCATCTTTTCTTGTTCTAGTGTTCAAATTATCATCTGTTCCATCTGGCTGGGAGTTTTAACCCCATTCCCTGAATCCGACCTCCACTCCCAGCCTGGAGAGATCATCCTGCAATGCAGCGAAGGGGCTGTTGTAATGTTCTACGTCACCCTCAGCTACATGGGCTTCCTGGCTGCCATCTGCTTCATGGTGGCTTTCCTGGCTAGGAATCTGCCTGGGGCCTTCAATGAAGCCAAGCTGATCACCTTCAGCATGCTGGTCTTCTGCAGTGTCTGGGTAACGTTTGTGCCCAGCTACCTGAGCACCAAAGGGAAGTATATGGTGGCTGTTCAGGTCTTCTCCATCTTGGCCTCCAGTGCTGGTCTACTGGGCTGCATCTTCATCCCCAAGTGCTACATTATTATTATGAGGCCAGACCTGAATACAAAAGAGCAACTTATGACCAGAAGGAATGTAGAAATGTGAAACAGAAAAAAAATGACTCTCAAAGTTTTTCAAGAGTCCAACTCTTGAATATGATGCACAATGTTCTCCATATCTGTGTTGGCCAATGATTTTGCTTGGAAAAATTAAAGGGCAGTTGTACAATATTGTGTCCTCCATCCTTGTCCAGCAAATTGCAAGATGGCCACTTAGCTTTTTTGAGTAGGTCAGTTACCCTATTTATTCTCTGCACTTAGCTTACAAATACTCAACCAAGATATTTTAAAGATGACACTTATACAAAGGGAATCTTGTTGATATGCCAGAAATAATTGTATAATTGCAGGGGTCTGTAATAATGCCATTATTTTAGTTGTATGATAGTTTAACTTGCAATTGGGGATTTTTGTCACATTGGACTCAAGATCTCAGCATCATCAATGCCACATTCCAACTATTGTGCCACCTTGACACATTATTATAAATTATTATGAAAAGATGATAAAGATGTTGGTTGTTATGAAGAATGAAATGATTTATCCTAGTGCAGATAGAAATGTGGGCACTGGGAGTGCTTATCTGCTCATTCTGCTCAGTTATTCCATCTCTTCCTATTGATCCATGCAGTGTGTGAAATAGGCTACAGAATATTATGTACATATCTGTGGGACATGTCCTGGGTCCTTTTGGAGAAGGGCGGGATATAAATTGGATAAAATAAATAAAAGTAGGTGGAGAACATGGTGGCCATCTCAGAGGAGGTGTCAGTCTCAGTCCCTTCAATGATAATTAAAAGCTCCTTCTACCTTCTACAGCCAAAGTTAGGAACATGGGCCTCCCCAGCAGAAAACAAGCCCGGCTATCAGGGTTCCAAGTAATAGATCCATACCAAGCAAAGTTCCACAGTAAGTAGATTACTCAAAGAATAGCTTTATTGGAAATATCATATTGGCACAGATCTGGTGAAAACCAACTCTGAAAAGTTCTATGTTAATTAAAAGTTTTCCTCTCAACTCCAAACAATCAGTTACATGGCCCAGTCAAGATGCTGTCTAGTAGTCTGGTGACATCACTTCTCCTTCCTCCAACCAGGTGTGAGAACATCCTTGGTTCCCAAGAGAAAGTATTTTATTTTGACTACATAATCCCAGCTATCTCTAATCCTCCTCCCTATCCCTCAGCTCCAGTGTGGAATCTCCAAAATGGCTTTGGCCAGGCCAGCTTCAGGGTTGACCCCAGCACAGCATCCCAAGTCATTTTGGGGTTAAAATTATCCTCATGGAGATTGTAGGCATTTGGAGCTGGATATTTTGAAGGAGCTGGAAATACTAGTTGATCTCTTGGATGGTGAAAACAAGTAGAGATCTTTGCAGCAGTGGGTAGATCTTCTCCCAGTAAAAGCTAATATAAATTAATTAGAGTAGAGAGAACCAAAAAGAGAGAGAGAAATAACAGCCAAAAGCTAGAAGTGTAAGAAAAAAGAAAATGGGAGAAAAAAAATCCAGAATGATGGAAATAAAGGTATAGAAATATAAAGAAGTAACTTTCAATATGGTTCATAGCAGTATAATTGTATGTTAATTTTTCTCTGTAAAATTACCTTGTGACTCTTATCTTTCTATAATCTATCCTCTCCAATCATTAAAACCTTAAATTACAAGTTGATCTTTGTGGACTTTTTAAGCAAAACAACAATAACAACAACAACACTAAGGATATTTCATTCACCAATAAAGGTAGATATTGTCCTTTCCCTAACCAGTTTGTCCATTTCATCAAATTCTGTCAATCTTACCAATTACACCTCCATTAATAGCTGCTGACCTCACATTGCACTGTTTATTTGATAAAATAAGAAACTTCAAAATATTGTGGGAAGCCTCACCCCCCAGAAAATTAAATATTTTGGGGAATAGTAAAAGAGGCAGAATATTATATTTCCCCAAATGAGAAATGGAGAAAAATCTTAACCCAAGGCAGAAAGCAGCCCCAACAGCCTCCAGCAGATGCCTGAAATCTTTAGACTTCAACTCCTAGGTGAAAGTCTTCTGATGTTCTTCTGGATGATATTGTCTTTACTTTTCAACATTAGCAGAGACCATTGGGAAGATCTTTTCCAATCCTTGCTCTTTGGTTCTACAGTATATTGATGATACCCATCTCTACTGCTGAATGTTCCACCCAAATCCTTGGTCAATGCATTGAATAAATGGGTGTGTGTGGCTGATATATTAGAGCAGAACTGGTCCATGTGTCTCTCCTTTCTTTGGAGTCCCATCACTCTCAGTGGTCAAGGAGGACTTAAGGGAATTGAAAGACGACGCAAGATGTTTGGAGTATTGTGGGTGCTCAGCAAAGGACAATCAAACAGAAGTTGGAGCTTCTATTAAGGCCTATCTTGTGGCAGTAAGGGAAGCAAACAGCCAATACTTATCCCCTTTTGCAAACTCAGATTCTCTACATGGCCTCCTCATGTTTTACTTGACACGAGTCCTCTTGGTTAAAAGGGGGCTCAGACAAACTTTGTTGGGTGTGTGAAGGAATTTGTTCACCATCTGTTTTACGGTTGGATAGATTTGCTCATACTTTGATGACAGCCATGTTGCAGGACCAGTAGAGGAAATCACTTGCTTATTTGGGAATGGTTTGAACCTCTTGGGTCTCAGGACATAGACAGGATCCTTAGACTGGGAGCTTGACGCCGTTCTCTTTAGATCTAATCACCTCTAATCATCTGCCTATGACTGATGAGCATCAGTGCAATCCTGGCTTATTGACCATCCTGAAGAAGAGGCTCAGCTGGAGCAACATTTTCAAAGTCAGTGTCAGGGTAAGACTCTGAATAATGGCTCACAACACTTTCCTTCTTTTGGAAAGAGATCTGTGAGGTCTTCCTTGGAATCAGGGTGGATTGGGGAAAGGGAAAAGCATTGAGCCTCCCTTGCCTGATTCCGAGTACTTGCACACTATGTTATCTCTTTTTGTCCTCAGCCTATTGGTGAAAGCTCAGTCCATGGTGGCAGATGATTTCACCAGGGGTAAGTTGCTACCGGCATTACTGTTGGTTCACCACGTAAGCGGCCAAGTTACTACCTAATTGGCTGAACCGGTCCAAACTGGTAGAAACCCACCTCTGGGTCTCACCCAGAAACTTTATATAAATGTTGAACAGGAGTGGAGAGAGTACCGCGCCCTGCAGAACCCCACAAAGCAGGGGGTGAGGGCTGGATCTCTCCCCTCCTATCAATGCTGAGTGAAAGCGGCCACAATGGACCAGAATAGCACAACCTCACCTAGTATATTCAGGATATGCTTATAAGCACTATGTGCTTAGAACTCAAAGCATTGCTAGAAACCCCCCAAACCCACTTTATGATCTGTTTCTGTTGCTCCCTTCTGGGAGGAGGGTTCAAAATATTTCCAGCAGGGCTTCCGGTTCCGGCTCCAGCGGCGACGGGTGAGCCTGGGACTCGCTCGCCGCTTTGTTGCCTTTTCTGCCCCCCCACGGGGGCGAGACATCCGGTTACCGGAGGTCTCCCGTAGGGTCGGCTCGGAGGAGACGTTTCTCCTCACGGCGGTGGGGAGAGCGCTCCCCTCCGCGACCTAGGTGAGGAGGAACATGCTGCGGGGGGTTCTCCCTTCGCCAACGGCTGTCGGCGCCATTCACTTTAATGTAGAGGGCTGAGCGGAAGAGATCGGAAGGCTCGCCGAGGCTTCAGCTGCGAGGGAGAGTGAGTTTTAAAAAGACTTTTTTTTTCCTTGCTGCCAGCCAGGCTGAACGGACTGGGAGGGGGGTGTTTGTTTTCAAAAAAAAACCCTCGGACTTAAGCGGCACTTAAAAATGGCTTCTCTGGAAGAGAAAGCGGAAATCTTAAATCCGGACTGTCTCTAACAAGGGAAAGTGGTATGCGGCTACTTGCAACATTGTTTCTAGGTCTGGCTGGTTAAAAAAAAATATTTTTCTACTCTCTCCTCTGTGCTCTGAGATGGGCGGTGGAAAGTGGCTTTTCTTTGTCCCTGCCTGACTATTTTAATTATGGAAAATTTCCAGCGTCTTTTTACAATTGGGACTCTCTCTGGATATTAATGAAGAAATTTTTTTTGGATTTGTGGTTCCTTTCTGGATTACCTTCGTTATTATAACTATTGAGTTGGAAAATTGTCTCTCTCTTGGTTCCTGAATTTTACAACGTTCCAACCTTGATCTGAACTTTTGGCTCCCGGTTAGTCTCACCAGCCCCACCCTGAAAACGCCATTTTGGTGGCATTAACTCTAACAGTTAAGATGGCTCAAGAAACAGCACTGACAAGTTTAGAACAATGGATGGCTTCTCTTGAAACTGTTATACAAACTTTGGTTCAAGAAATTCAGGCCCAGCGGGCAGAAAACATCATTTTCAAGAAGGAGCTATTGGACACACGGAAGCAAACTCTGGAAATCACACAGAAGACTGAAGAATTGGAAGGGGGGCTGGTGGGGGTTAAGGGAGAGATTAAAAATGTTACTAAAGAGGTTGAGGAAACAAGTGGGCATGTGTCTAGGATTGATATGGAAAGAATGACATATTTTTTGAGATTTCAGAATGTTTTTGAGCAACCTGGTGAATGCCTCCCTGATCTTATGAGCACAATTTTAGCAGACTATTTACAAAAACCTAAGGATGAGATCAGGGGGGACATTGACCTAGCCTATAGAATTAACTCAGCATATGCCAGGATAAATGAAGTGCCTAGAGAGATACATGTGAAATTTGTTAGAAGGTCAACCAGAGAGGAAATCCTGAGGGCGCAGAGAGAGAACCCTTTAATTTACCAACAAAAAACGGTCACTATCTTGAAGCAGATTCCTAGAAAGATTCGAGAAGCAAAGAGGAAATTTTCCTTCTTGTCTAAAACATTGTTTGATCATGGGATTTGGTTCAAGTGGGTGACACCCGAAGGGATGCTGGTGTTCTGGGAAGGAGGAAGAGTGAGGATTAAAACAGTTGCTGAGGCGGAAGCCTTTCTTAAAAAACATTCCTCTGCCCTGGGGGAAGATCCAGGGGGGACGGAGGGGGCCACGGCCCCGCCCGCTGGGGGCCAGGGAGGAGAAAAAGAAGATACAATAGCCATGAGACTTAGATCGAAAAAATAACTTTGCCTTGATTTTTTTTTTTTGAACAATCTTGCATAACATTTGTATCTGGATTTTTTGTAAATGTCTGACAGCATGGAACTGAGAATTTAGGTATATGTACTTGCTTTTACCTTGTAGTGTTATGGAAAATGGGTTTTTTTTGGTTATCTTTTTATTGTGTATTTTGAGGTCTCGGAAGGGCCGACGACTCTGACGTGAATGCTCTCAAAATTTCTTTGTATCCCTTACCCTACCCTATAGAAAAATGTAAAACCAATAAAACTTTTTCAATATAAAAAAAAAATATTTCCAGCAGGACTACCAGATTCTACAACAGCTTTTGTTCCCTATGCCATTTGACTGGAAAACTCTCAACATTCTTCTTTCTTTTTGTCACGTACATTTATACATCTGAACTAGACGGTTTTGTTTCTCTCTGTTATATAATATATGTGGGTATATGCCAGAGGTGGGTTCCTGCTGGTTTGACTGATTAGGTCATAACTTGGATAGCCATGCCCCTGAACTGGTTCTATCAGCAGCCATAGGTGCTGCTATATTGCTTTTTACTACTATGCATGGGCACACAAAGTGTATCCCTGAGTGAACCGGCAGTAACAGAAGCCGGAACCCACCCCTGGTTTATGCATTATTTTTTTCTTATTTATTTATTTATTTATTTATTTATCTATTTAGTCATGTTTATGTAGTGCCTATTGGAGGTGGTGACACTCTGAGTTCTGTATGCAATGAAATTTCATTTTAATGTATGCCAATTAATGTACTTTCAAAGTGACAATAAAGAGATCCACACAATCCAGGGAAGGTCATCACTCATCTCCTCAATGTCTTAGATGAAGAGTCAAGTCTTCAAAACTCTTCGAAAAGCAGCACTGTGGTTGGCTTCTGTACCTCACAGGGAACCATGTCCACTTCCTTAGGAGACACCAACTCAAACTCCCCTCAGGTCATACCACTAGAGGCTTCTTCAGGTATCTTTACCTTTCCTGTCCTGTTCAGAGCAAGTCTGAGCAATTTTATCATCCAAAGAGCCTTAATAATCTTCCAAGATGCCCAACGGTTGTTATGAGCTGCTCTCCCTAACCAATAAGGACCAAGCCACCCTAAATATGGCTGCTGCATGGCTATCAACAGACACAATGAGTGTGGAAAAATATTGCTGTTTCACTACCCTTATCACTATGAGGCAATATAGCCCCTTACACATGAATGGTCATGGTTTTTTTGTGTTTTCCTCCAGTGTTGTCCAGACACCTTTCAGCTATCTCACCTTATGTAGCTTCTCTGTAAACCAAAAGTACACCGCAGCATTAGCGAAGGATGGAGGTGTGATCCAAGACATGTGCCAATTTGATATTTCTGCCTCAGAGTTTTTGCTTGCAATGGACTTTTCTTTCAAGTAATAGACTTGGAATCCTGACACTAAGCTTATTAGACATCTTCAAAGTTAGTTAGGAATGCCTCAACATCATCTCTTTCACAATATTTTTGCAATTGATATTTTTATTCCACTGAGGTTTGGATAGTGCCCTAACTGGTGTGGTGCTTCTTGGACGACCCTATAAAAGTAATGCAGAGGGAGGGGAGACTGAGGTCCTGGAAAGACCCCTCCCCCACCTAGAAATGGCTGCCCTGAAGAGATCCTCCTCCAGTGGAGGCTCCTGGGAAAGTGGGAGTGGCAGCTGCTTACGAAACCCCAGGCTGAGGATGTTCAGGGACCACAAGGAATCCTCCCCAGGATGCCCCTTCCTAAGAAGCCCCAGAGGGTCCCTTTAGGGGCACCCCCTCTCCATTAGCTTTCCTGGAAACACACGAAGAGAAACCCCATTAGCTGTGCCCCCCTAAAATGCAAAATCAAAGCCCGTAAAGCGCATTAGCCTCTTCACAGAATGGAGGGGGGACAGGGAAGGATTCCTTGAGATCCCATCCTTCTTTTTGGAACTTTTCCATGGGGGACTTTTCATTAGGGGAAAAGTCCACAATGGGTCTGGGCTTTGCTTTTCCCCCTCAGTGCCCTTTTGTGTGGAGGGGAATGGTAATGGAGCATGGGGACCTTCCCTCCCTATTATTAATGTTATTAATAGATTGAAACTATTAATAGTTAGTAATATTTTCAATCTTGTGTGCAAACTTACTTCACTGGCCATCACATAGATGGTTTCTGGTAACTCCAAGTGAGTGGAATACATTGTTCTATCGTGGTCTATGGAATTTGACTTTCTTGGCTCAATTCCACAGAGCAAACACAACTGTCAACCACGTGGTTGGATACCCACCCAACACACTCACAGGGGTTCTGCAATTGTGTCCTGCAAAGGGGACTGAGGGGGTCCCACCAGTGTTGGGTGTGCTGAGGCTGACCTAATGCAAGCACGATTGCAAACAGCCTAGGCTCTGGTGAGCTCTCCTAGCCTGCATGTGCCTGGGACTCATCTTATGAGTTCCTGGTTGAATCAACCCACAAATTAGGTGGCCACATTTCCAACTGAGGATAGTTTTCCTCCCCTCTGGGCTAGGCTTCAGTGAGACATGGCAGTAACATAATGGACAGGAGAAGCCATGTTACACATCAACCTGGCACTTCAATTTACAGACAACAAATGGAACCTGGAACCACCAGCAGACACTGAGAGTGAAAGTTGAGGGCAACTTTCAGATAATGGAGCTGGGATATTGGTCATCCTGTGCTCCCCATTGTAAGGATGGACCTGCCTATTCCTTCTGCTTCTCCTCTCACTCAACCCACCTCCCATTTCTCCCTTCTAGGCCAATCTGCAATATTAACATTCCCCCTCTATATAAGAATCTTAATCCATTAACAATTGACCAAGTTAAACCAGAACACCGGAACTCCAAACTGGACCTTTGAAGCACATGGAGGTCTTCTGGGGTGGAGTTTCAAATGAAGCCTCAGAGATGAGAATGTCACAGGAGTTGCACCATCTACAAAACTTGAGGAACTTCCACCAGGTCTTCCTAAACCAACTACTGAGTGGTTATGGCAAAAAAAGTCAGGTTACACCATGCACCACACTCTGGGTACAACCACCATCTTAGCTGCAGACCTCACAGCACACGGTGGTTGTTAAGAAACCATGAAACTTGAAAATTCAAAGGCTTTCACTGTGGAAGAGACAACACAGAAAGTGAAAAGGAAACTAAAACAAAAACTTATATCCACTATTTTATAATCATTTATCTATTAGTGAATGATGCAGTCAACAGGCCATACCGTTCTTGTCTGCTCTCGTGCAAAAATTGATTTTCCTAGAAAAAATGGCAAGTTAAATTTCTCTTCAGTTATAAGGAATTCAAAAATCATCTCCAAATTGGGATGAATATATGGAAATCCCATTGAAAAGAAAATCCCAAAATCTTAACATTAGGTTGGCTTCAAGGATAATGATTGCTTCCATGGTGTTAGAGCAAAGGCAGCTAGACTAGAGTTCAGCGGCACCAATAAAGAGTGGCACCAAAGGCATCAGCAGTCTCTGGAGGCAAAGAACCACCTTGAAGGACAGCAGAAGTCACTTTTCCGGCTGTTGAGGTTTCTTGCTGCACCATCACTTTCTGGACATGTCCTAACAGGAAGGACTGTTACCACTACACAACACGGCCCAAGTGGTCTATCTGTGATTTTTCACTAATATGCTTTTCTCCACCTGTCCCTCATCAGATGGAAGAGGTTCAGGATCCCAAGAGGAGAAGTTCCTTCTTGTTGTAATTAACACCTCACAGGCCTTGAGACCTCTTCTCCTCCTTCTCCAGTGACTGCCTTTGATGTAAACATCCCATTGAAGTGACATAGAAAGGATCTTACATCAGAAAAGGATAAATGCATCAGGATATGCTTTTTGTGCCTGAAGTTACAGGACAGGCAGGAGCTGTGATCTTCAGGGTACTTATTCTTTCTTCCAGGTGAATCTTGCTTTGTCTCTGTTTAAATCAAGAAAGCCATTGGGTATTCCATCCTGTGTGACTGCTTCCAATTCTTCCACTTGTTCTTTAGAAACGGTAAGGAGATTGATTCAACCCCATGAATTATGGACCTCCTGCTTCTGTTTCTGCTGCTGCTGCTGCCCCAGACAGTCTCTGGAAAGCTTAGAAAGAAATGCCCACTGAATTTGGACCACCAGGATGGAGAAAAGCCATGGAGCTATTATAAGCCAGGAGATCTTATCGTTGGTATAATCATCTCTGCATCAGAAATAACACTTGCAACTTTACCTTTCAGTATGGCTCCTTCTAGTCAGATTCAATTGTAAGTCATTCACTGAGATGAAGTTTCATTCCCTCCGTTTGCAACTCTAACACCTTCTCTTTTTTCCTCTTATTTTAATTACTCTTATATTGCAGGACCTGACTAATTTCATGAATCCTTTTTTAATTTCAAAGCCTCTTACTTTTGTCTTATTTTCTAGGAGATGCTCAAATCCAAAGTATGACAAAAATAAAACTTGAAAAAAAAACATTATTGTTCTTTTCCTGTTCAATCCTCACTTCATGACTTGAATACTAAGTTGTCTTGAAAGAAGCAGTTTTTGTAGTTTCCTCTGTCCAGGTCATTCCTATATTTTTATAATTGTAGATTGATATTCAATCCCTTATTTTTAGGAATAGAGGATGACATGTTTTACAACAGTTTTTTTGAATCACTTATTAAAAATCCTCTTCCATGTGTTATGTTCCAAGTTTCTCCAACTTGATTACTGGGGTGATGAAAATTAGTTATGCTAAGAATAATGGTATATTTCTAAATTTTAGTCCTTTTGGAGAACTATCTCCATTCTATCTTTTCAACATTCACAATATTAAAGAATGATGGGTGACTAAAATTTTATCTGATTTGGATCAATATTGACTTACGTCTCGGTTAGGTTAGGGAGGAAAAAAGGTTTGAATAGAGAAAAAGTGTTTAATTTTTTGATGATCCTAATATTAACATGGTTTTACACTAGTTTACCTTATAACAAGAATAGGATACTACGCATGATTTTCAATATTGAGATGGTAAACAAAAACCCCAAGCTCCTTCACAATCTCACTCTTGGCTACAACATCCATGACAACTATGTGAACACACTTGGTGCTTCAGATGCCTTGCTGGACATGCTGTCTACAGGAGAAGCCAATGTTCCCAACTACAGTTGTGGAAGGAAGGACAACCTTTTGGCTCTTCTTGATGCAGCTTTTGAAGACATCTCCATCCAGAAGTCAACATTAGTCAGCCCCTACAAAGTTGCCCAGGTTTGTGTTTATGTTTCTCTATCAGGTAAAGTGAGTGGATTGTTGGTGTGTGAGTGAGAGAGTGATAGATCCAACCATTTTATAAAATTCAACCTTTGTTTTCACCATGACATTTTAGATGCCATGGCTCAGGATTGGGATAACAGTGGGGAGGGAGCAATGTGGAAAACAGAAACATTTACTCATGACAGCACCCCCATTGCTTTGAGGGCTTCTCTTGCATGATTGTGAAGGTGAGGAGAGGCTCTGTGTTCAATCAAAGGGTCTTCTATACAATAGGAAGCTGGAGCACCAAAGGAAAGCTCACATTTTCCCATGATGTTACCCAATGTAATAATATTCTCAAATATGAATTAATCATTTTATAAAAGAATTATAAATATGTAATCATACAAGATGGCAATTGTAGTTTCTACATATAAAAAAGGGAATAAAAATGGACCCTAATTCTCTAACAGATGTTGTATCTAGAATACGTGCCACCTTCCCCTTCACTAGAGTTGACAGTGGCAGGTGAAAAGGGCATTCCTTGTAGAAGAACCAGAAGGAGATTTGATCCACTATTGACAATTGCATTGCCTTGAACCATGAAACTATAAAAAAATATCAGTCAGAGAAAAGAATGCCTCTTCTGTCTTTATAGCATTTGACACAGTAAACAAAGAAATATTATGGAAGAAACTGATTACTTTTGTGATGGAGCTCAGAATGTTGACCCTGCTTCAAAGCCCTTTCCGCAAGCACTGGCAGTGAGAACAATTAATCAGTGGAATAGCCTCATGAAGCTGATCGTGTTCCATTACTGGAGGTTTTCAAAAAGAGCTGGGCATTCATTTTGATTGGAATGGGATACCATCTGCCCTATGAGCAGAGGGGTTTTTTTAAAATTCGAATTTATACCCCGCACCTTCTCCAAAAAGGACCCAGCGCGGCGCACAGGAAATTTAAAAACATAACAATTATAACAAAATTTAAAAACATATTAAATCCCTACCCTGTGCTAAAATCGTATAAAATCCCCCAAATTAAAACTATCTAAGAACGGTCACAACGGGAGGTTACGCTAGGCTGTCTTGATGGAAAAGGTGTGTCTTAAGAAACTGGCGGAAGAAGCGGAGGTCTGAGATGGTACGTAGTTCAGGGGGTAAGTCGTTCCAAAGGGTAGGGCCCGCCACATAGAAGGCCCTTCTCCTGGGTGTCGCCAGTCGGCATTATCCGGCCGACGGTACCCTGAGAAGGCCCTCTCTGTGGGAGCGGATCGGACGAAGGGATGTATGGGACAGGAGATGGTCTCGCAAATAACTAGGTCCCGAGCCATGGAGCGCTTTAAAGATGGTCGTCAAAACCTTGAAGCGCACCCGAAAGGCCACAGGTAGCCAGTGCAGCTCGCGCAGGAGTGGTGTTATGTGGGAGCATCTAGAGGCTCCCGTAATCACCCACGCGGCCGCATTCTGGACTAGCTGTAGCTTTCGAGGGCACCTCAAAGGAAGCCCCATGTAGAGAGCATTACAGTAGTCAAGTCGGGACGTCACGAGTGCTTGAGTGACTGTGCGAAGGGCAGACCTCCAAGATCCATTCCATCCCAATTATTCCATGTTCTACATTCATTTTTTTCAGAGTGTGTTTTACGACAGAGTTCCCCAATGTTTCCCAGGTTTGCCTATGGAGGGCAGGGATCTTTCCATGCAAGCAGCTAGCTTAAATAGAGCTCATGTGCACATGCTGGTCTGGCAAGCGAGGATGCACTTGTGCAGGTAGATGCTTGCCATCCATTCCTATGTTCTCATTGCAAACCCCTCATGAACTATTAGTTGACCATGTCTCATTGGTTGGAGAACCCTGTTTTAGGATCCATGAAGCCCTGAGAAGTAGGACTGATTCTTACCAGCAGGTAAAACCAGAGTGCTGCCTATATGACCTTTGGTTTCATATACTGTTAAGAAGACTTGACTCCTGTTCTCATAACAATTATCTGATTATTTATGAGTCAAAGTCAAAAGTTATGATCTTTAGAACATGATATGATTGCCATATAGGGTTATTCGATGATGAGTCAATAGAGAAAGTTCACACCTTTCCTTAACTGGAAGTATTTTTCTCTGGACTGGATCTTGGCTTTCTAACATTGCAGTAGGTCATTTAGACCAAAGGCACAAGTGAATGCACTGTTACTTCTTTTTTAAAATCACAACTATGCAGCTTCCTTAACCTAAATGATCAAAGTCAAAGTCATCCTCTGAGAATAATCTTAAGGATGGATAAAAGAACTTCAGCTGCTGCCATCAGAGCTGAATGGGGAATGTATACAATTGATAAAATTAAGGACATGCATTTTTTCTATAAAATTAATGATATGCAAACTGTCAGAGTCTCAAAACTCTGTTAGAACAAAGACATTTCAATTAAAAAGTTCTTGAAGTGTACAGCTGATAAATTATATTGGGAACTGTGGTCTCCCTGTCTTTTTACAATAGGAGAATTTTTTTTTTAAATGCTGCAAAAGAATGAAGGTTGACAAAGCAGAGAAAGATCATAGCTCTACTCAGTAAGGTTGGCATATTGAAATGCATCAGGTGCTACAAATGAACCTTCTAAGTATTGAGTTGAACCTTCCAAATCCTTTACAGTGAACATACTTGTATTTATGGAGGTTCAGAGATAGAAGATGTAATACAACTATCACTTGAATGAGAATTATAGAAGAAAGAGGGAGATCAACTTCTTGGACTGCACCTATTGGGATCCTAATATTAAAGAACGTATTTCCTGGGTGCTCAGAATTCAAAAAATACATATAATAAAACTCTTTTTGGAAGGAAATTATGGTCTTATTGTTGTAAATTTAGGGGTCATAAAAATGCTATGTTCATTCTTTATGCTTTTTCTATTGCATTATTTTATTTAAAAGAAATCTACATTGATATACTATTTTTTATTTTTTTATAATAAATTTTATTTACAAACATATAAAATACATATAAAATACACTCACACAAAACTTAGACATATACTATATTTACACCATACAATACGAACAGGAACTTCTTGTTCTTTCTAATAGCAATTGTTAATCGAAGCCGCTCATCTTATATTGTTTCCCCTTCTGTTATATATCATTTGGATTTCACCATTCTAAACTCTCTTATTTTACTCATAACTACTGTTTTTAAGTTTTGCTGTATTCCTTCATTAGTTCTTATTTTTTTCCTCCATCTACCTATACCATTTATCCCATATCTGATAGAATTCTGATTCTTCTTTTCCCTGGATTTCTTTAGTTAATTTGTCCATTTCAGCACAGTCCATAACCTTTCTTATTATTTCATCTTCACTTGGAATTAGTTTATTTTTCCATTTCTGGGCAAAAGCAATCCTTGCCACCATAATTATATGTATTATTAAATACTGGATTTCTTTTTTATATTTTGCAGACACTATTCCTAATAGGAAGATTTCAGGTTTCCATTCTATTTTAACTCCTGTTATTGCCTCCAGCCAATTTATGATCCTTTTCCAAAAAAAAATTAATCTCCTTACAGGTCTGCCTTTTATATTATGTATCTTGATATTGTCAGGGTTCCAAGCAACACCCCTCAATGGAAGAAATCTCTGAGGCCAGCAATTCCTCAAAGCTCCATTTTATTAGAGATGCCATATTGGCACATCTGGGAAAACCTGAATGTGAGAGTTCCAGGTTTTTCCTACCCAAAAGAAAGTCAAAGATCCATCCCCTGAACCCACAAGTCCCTCTCATGGTCCAATCAATCCACCATCGCAACTGGAGCAGCCCCCAGGTCCCCATCCAGGTGCAAGCTGGATGTCCTAGACCCCCAGAGAAAAGGATGTTGTTATGGCTATATATTCCATTACTTCTTGTACTTCCCTCCTCCTGTTTTCCCAGGCTCAAAATGTGGCAGCCCTGAAGCTCAAAAGAAAAGAAAAAGATGGCTTCTAGAGCTGGCAGATGTGTCCTTATGACTAATCAAAAAGAAAGTGTTCTAATATGTGAATGAGAAAAAAGTTAGATTCATTAAAAGCTAAACATTGCAACTTCTTAAGATCCTAAATGTAACAGAATTCTTCACTGCTTTTTTCAGGTCGGTGAAAGAATTCCTTCAGAGGCTCTGAGTGATAAAAATCAATTCCCTTTTTTCTATCCAATGCTCCCCAAAGAAGGATTTCAATACCCAGCAATTGTTCAACTGCTCCTCCATTTTGAATGGACCCTGATTGGTCTCTTTGCTCCACACACAGAGAAGGGAGAGCATTTCATGAGGACGTTTACTCCTATGCTTGCCAGGAATAGAATTTGTGCTGTTATATCACAACAATTCTCAACAACCATAAACACAGCAACCCTCAGGGATGCCCTCTCTAAATGGAAGCAAGTTAATGTCTTTGTTCACTTCATAGAGTTTGATTCCATTTGGGACAGAATTCTTCCCTTCCATTCAATACTTGAAGGTTTTCCAAGACCCATTGAAGGGAAGGTATGGATCATGACAATGGTTGGGATGTATCAGATGGATAACGAGCGTTGTCTCAAGTATGTCCATAGTATTTGGAGCTTTCCTTTTCAGTGGCGAAGGAGTTGGAAAAAAGATGATGCCTTTAAAGAACTTTTCTTTCTGGAACCTGAATTTCAAAATGAGTATTTCCACTGTTTTCTTTCAAAACACGCCTTTTCTGTCAAAGGCCGAAGAAGATGCACCCAGAAAGCCCCACTGGAGACCCAAGAGAAACAGAACCGGATGCGGATTGACAATTCAGGTGATGCTTACAATGCCATTAAGATTCTGGCTCATGCCTTAAATGCTGCATCCAAATCCAAGAGGAGAAGGGAGAAGGGAGAAGAGAGGTTGGGAGCTCTAAGGCTGCAGCCATGGAAGGTATCGGGTCCCAACAATAATCCATGAAACTAAATTCCTTTTCAAAGTCTTTGGTGCTCTTTAATCTTAGTTGTTTAAGATCCTAAGCTTCTGTAAATCGTCCTGTACTTACTGCAACAGCCTTGCATCCTCCCCTCTACAACCAAAATGCTTTGTATATTCAAAAAAATGTTCCCAGCCTTTTTCTGATTTTAAACTCCTGTAAACCAAGATGGCTCTTCTCCTTGTAGTGTTTCCTCAAGGCTAAAAGCAACTCTTTTGATCTCTTCCTTGCCTTCTTTGTCCTTCCCTAAAGCAGATGAAAATGTTCTTTTCCAAGTGTGGTTCCTTGAAGAGGATTTTTATTATTCAACTGGGTCATTAATGACATTATTGTCAAATTAATAATATTGTTATTATCATTATGTCATTAAAATATTACTGTGTTGTAGGAAAGCCAGGACACAGACAAGCTCTTCAAGGTAGTAAGGAGTTTATTATGTGCACAGGTTCAGCGATAAGCTGCAAGCTCGTACAAAAAGTCTGAACCCCGTTATTCTGACAGGTGTCAGTTCTTATACCCTTGATTATGTATACATTCCTTTTAACATATATTTGCCCTAATGTGGAGTTTAGAGGGGTGAAATGAGACGGTTTTCTTAGGCCAACAAGATATATGTCTTTTTGGGCTATTTGTGGATAGTAAAGTGATGGATTAGGGAAGTTGCTGGGAAAGAGCATGAGAGCAAGGCGATAACAGGAAGCATCTGTCTGGGTCACGAAGACCCTTTTGCAAGTCGGAGCAAATATGAAAGAGCATACCTTGCATTCTTTCCCTAACCAAAGTTGCTTGACCAAAGTTTACTTGACCAAACTGTGAGGCCTAGGCCAGCCTTAGACCTCTGTATCTTCCGTTGCTACCTCAACTGCTACTTTATAATAATTAGTAATCATTCCATATGTAGAATAATATGAGAAAAACTATGGATGAAATCTTAAAGAAAGATATAGATTGTGGTTGACGTTCATTTGTGGTATACAAAATTCAACGATATATCAAGTCCTAGATGCCAAAAATTGGTTTCCAACTGGATTTTACATATGCACCTCTCTTTATCTCAAAATCATATTTTTATTTTCTGAAATCTGAGCATTTTTAAAGGAGATGAAAATAACTTTTTTCATAGCATTATTATAATTTCTGCATCGCAAAATCATGATTTATCTACTTCCTTTTTAAATGAAAATATCAAAGAAGCAATGACCAATGTCTAATTGTTTTTCATAACGCCCAATTTTATCAGTAAGATTAAAATTTATTTGAGTACAGTTTTTAAAGATGTTTGTATCCACTTAATTATCATGACATCCAGTGCTCCATTAAAAAGATCCCAATTCACCCCATCAGGAAGGATTTTGTTGATTATTTGCTAAAATCAAAGTTATACCGCCATCATTCACACAGTTTAAGGAGGAAGTGTGATGATATGTGGGAATGAACTTGGAGGATGAGAGAAAGAGATGCTGCAAAGGGAAGGATTGGATAAGATTTGGGGGAGGAAACCAGCAGTTGCTTAGCAGGCAGAAAAAGAAAGTCAGACAAGATCTGTCAAAAGAGTTCATTAAAAGATTTGGACCTTCCCATTGTTAATATAGTCTTACAATAAAGTACAATTAGTTCATTTGATCATTTCCCTCCCTCTACTCTACTTAAATAAGGATTAGCCTTGCAACTATCTGCTTAAGAAATC
Source organism: Rhabdophis nuchalis (assembly GCA_039707465.1). NCBI lineage: Eukaryota > Metazoa > Chordata > Lepidosauria > Squamata > Natricidae > Rhabdophis > Rhabdophis nuchalis. Next base: position 9,156,975 of record CM077646.1, read on the forward strand.
CTTGCTTTCTGGTAATTACTCTGTTGTTTTCAAGTAGTTTATGAATACTCTACTTATTTGTGCTTTTTCATCAATTGATTTGTGACCTTTTCTAAAATGTACCCTTTGATTGACACTTTTAGTCAATTATATTGTCAGTTTTTCAAGTAATGTACCAATGGAAAGTATAACTCCGAGGCAGGTAGATTCCTCAAAGAACACTTTATTGGATACATCATATTGACATAGTGGTGAAAGCCAACTCTGAAAGGTCCTATAGTTTTCATCTGATGAAAAAATTAAAGTTCCCCCTGTTCTCCAAATCATCAATCCAATAAAGGTGCTGGCAGGTTGCTTGGATACTCTACTCCTCCTCTCTAAGCCACCTGTTGGAATGACCTTGGTTCCCACAGGAAAACCTTTTGTTTTAATGGGAAAAACCCAGTTATCTAATTTCCCCCCTCTCTGTCCCCAATTCTGCCTTGTGGCAACCATGAAGCCAAGAAGATGGCCTCAGACAGGTTCACATCAAGGTAGACATACATCTTCTCACTATACTTTTGGTCAATATATAAAGTGATTGAGAACTATTAATGAACCTTTGTTCTTGTGTTTTGAATTTAGTGGCAACATTTGTTCTCCTAACTCACAATATTTAGAAGTTAAAAAACCACAGAAGAAAGATTCAAATGTGAAAATGTCATGTGAGAAAGAAAAAAAAGTCACCAAGATTTCTGCTTTTAAAATTCCTGGATGTTTCCATTCTAGTTCCATCCATTTCTAAAGAAGAAGGAATTGTACAATCTTTCCCTGTTTAACGTGTACGTAGATCAAAATGGAGAAGTAGCAGCAGATCTGTGGATCATTAGTAAGGTGGTTCTTCCCAAGAAGGATCTCAGTGACATGCATTTGGGGAATTTTGAAAGGCAGAGACTGCTAATCCACAAAGTTACTTTGTCAAAACTAAAGTTGCTCAACAAGGTGGGGAAAATAGTTGTGCCTTTTTTATTTTTCCAAAGAATTAGGACCCTTTTCAAGTGGGCTAAACCAAGTCAAAATGGTGGGCAACCTTAGTTGAGAATTGAATGTGGGGAGTAAAACATCTATAATTATATTAGATAGATAGAGGATCCTTCAGTTCTACTGACCAAAGTATCCTTCAGATGCTGTAATGCTGAAGTTGTTATAAGCTGATTCACCTATATCTAAAATGAGATTTGGAGTGATTATTATTTACGATACAAATCATTGCTAATTAATGTCTCTTTTGTAATTTATCACTATGAAACTGGTGAGAGAGGGCCTCATATTCTGAGGAACTTCACGTTAATAGCTTCAGGTTCACTTTTTCCTTGTCTTCAAATATTAGAGATGAAGACAATTCTGTTAACCATACGCTGACTTCAGATTTGGATTGAATCCAATGCAATGGAATCAAGATTGGATGGAGGTTCTGTTGGTCCAATTGGGAAATAACAGAATAACAGAGTTGGAAGGGCCCTCTTAGGCCATCTAGTCCAACCCCATCTAAAGCAGGAGATCCTACACCATTTCTGACAGATGGCAGTCCAGTCTCTTTTTGAATGCTTCCAGTGATGAAGCTCCTGCAACCTCTGAAAGCAACTTCTGTTCCACTGTTTGATGGCTCTCATTGTCAGAAAATTTCTCCTTATTTCCAGGTTGAATCTCTCCTTGTTCAGTTTCCATCCATTATCCCTTTTGTCTGGCCTTCAGGTATTTTGGAAAATAGCTTGACCCCCTTCTCTCTGTGGCAGCCACTCAAATATGATCCTTCTCTTCACTAGACTAGCCATGCCCAGTTCCTGCAACTGTCTTAGCCTCCAGCCCACTAATCACCTTGGTTGCTCTTCTCTGCACTCTTTCTAGAGTCTCAACATCATTTTTATAGTGTGGTGACCAAAACTAGATGCAGGATTCTAGGTGTGGTCTTACTAAGGCTTTACAGAGTGGTAAAGTATAAGAGTTAGGGTCTCCTAAAATTGCAGACCCATAATCTGCGACATTTTTTAACCAGCTAAGACCATAGTTATACATGTTTCACTTTAATAATAATAATATTTAATATTTATAAAACCGCACCCTCTCCCCGCAGGGACTCGGGGCGGTGCACAGGTAGATTAAAAACAATAAATACATACGAACAATTCTAAAAACAAATTAAACATAACCTGCGCTAAAATTTCCCCATTAAAACTAAGCAGTACTAATTTCCCAATAAAAACCCCAAAGACAGAGAGACTTATCCTAGGCCGGCCAGACAGAAAAAGTGAGTTTTTAATTTAAGACGGAAGGAGCGGAGGTCCGTGGTCGTCCTGATATCAGGGGAAAGGTCGTTCCAGAGGGCCGGGCCCGCCACAGAGATAGCCCTTCCCCTGGGTGTCGCCCGCTGACAATGTCTAGTGGACGGCACCCGGAGAAGTCCCTCTCTGTGGGAGCGAATCGGCCGTGAGGATGTATGAGGCAGGATCCGATCCCGCAGATAGCTAGGTCCCGAGCCATGGAGCGCTTTAAAGATGATAATTAACACCTTGAAGCGCACCCGGAAGATGACAGGTAGCCAGTGCAGCTCGCGCAAGAGCGGTGTTACATGGGTAAACATAGCGGTTCCCATAATTGTTCGCACGGCTGCGTTCTGAACTAGCTGAAGTCTCCGGGTGCACCTCAAGGGGAGCCCCATGTAGAGAGAGTTACAATAGTCCAGTCGGGATGTCACGAGCGCATGAGTGACTGTGCGCAGGGCGTCCCGATCCAATAGGGGGCGCAATTGGCGAACCAGGCGAACCTGGTAAAACGCCCTCCTGGCCACGGCTGTCACTTGATCTTCCATGGACAGCCGGGAATCCAGGAGGACACCCAAATTGCGCGCCCCATCCACAGGGGCAAGATGTTCGCCCCCTATGGCCAGCGATGGAGTGAGCTGGTTGAATCGGGCAGCCGGAAACCACAGCCACTCGGTCTTGGTCGGGTTGAGCCTAAGTCCGTTACTTCCCATCCACCCACTGGGATAGTGGAATTTAGGAAGGAGCTCTAAGGCTTTCATTTCACATGAAATAATAATGACTGGTCTGATGTGAGCTTATTTTTCCATAGATTGATAAATCTTATTAGGCCATTTTACCATGATAAAGATTTTAAAACTGGAATAAGGAAGCCTAACTTTGGTGCAAAATAATCCTGATATCAGAAGTAATAAGGGGCAAATTGAAGGGAAACATTACTTAAATTTAAGCTTTGGCTTTTAACAGTGCCTAATAGTCTTAGAAATTAGTCAATTTTAGTTTTAGTTCACCAGCATGGTAGCCATATAAATTGTACAAATAAATGTACAAATAAAGAGGATATCCTTTAAGGCTGTCAGCCTTATTTGTAAGGAATTTTCCCTTTCTATCTTAAGTGGGTGATAGTTTTGGATTGCTTTCAAATGGAAGAAACATTACAACGTTTCTTCTACAAATAAAACCTTCCAGTTCCTACTGGTCAGATATTTCTTTCTTCATCACAGTTTTATTCTAATAAATCTAATGGAATAAACATTCAATAAATCTTTTACGGTAAAGTTTATTTTAAAACAAAATCATGCTTATATGAAGAATAGAGAATGCATGTTAATTCCACTGTTAGGAGGAACCCCCTGGTTGTCACTTGGTGCTTGAATCTTTTCTCAATTTCATTCCTCCAGATTTTGTTAAGTAGAAAGGTACATATGTCCCAAATAAAAAAAAAGGAATTAAATGAGGCATCTGCCTACAATTGTATCTCCTGCAACCATTTGGAAGTATCCAAAGATTTCATATTGGCCTAACTGAAGCTCAGAGACTACTTGAGTAATGATCATGTCTACCTAGGTGCACCCGAAAGCTACAGCTAGTCCAGAATGCAGCCAGCGGGTGATTACGGGAGCCTCTAGGTTCTCCCACGTAACACCTTTCCTGCGCAAGCTGCACTGGCTACCTGTGGCCTTTCGGGTGTGCTTCAAGGTCTTGATGACCATCTTTAAAGCGCTCCATGGCTCGGGACCTAGTTATATGTGAGACCATCTCCTGCCCCATACATCCCTTCATCCGATCTGCTCCCACAGAGAGGACCTTCTCAGGGTGCCGTCGGCTGGGCAATGCCGGTTGGCGACACCCAGGGGAAGAGCCTTCTCTGCGGCAGGCCCTACCATTTGGAACGACTTACCCCCTGAACTACGTACCATCTCTGACCTCTGCCTCTTCCGCCAATGTCTAAAGACACACCTTTTCCATCAAACCGGCCTAGCGTAACCTTCCGCTGGAACTGCTTTTAGACAGTTTTAAATTGGGGATTTTTAATTGATTTTAGCACAGGGTGGGAGTTTAATATCTTTTTAAATTTTATATTGTTATATTTTGTATGTTTTTAATTCCTGTGCGCTGCCCTGGGTCCTTCTGGAGAAGGGTGGGGTATAAATTCGAATAAAATAAATACCTCCATGTTAGATGAATGATGAATCTCAACATCTGTGGCATTTTTTCTTTCTCTTCTCAGTCTCTGCCTCAGTCCAAATGTGTGGATAAATGTCAGCCTGGATTTGTCAGGAAGGCTCGAGAAGGAGAGCCAGTTTGCTGCTATGACTGCATTCCTTGTCCAGGGGGGACCATCTCCACTCAGGAAGGTGGGTGACACCATAGGGAAACCTACTGGATTCAGCAAGAGCATGTTTCCTGTGGATTAATTAAAATGCTACACAAGCCATCATGGTGCAAAAGCCATCTTGTTAAAGAGTATAAAATACAATAGGCAATGCATGGCAGGAAAAATAGAGATGAATCCTAGAGTAGCAATGCGATACAGGAAACAACTACACTGGAGAGGAAGGATAAACCTGCATATGAGGTAGAAGTAACATCTTCTCAGGGAGCTTTCATCAATATGCATTTTAAAGACAAATGTAAGTTTGATGGATTTGTTCTTAATTTTCATGGTGTCCAATTACTTCCATAATGGGAGAGATAAGAAAAAGATCTTGAAGGATGAGTTAGGAAGAAGGATTGGGCAAGAAATCTTTCTTTTATTTGCCAATTTGGATGTGTCCTTCCATATTTATCTTTCTTAGGAACTTCTGAATTCTTGGTAACCTGAGGAATGGTTTTAGTTCAATGGGCTTTGCTCACCCAAGCCAACTTTATATTACAGGCCAAAAGATTCATCAACCGTACATTTAATCAGTTAATCTTTATTAAATCATAAATCCTTATAAACTGAAATATCTAACTGGGAGGATCAATTGAGGGAGAGATTTTGGGTTGAAGGAACAATGAAAACCAAACAGATGTCTCATCATAAAACCGTCAAGAGGATATTTCCTTCCCACCGATTCTTATCATTCCAATTTTTATTGTTGTTAAATAAAGAGATACAACCAGTTATAACACCAACAAAAAAGGAATCTAGTTGGGATTCAGAAAGGAAAAAAATGTCTAACATGCTGTGTTAGGATTAAAAGGAACAGAAAAGTGGAGGGGGAGAGAAGTAATAAAAAATCTACTTAATATCCATTGATACTAATGTTGAATTCATTCTTGAATTAAAATTGTTGCCATATCTCGAGAGGTTGGAAATATATTGCTTCATCTTCTCATTTTTATGGGCAAAAGACTTTATAGATATGAAATTTAGTTCTTCTTGAATTCCTTCACAAATTATTCTTTTTAAAGATCTCTTTATTTTCAAATTTATTTATCAAATTTATATGGCTGTCTATTTCACATAAAGTGACTCTGTCTATTTCATTCAAAGTAATTGCATGTTAGCATACAATTAAAGCAATAATTAAAAATTAATACAATGAGAAATAAGCATTAAGAAAGCAAGAGGGGAATGCATCAAGGTGATACCAACTATGCGACCAGCACATAGGGCTCTGTTACCAGGTGATTCTCAGGGCTGTTGACAGAATCACATTTTCAGGGATTTCTAGAAGGTCTCACAGTTTGGAGATACTCCCTAATCCTGGGTAGTTAATGGTTTTTAACTGGAAGGGGCTGTATAATCTCCCTGAAGTAGGCAGTGTTGTAACACTTCTCAAGAGAAACTCCATGGATCCAACATGTTAGAAACATTTTACTCGGTGTCCAGCATTTTTAGAGCACTTGATTGAGAGCCAAGTTGGTGGCTCAATCATCAATAACTGAGTTTAAATATTCCTGGGAGAAACATATATGTAGCCTCTCTCAAAAATTAAAATTAAAAAAAGCAAAAAAACAACAACACCTCAAATTAAAGTCAGTGAGAGAGAGGAATCTTGTGGATTACCTCAGAGAATGAAATTTGTGGCACCAGATACTTATTTTAATTCAATTTTGTTCTTGTTTTTTAAGAGTTATATATATTGGGAATTTTTTTGCTGGAATGTATTTACCTACCATTTACTGAGGCTTTCCAGTCTCTCAGTATCAAATCTCATTTAAAGGATTTCTTGAAATTTGAATTACTATGAAAGAAATGTTATTTTGTTTTCTCAGATACTGTAAAATGCACCAAATGTCCAGATGAACAATATCCAAACAAGAATCGAGTCAAATGTATCCCCAAAAGAATAACCTTCCTGTCCTATGAAGAACTTCTGGCCATAATCCTTGTCTCCTTTGCTCTACTCTTGTTCCTAACCACAAGCCTTGTTTTAATCGTATTCCTTAAATATCTAGAAACTCCCATTGTCAAAGCCAACAACCGGGACCTCTCCTTCATCCTCCTGATCTCCCTCCTGCTTTGTTTTTTGTCCTCCTTTCTCTTCATTGGACAACCAAGGAAAGCCACCTGTCTTCTCCGACAAACAGTGTTCAGCATCATTTTCTCAGTAGCTGTGTCTTCTGTGTTGGCTAAAACTATCATGGTGGTGCTGGCCTTCCTGGCCTCAAAACCAGGGAACACTATGAGAAGATGGTTAGGGAAGAGTTTGGCCAACTCCATCATCCTTTCTTGTTCTGGTGTCCAAATTTTCATTTGTGCCATGTGGCTGGGAGTTTCTCCCCCATTTCCAGATTCAGACATGCGCTCCCAGTCTGGAGAGATCATTCTTCAGTGCAACGAAGGCTCTGTTGCCATGTTTTATGTTGTCCTTGGCTACATGGGTTTCCTAGCTGTCATTTGCTTCATAGTGGCTTTCCTGGCCAGAAACCTGCCTGGGGCCTTCAATGAAGCCAAACTGATAACTTTCAGCATGCTGGTCTTTTGTAGTGTCTGGATCTCTTTCCTTCCCACCTACTTGAGCACCAAAGGAAAGTCCATGGTGGCTGTGCAGGTCTTCTCTATCTTGACCTCCAGTGCTGGATTATTGGGCTGTATCTTCTTCCCCAAGTGTTACATTATCCTCCTGAGACCAGATCTAAACACAAAGGAACATCTAATGATAAAAGTAGGGAACTGATAATTAAGTCATTTCTTAGACTTGTGACAATTAATTATTTATTGCAATTTGTTGTTTGTTTACTTCTTTCTTTTGCCTCTGTTTGACTAGACCATAAAATAATAGAGTTGGAAGTGACCTTAGAGGTCTGTTAGTACAACCCCCTGCTCCAAAAGAGATCCTATTCCATTTCAGACAAATGATTGTCTAGTAACCTTTTTTAAAGCCACTAGTGCTGGAGCACCCACAACTTCTGGAAGCAAACTATTCCATTGGTTTTATGAGGTCCTCCATCATTGGCTTGGAACTTTGAAAGCTTCCTGCCATCAAAAGATCAGGATATGGAAGGGGACAGTTGGGTAATAAACCGAGTCCCTGTGGGGAGAGGGAGCGGTTTACAAATTAAAGTTTATTATTATTATATGCTTCTATGGTGGGAGTTTGGGAGGGGGGAATGACAGTTGAAGGGGTGCAAAGCAGTTTGGAACCAGTTCATGGCAGGCATCTTTGTGGTCCTTCACACTGAGTGTGGAATTTTACCAGCCCAAACACCTCCACATTTCCCAAAACATAACTGTGATGTTGGATTGGCTAAAGACGGACTAGACATGGGTAGGGATGAGGAACTGAGGGTTTCATTTTTGTATTGCTTCACGGGAACTTCAGATTCCTCCTGACTTTACTGCAGCCATCATATTTAAATAAAAGTTATTTTCATTGCAAACAAATAAGTTGAGAGTTTTACTTTCCTAGGGGATCAGACTATGCCAGGTCTGACATTAACCGGAATATGACATGGTGGTCAAACCAGAGAGGACATCATCTCTATTGTAGGGATTTACACATGATATCAGCTCAAGGGAGAAATCAGGGGGAGAGTGAATGCTAGGGGGAGTCTTTGAAGAGGGCCTGGATCCTTATGAATGGACATGGCGGGCAGAAAACTGTGTCAATCTGCTAAGATCCAGGTAGTCTCTGGACATTGGGCAAAAGGAGAAATGGGAGGGGAAGCCCATGGGGATGACTTACACTCATGGAAGCTGGGGCAATTGCTGTTGTGAACAATGAGTGGAGCTGGAGGAGGAAAGAGGGTGAAGAATTTGACCAAGCTGACTAGATGATGAAACAAGACATAAAGTTGATGCGAGGGGATTTCAAGACCCTAAAGTTATGTAAATATCAAGTCAGAGCCATGCAACCTGATGATCTCCCACCACAAGGGGAGCCTGAGCAACAACATCCACCACCACAGCCAGCACCTCAGCCAGCCCAATGGTAGCAGCGGCCACTGCTGGTTCAGCACCAGGAGCTGTCACTTGTATAACCTTCTCTGCAGGGAAAGCCCCAGGGAGGAGGACCACCCACAAGGCACAGCAGTTGGATGGGAAGTTTAAAAGGGATCCCCAGCAACTTGGATTCTTCCTGGCCCAGGTTTGGACCTACATGCAGGAGTATAGATTGGAGAGAACCACTGAAGGTGTCAAGGTCAGATGTGTCACTATGGACCTAGAAGAGGTTGCAGCACAGTGATGATCATTTTCCACAATCACAACACTGTGGAGCTGAGAAAATTCAACTGCTTCCTGGAAGCACTCTATAAATGTTTGGAAGACTCCTTGGCTGATTGCAAATCTAGAGATCACATCAAAACCATGAGCCAGGGCCGGAAGGGAGTGGCTAAGTACACAGAAGAACTTCGAGAGCTAGTGTCATTTTTCCGACCAATGTCCTAATTAAAACATGAGCCTCAAGCCAAGATTCAAAAGAATCCCAGTTGCTCATTAGGGGCTTCATGTTAGCACCTTCCAAGTGAAGCCAACTCTGACCACACTTGATTTACCTCCCGACTCTGACCCTGTTTCCCCTCTCCCCCCAAGGTGTGTCACCAGTCACATTCTGCAACAAAGCAATTGTCTCGCTGCAATCCTGTCATCAAAAACTGGTGGGGGGAGGGGGACAGATGGGCAATAAACCTGCATGCTTCTATGGTGGGAATTTGGGAGGTGGGAATAACAGTTAAATCTATCAATTAATCAATCACTAAAGATACATCAACATCAATAACAGCAATAAATATAATCTTGAGGTAGTTAAGGCCATCTAGATCTCCAGGGAAATTCTTGCACAAGGTTGGGGATGCCAGAGAGAAAGAGTGCTTTTTAGTCCAACTAGACGATATGGTTTTATAGAGGGGATGCCAAGAATCTCTCTGTGTTAGTCCTGCCCTAGGACATATTGGAGGCTAAAAAATATATTCACTTAACACATTCCACTTTCTGATTAATTCTTCACACATATTTAACCAAGGTGCCAAGTTCCCCCCTCCCTCTTCCCATCCCTCAGCTCCAGTGTGTCAACATTGAAGCCTCAAAAATGGCCTTAGTCAGGTCAGCTTCAGGGTTGACACATGGACTATACCGTATCAAACAAATTGGACAAGTTTTATAGATGGTGGATTTTGTTAGGTTTAACTGGCTAGATCAGTTGAACAGGTTTCATAGGTTTGATATTCATAAATGTTATGCTATCCTAATTTTACCTATGTATCGATCTATCTCTAAACATGTAGATATTTTGATGCATTTTCTCTCTCTCTTTACACACTAGTCCTTGACCACCAACATCTTCTGGTTTATTCTCTTATTTAGTTCCACCTTTACAAACAAATAATGGCTTTTCTCCAATGAAGAAAAATATCTACTTTGTTCATAATTGAAATGTCCTAACATTAGAGCCCAAAGTCAAAATTTTGATGACTATAATGAATAAAAGTGATTTTCAGGGATTTTGTTCTGGTTTGGAACATTGTTAAGAGAGAAGACAAACTCATATGAACAAAAACAGCCACCCATCTCTTAACAAAGGCAAACCAGAATCAGCTGTATCCCTATTGCAGATTGACAAAATTCTCTCTTGAAACTGGAATGTATGAAGAGGTTTTCTAAGGGATTTCAGGGAAATACTTTAAGAGCTGACCAGCTGCCATGATGCTATAATACTGTAATGCTGTAATGATGATGTAATGGTAGGAATGAGATGTTTGGGAGAAAATTCTCCTGTCTCATTCCTGGGCTCATTTTCAGAGTTTCTCCCCATTTGTAACTCCTCCCATTGGGCAGACCTGCCTCTTGATTCACTCAGAGTTTAGAGAGACGATGTCTCTCCTTGCAGCCATTATCCAAATCACAGTGATTTATTCCTTCTCTTGGTGCTAAATCTCAAAAGACATTTTGGATTGCTTTCTGATATCACACAAACACAGTCATAACATGCTTCTGCTTTGATATCACATCAAAGCCTTTTAGTCTAATATCTTTGCACTGAAAAATCTTGGGGTCATTGGAGAAAGGGAGAACCTTGAAGCCTTTTATGACAGACAAGGATACATTTGCTCCTTTCCCCTTCAGATTGGAAGGCTTGTAGAGACTCTGTCTTGATTAGAAAACCTTTGGAGCTTCTGTCTTGGAAGAGGACTGCAGTTTCTTCCACCTCTTCATATAATTGGGTCTTCAAAGCAAGGAACACATGCTGCTGCTTCTGCTGCTTCTGCTGCCCCAGGAAGTTCTGGGAAGTCTCAGAGCCAAATGCATCCTGACTCTGAAGAGGGACGAGGCACATCCAGAGAACTATTACAAGCCAGGAGACTTTCTCATTGGTGGCATTGTCTCTGCAATGAGGATGGTGCTTCCCCCAATAAGCTTTAACAAATCTCCTTTGACTCAAATTTCTCGGTACCTCAAAGTTCCTGCTCAGACTTAGAGCCTCTCCATTCCACCCTAAGTTCTAAAATTCCATCCGCCTCTCTTACAATGAATGATCTCTTTGAGCTGCTAGTTCTTCCCTCTTTCTGTCTCATTCCATCCTCGGTTTCATCCTTTTCAGCTGATGAACCTGATTTGAAACTTCCAAATAAATAATCAGCAGAGATCTTCTGATTTTCTTAACTTTGAAGAAGCATCAGCTTTACTTGAAATCCTCTCAGCAGAGTTGGAGTGTGGATGAACAAGAGAGTGTAGTTCTTCCCTTTTACCACTCTCATGCCCAATATGGCCTTCAGCAAGGGTAGCAAAATGGAGAAATGTTGAATTTTTCTTGCATTATAAATTAGATAAGCTTGACAATTTTATTTTGTACATTTAATTAATTAATTGAATGAATGGCTCCCAGTTCATAATTGATGTTTCTTACATGTGTGAATCTTATTTGAGTGGATGCCAGCATTCTAATGCAATGAGTTAAATGTCAATTAAGTCTCTATTGTGGACATATCAGCCATAAAACACCTTCAGAAATTGAGCACTTTCTCCATTTGTTAACTAGGACATTGCTCATTTTGCATATCATTGTGGATGTCAGTGTCTGCATTTTTTCTTTAATGATTGTATATTTCATGTGGAATAATGGATTACACTTCCAATTATTAATTATTGGAGAAGATAAATAGCAAAGGGAGAGAGAGAGAGAGAGAGATTAAAAGTCTGAAACTTTAATAACAACAGCAAGAATAAAGATGATATGAAGAATAACCCAAAATTGGATTTGTAACTGAATTATGTACAAATGATAAACATATAATAACAAAACGTTTTACGCATTTGAAAAAGAGGATGAACAGGTTAAATTTGCATGACTGAATGCACTATTAACTTTGAATGTTAAATAGAGATTCAATTTGTTATAATTTAAGATACTGTATTTCTTTTAAACAAAAAGATATAACATCAGATAAATTATCAAAAATGTGTGAATATATTTCAAACCAATACAGGAATTGTGAAAAGCACAGAGTAACATTTTATCATGCAGGGTGAAATTGCCAGAAATTTTAGATACAAATTGACACAATAATGCAAAGAATTTGAAAGGCTAAAAATTTTGAAGAAACCAAAATTATTTTTTATTGGGACTTCTGAACAATGAATTAGAAACCATTCCTAGTGGATGGATTTTACATGTGGAAATAGCAGTAGGATTATTGTATGCTCAAGGATGGAAGAATCATGGAATTCCCACAATGGAGGACTAGATCATGAAAAATGTAGATTTTACAGAAATAAAAAATGATCTCTTGAAAAGACGGTTGGAAGTCAGTTATTTTCCTTTTCCTTTTTTAAAATTTATTGCACCTTTTCTTCCTTTTTCTATTTTTTCTTTCCTATTCCTCTTTTGATTAATATTTCAATTTTTGTAAAAAAAAAATTAAAAATTATAAATTTAGAAAATAATTAAGGAAAGCTAGCAATAACTATATTAACTCAGACATAATATGGATTCATTATCCAAAAATAGAAGAAAAATGGAAAGAATCCCAGAGTTGCATTCACATAGATTATTTTGGAGGTTTGAAAATACCTCCAAATCTCTCAGCCTTAGGTGGATAAGAAATACAATTGTTGAAAAAATAGTTAAATAACAGGTCACTTCCATTGTTTGTGTCCTTATATATTCTTACTTTCAGGAAAGCATTAACAGAATACTGGCGAATCCTATCCTTCCTTTTTGGTATCCAAGCGATCAACAAGAATCCCAAGACTTTGTTCAATGTCACACTGGGATACAACATCTATGACAATTATTTCAATGCACAAATGACCTCGGAGGCTTTGCTGGACCTGCTTTCGGAGGGGGTGGCCAACATTCCCAACTACAGCTGTGGAAGGCAGAGAAACACAATGGCTGTTCTAGAAGCGGCTGATACTGACATCTCCTTCCAGATTTCAACCATGCTGGAAACCTTCAAAATCCCACAGGTGTGTCTTTGTTAGGAAGAGCATTTTTAGACATGGAACTTACAGCCAGACATTCTCTGTTGAAGTGAAGAGGAAAGTTCTCTTATAGGAACTTTTGCATGAAGTAAGAATTAAGCTTCTATCACATGGAAGAGAAGTATCCAAGAAGACACATCATCTCCCTGGTACATTTGTCATACAGATTGGGCAATTCTGCTGCCTATTTGTAGCAGCCAAATGTTGTGTTGAAGTGAGAAGAAAAAGCAATGTAAGAGAAGAATAAGCATAGATTGCCTATAAAAGGTTCTTCATTGCAAGGAGTGGAACAATTCCTCCATTAGAACTAGATGTTGTTTTTATGGTCTCCCAAAAATAAAGTTACATTTTTTCCCCCTTTTCAGATCAATCACGGTTTTGATTCTCAGGTTCTGAGTGATGAAAATCCTTCCTTCTACCCAATGCTTCCTGCTGAAGGAGCCCAGTACCCAGGGATGGTGAAGCTGGTCCTCCATTTCAGGTGGACCTTGGTGGGTCTCCTTGCTCCAGACACTGAGAATGGACAAAGGTTCATGAGGACGTTGACTTCCATGCTGGTCAGGAATGGCATTTGCCCAGTTTTATCACAAACCTTTTTTCCAGCTTCTTGGAAAGCGAAAATAGACTGGCATTTATACCGTAGTTGGAGAAAGGTGAAGGCCTTTATTTATGGCGCAGACTTGACTTCATTCAATGGAGGTCTTACACTTTTGCTTCAGGTATTTTCAAGGCTTACTGAGCCTCCTAGAGGAAAAGTCCTGATCACCACAATCCGCTGGGACTTCACTGTTTATTTGACAAAAGAAACCTTTCCTGTTCAATACATCCATAGCACATTTTCCTTTCCTATGAAGGAAAAGCAAATAGGACATTCTGATGGGCATTTTGAATTTTACTCTCTTATGAGACACTATGTAGAGACCTCTTTCTTGTGTTCCTACACCCACAATGCCTTTTCTGTGAAAGTCTGGAGAAAGTGCAGGCAGAGAGAAGACCTGGAGTTTCTCAAAGAAGATGAGATAGCTCTAATCCTGACTGGAGAACTATTTCATTTACAACACAGTCTGGGCTGTGGCACGGGCCTTAAATGCAGCTTATTTATCCAGATCCAGGAGGACATTTAAAGGTGGTAAAAACTTGACAACCACCATGCTGAAGGTGTGGCAGGTATTTATTTCTATTGCACAGCTCTCTGTAGCAGTTGCGAATCAATGTTACAATTGTAAGAACCATGCAACTATTCTGACAATAGTTTTATTGTATTCTGAAAAAAACAGATTAAATTCCAATTTTCCATTGCTCTCTTTTCTGCAATTCATTTCACCCTGCTTGAAAACTCTCTGTAGAATCACAGATAACAAAGGATCTCATCAAGCAACAGCATATGGAGAAGTATTTTTGGTCAAGAAGCTAAGCAATCTAAGGTCAGGTGAGAGGATGAAGAGTTGGAGTGAGAAGTCACAGGAGTGAAGAATATTCCATAAAATATTTATTCACCTCAATGCAGAATTTCATAAGCATAACCTACTAGTGAAGCAAAGGCCCCCTTATTCATCCTTAAAGTGAGCAATGATTTTTCTCTTCCTATCTGTCCATTGACTTGAACACCAGTTGTTTATGACATTGTTTCTGTTTGGGGCACCTGATTTCATTTTGGTCTCATTGGCAGAATTCCTTCTGTGTCCTTGTGCACAACATCCATTTCGTTTTGAGATTTAACTTTGGGTCTCATTAGTTCACACTGGATGTTCCTTTGCTTCAATCACTTCCAATTGATTTTCCAAACTGTGCATGGAAGGAAGAGATAAAGAACATCTTTCATCATCCTCACCTCCCATAGATTTTTATTCTATGTTCCTCATACAGATCTTTCATGCCAGGTCAAATGGACAAGTTTCACCAAAGAGCTTTCTATGTCTGTGTAATATTGGCCATTGTCTCTTCCATTGCAGCTTCATGCTTTCCTTCGAACTTCTCAGTTTTATAATAATTCCATCGATGGGGTATATTCAGATGAGAATAGAGAGCTGGTAGCAGACCTGGACATTGTGAACACGGTGGTTTCCCATAATTTCTCTGTTAACAAAGTGGCCATTGGGAGGCTAGAAAGAGTGGGATCCTTGGATTTCAAGTTCATGATGAACCGGAATGCTATTGCAAAGGTGGAAATGCTGAACAAGGTGGGGAGAAGAATTTATTCTGCTCTTTCTGAAGGTCTTTCCAAGATGATTGCAGAATTGGAGCAGGAACAGACTTGGGATTCATCGCAGTTCTCCCAGAGAGGAAATACCTTCCCATTAGATGTTCAGGTGTATATGAGAAAAAAATATCCTTAGCTATTCCAGTTAGCTTTTTATCAAACTTCTACAAGGAAGCTGTATTTATATCATGGGACAAAGTGATTGATTTTGTCAAAGCAGAAATCAATTCAACATTCTTTTCAGTGGGAACACTGAGAATTTAAATTAGAATTGTGGTGGGGAAAAAATTAGAAGAGAAGATAAATAGGAAAACAGCAAACAACCACATCAGTTTGAGGAGCTCTAAGTTTCTTGAGGCTTCCAATTTAGCAAAGCTAAACCTTGAATTGTAGATCTCCAACTTCTCCTTTTAGCTTTTTTAGGAAATAAAATAAATCACGTTGTGGATGATATTTCTTTCCTCCTCTCTGCCCAGCCTCTGCCTCCTTCCAGGTGTGTAGAAAGCTGCCCTGCTGGGTTCATGAAGGTGGCTCAGGAAGGGAAGCCCATCTGCTGCTACAATTGTCGCCCTTGTGCAGAAGGATCCATCTCCACCATGGAAGGTGGGTGACAGCAGGAGAAAGGGGCAGACTTTGAGGAGGATAAAGACATCCTGAGATTTTCCATGAATGGGCACTTTGAATGGCTTGGCCAGAAGGATCCCACCTCTCTGAGTCTTGATAAAGATATACATTTATGTCATAGTGAATTGTAAGAAAATATATTGGAGATTAATCTGATATATAGGTGAAGCAAAAGGTGATACAGATCATGGGTAAATATATGGGATAAGTGAGGATTGAGTATTGTGAGAGAGTTGACATCTCTTGCTTTTTATCTTTTACAACACATCTTCCATGTTTCAAATCACAGCAGTGAAAAGGTCAAATGGGGGAACTGCTTTTGCTTCTTGAATCCTTTCTTCTTCTTCTTCTTCTTCTTCTTCTTCTTCTTCTTCTTCTTCTTCTTCTTCTTCTTCTTCTTCTTCTTCTCCTCCTCCTCCTCCTCCTCCTCCTCCTCCTCCTCCTCCTCCTCCTCCTCCTCCTCCTTCTTCTTCTTCTTCTTCTTCTTCTTCTTCTTCTTCTTCTTCTTCTTCTTCTTCTTCTTCTTCCGTCTCAACAAGTTCATTGGTAAAATGATAACTGTAAAAAAGAAAAGAACAGAAACATTAAGATGCTCTAGCTGGAGGGAAATGAAGAGATATATTGATGTCATCTACACACAACCATTCACACCCAAAAAAAGTTTACCCAAACAATGCATTTTATTAAAGGAAATGTTAAAGGGAGACCCTCCCTCTTGTTCTTTTTCAGATGCAGAGAAATGTACCAATTGTCCAGATGATCAACATCCAAATATCAAGCGAGTTCATTGTATTCCCAAGATTAAAAGTTACCTTTCTTATAAGGAAAATCTGGGCATCATCCTGACTTCCATTGCCTTGTTCCTCTCTTTAACCACAGGCTTTTGCTTGGGGATCTTCATTAAATTTATGGAAACACCAATTGTCAAAGCCAACAACTGGGATCTCTCCTACATCCTCCTGGTCTCCCTCCTGCTTTCCATCTTGACCTCCTTCCTGTTCATTGGCCGGCCGAGGAGGGTGACCTGCCTCCTCCGACAAACAACCTTCAGCATTGTCTTCTCCATTGCCATTTCTTCCATCTTGGCCAAAACTATCAAGGTGGTATTAGCCTTCTTAGCTACCAAACCAGGGAATAAAGTGCAGAGATGGCTGGGGAAGAGCTTGGCCAACTCCATTGTCCTTTCTTGTTCTGGTCTCCAAGTGGTCATCTGCGCATCTGGTTGGGCACTTTTCCACCATTCCCTGACTCTGACAGGCTTTGCCAACCTAGAGAGATCATCCTACAATGCAATGAAGGCTCAATCACCATGTTTTATGTTGCCCTTGGGTACATGGGCTTCCTGTCTGCTGTCTGCTTCACGGTGGCTTTCCTGGCCAAGAATCTCCCTGGGGCCTTCAATGAAGCCAAGCTGATCTCCTTCAGCATGCTGGTCTTCTGCAGTGTCTGGGCGTCCTTTGTGCCTGCCTACCTGAGCACCAAGGGGAAGTACACGGTGGCTGTTCAGGTCTTCTCCATCTTGGCCTCCAGTGCTGGACTGCTGGCCTGCATCGTCATCCCCAAGTGCTACATTATTATTTTTAGGCCAAAGAATATTTGATGTCAAAATAAAATAAAAAATGACTGTAACAAATCTATTACTTTTCAAAAATGTCATTTAGTAGGTTTGATTAACAAATTTTGACCATTTCATGTTTATTTGTTTGTTTATTTATTAAACCTAAATTCTGCCCATCTTGGCTGCAGACTCTACACAAGATGACTCTAGATTGCAGAGTGTAGATGACTTTACACTCTATCAAGGACCTCGGCGTACTCCTATCAAATGATCTAAGCACCAAAGCTCACTGTAACAGCATTGCCAAAAAGGCATTAAGAGTTGAATATTCTCCAGTAATATTGTACTGCAAACTAGGGCATACAAAACTTTTGCTAGACCAATCCTCGAATACAGCTTGCTTGTCTGGAATCCATACTGTATATTGGACATTAACACAATTGAGCGAGTCCAGAGGTATTTCACGAAAAGAGTAGTCCACTCCTCTACTCACAATAGGATACCTTATGCCACCAGGCTTGAAGTTTTGGGCTTGCCTAGAACAATGCTGCCTACAGTCCAGTGGTGGGTTCCGGATCCCATTCCAAACAGTATGATTGGAAGAGGCCTGGTGTCAGCCACATGGACGCATGCAGCGCACACGCACACACAGTGTGCACATGCATCTTACTGTCCAGCTATACCTCCGCGATGCTCCAGCTGCTCGGCAGAGCATCACACAGGCATTGTACGCATTGTATGCATGTGCACTGAAGTGCTGAAGTACTGTACCAGAGTGGTACCCAGTGCTCCGGGCTGGCTCCAGTACACCCGTACCAGGGCATACCGCCTGCAACCCACCACTACTATGGTCTGACCTTAGTGTAGTACACAAAAGTATCTGCTACAATGTCTTAGCTGTCAATGACTACTTCAGCTTCAACCACAATAATACAGAGCGCACAATAGATACAAACTCAAGGTAAACCACACCAAACTCAATGGCAGAAAATGCGACTTCAGCAACAAAGTGGTCAACGCCTGGAATGCACTACCTGACTCTGTTGTTACATCCTCAAACCCCCATAACTTTAACCTTCAATTGTCTACTTTTGACCTCACCCCATTCCTAAGAGGTCCATAAAGGGGGTGTGCAAAAGTGCACCAGCGTGCCTGACATCCCTGTCTTAAAGTATCCATTTATTTGTACCCATTTCCTGTGCCCTTATTCATGTTTATTCTTATTCCTCTCATCTTGTACATGAGTGACAAACCAAATAAATAAATAAAATAAAAATAAAGCAGTAAAAGGCAAAAAAACCCCAACTTACACTTAAGACAAAAGAAAACAAAAGATTAAAATAATTAATAGTCTCATTAAACGTGATTTAAAATTGACAAATATGGGAAGGAAGGGAGCAAGATGAACACGAGGAGGAAGAGGTATTCTTCTAATTTCTAAAACTACTCATATTTATTTTTCTCTATATTCTTAAATAGACTGATAACAGTACACCAACTATTATTTTTCCCACTTAAAACATTTTATTAAGTTGTAAGATACAAAATACGAAAGCAAATAGGAAAGCAGTGGAGGGAAGGTGGAAGGATTGGGGGAAAAGGAAAAAGAAGTGTTGACTTCTGTTGTAGTAAAATAAGGCATTAACATCAAACTTTTTGCTCTTTCATAGTCATATATACTAGCCATTTCTATAAGCATCTATCAGTCTAACTGGTACAACCCAAAATCAGAGCTTCATTATTTTCCACCTCAAGCACAAAGTTCAAAGTGGTCTCCCTGTGGAAACAAGGATTCTTATATTCTTTTCTTTCATCCAAAGAGTCAATGTAGCCATTTCTGCCGAACCCATCAGCTCCTGCAGCCATTCGTCCATGGTGGGAATCAAAGTCTCCTTCCATTTTCATGCCTACAATAGTCTTGGCGAATACTTTACCAAGGATGCTGTTTTGATTTTATCCCAGGCATTACCAGGCATTACCAATACTTACAACTGATAGCCCATTCAAGCAATGGTGGGGCTCTGGATGGGCTCTGGATGGGAAGTAACAAACTCCGACTCAACCCATCCAAGACCGAGTGGCTGTGGTTTCCGGCGTCTCGGCATAGGTTCCTGCCTCATACATCCTCGCGGCCGATTCGCTCCCACAGAGAGGGACTTCTCCGGGTGCCGTCCACTAGACACTGTCAGCGGGCGACACCCAGGGGAAGGGCTATCTCTGTGGCGGGCCCGGCCCTCTGGAACGACCTCCCCCCCGATATCAGGACGACCACGGACCTCCGCTCCTTCCGTCTTAAATTAAAGACTCACTTTTTCTGTCTGGCCGGCCTAGGATGAGTCTCTCTGCCTCTGGGGTTTTATGGGGAATTAGTATTATTTAGTTTTAATGGGAATTTTAGCGCAGGTTATATTTAATTTGTTTTTAGAATTGTTGTATGTATTTGGTTTTTATTCTACCTGTGCACCGCCCCGAGTCCCTGTGGGGAGAGGGTGCGGTTTTATAAATTAAAATTATTATTATTATTATTATTATTATTATTATTATTATTCCATCGCTGGTTATCGGGGGCGAGTCATTGGCCCCCGCGGAAAGGGTTTGCAACTTGGGCGTCCTCCTGGATTTCCGGCTGGCCCTAGACGATCATGTGATGGCCGTGACCAGGGGGGCATTCTACCAGGTTCGCCTGGTACGCCAGTTGCGTCCCTTTCTGAACCGAGATGCCCTCCGCACTGTCACTCAGGCACTCGTGACGTCTCGCCTAGACTATTGCAATGCTCTCTACATGGGGCTCCCCTTGAGGTGCACCCGGAGGCTCCAGTTGGTTCAGAATGCGGCTGCGCGGGGGATTCTGGGAGCTTCTCGCTACTCCCACATAACACCTCTCCTGCGCGAGCTGCACTGGCTACCGGTGGCCTTCCGGGTGCGCTTCAAGGTGCTTGTTACCATCTTCAAATCGCTCCATGGCTCGGGGCCTAGTTACTTACGGGACCGTCTCCTGCCACATACCTCCCTACGTCCGATACGCACCCACAGAGTGGGCCTACTGAGGGTACCAACCGCCGGGCAATGCCAACTAGCGGTGCCCAGGGGTAGGGCCTTCTCTGTGGCTGGGCCAGCCCTCTGGACCGACCTACCCCCCAAACTTCGCACAATCACGGACCTTCCCCTCTTCCGCCGCTCACTTAAAACATATTTATTTCAACAAGCTTGTCTTGCGTAAATGGTATTGATTTTATAACATAACTTCTGTCAAGGACATAAATGGATTTTAGATTTAGGGAATTTTAGCTTAGTAGGGTTCCTATTTTAATATTTTTAAATTCTAGTACAGGTAATTTAATTCGTTTTTAGCTTTGTTATATATTGTCTGTTTATATGGTTTTTAATTTTTTTCCCTGTACACCGCCCCGAGTCCCTTCGGGGAGAGGGGGCGGTTTATAAGTCTAAATAAAATAAAAATAAATAAAATATTTCCCAGTTTATATGGCAAGGGGGAAAAAACAGGAATTAGATATGAAAGAGAGGGGAGGTTTGGGTTTCCCAGACTTGAAATTGTATTCCAATGTTCCTCTCTGGCCTGCTTGAATAAGTGGGTGAACCTCTAGAACAAGAGGTTACTTGCATTAGAATCTCAACCCTGGAACCATCTTGGAACGCTTTCAGGGTTGCCACAGAAAGGCTGGATGGATCTGTGGGGAAGGTGGGGGGGAGAGATAGCTGCAGGAATACATATGCAAAATAACATTCTTTCTTCTTGGGATCAAGGACACTCTCACCAGCATGTGGAGGGGTGTGGATGGGAAGCTTCTGGGATGAAGAGAGAGAGGCCTGATTGGGGCATGCGATGGTTGGGTGCAATGGGGAAGAATTTCCCAGGATTTTGAACTGGGTGGGGAAAACCTGGGGAACTTCAGAGTCGGGTTCTCACCTGATGTGCCAATAGGACCTGCCTAATAAATCTGTGCTTTGAGGAACCCTGAGTTGGAGTTTTGATTTCTTCTGGCTCTATTTATTTGGAACCTTGAGATGGAGGGCCATGAATTCAGGTTTTGATGGCTTGGCTATTTATGGTATGATAAAACTAAAGTGAATGTTATGAGTTTTTATAATCACTTTGTTAGATGTGCCATACTAAGAGTTTGGAATAAATATAAAACAGGGCTTTCTATGAAATTGCCTCTTTTGAAAGAAAAAAGATGTGAAACCAGACTGGTGCATGGAGTTTTATTTATTTATTTATTTATACAGTGCCCACCTTGACAAGAGGTAAGTCTAGGTGGCTTACAATCAAGAAAAACTAGATCAAATGTGCAACATTAAAATAAAAAATACCAATAAAATTTAGTTTGATAGTTTTATCACTTGCTTTCTGATTTATTACATACACCAAATGTAATGCATGTAACATTTATTTCTGAACCCTATACATAGACTTGAATCCACCTGAATAAATTTGTGTGTTTTAAGTTACCTGCAAACCCTGCTGGGAAAGAATATTGTAATCCCTAAATCTGCCACGTGGAGATTGTTCTCTACTGTAGAATCCATGTTTTCCATTGTTGATGTCTCAAATGTCAGACCATCTTAATATTTCTTATTTCTTCTTAATATTTCTTAATATAAACAAGCTGGAATATCTTAATATTTCTGTTCTTTTCTTTTTTACCGTTATCATTTTACCAATGAACTTGTTGAGAGGGAAGAAGAAGAAGAAGAAGAAGAAGAAGGAGAAGAAGAAGAAGGAGAAGGAGGAGGAGGAGGAGGAGGAGGAGGAGGAGGAGGAGGAGGAGAAGGAGAAGGAGAAGAAGAAGAAGAAGAAGAAGAAGAAGAAGAAGAAGAAGAAGAAGAAGAAGAAGAAGAAGAAGAAGAAGAAGAAGGAGAAGAAAGGATTCAAGAAGCAAAAGCAGTTCCCCCATTTGACCTTTTCACTGCTGAATCTCTTGAAACTTGGAGCCCAGACTTTTGTCAATGCCTTAAGGCACCAATGAGATCCAGCCTATGGTGGAATTAAGGACATGTGAAGGATCGCTTAATGTTGCTTATGTTAGCTGAAATGGATAAACTCTAATTTTGCCATGGAGAAAAAGATGTCAGTTAGAGTTTCCCTTGAAGATGAGTTGGATATGGAGTGAGGACATCAAAATGCATTCCTTATGTTTTTATTATCAGAAAGAGGAACATCTTCCAATAAGATCAAGTAGGAATTTGAACCAACTCATGATTCCTTCCCTCCCCTCCCCTCATCTCCTCTGTTCCCCGTGGACAATGAGTTTGAAAAATATTTTAACAGGAACCTCTGCAATGTCACCCTCAGGAAGTATAAAACTAGGAGTCACACAAGGCTGACCAAAAAAGGCACCACCTGAACAGATGGAGCTGTCAAAGGATAATCACATAAGGCTACCAACCCTCCGGGCCCCACCAAGCAAGTAGAATGAACAACTCCATTTGTCTGCAGTGAAAATAACTTTTATTTAAAAATGCTGGCTGCAATAAAGTTAGGAGGAATCTGAAGCTCCTGTGTAGCAAACAAATGAAACCCTCAGGTCTCCATCCCTCCCCCATGTCTAGTCTGTCTTTAGTCAATCCAACATCACTGAGATGTTTTGGGAAATGTTGAGGTGTTTGGGCTGGTGAAATTCCACACTCAGAGTGAACAACCATGAAGATAACCGGCGTGGGATAACTTAACTGTTTTTAGGGGGTTTTAAGGGTTTGTTTTAGCTTTGGGGATTTTAGCACAGGGTTTCGTTTAATTCTTTTTTAATATTGTATTGTCTGTGATTTTATATGCATTTTTAATTTCCCTGTGCCCCGCCTCGAGTCCCTTCGGGGAGAGAGAGCGGGCTATAAATTAAATTATTTATTTATTTATTTATTTAAGATGCCTGGGAAGAACCTGTTCCAAACTGTTTTTCACCCCTTCAACTGTCATTTCCTCCTCCCAAATTCCCACCATAGAAGCATTTAGGTTGATTACCCAACTGACCCCTTCCATCCTCCAATCCTTTGATGGAAGAATGTTTGCAAGGTGTCAAGCCAATGATGGAGGACCTCATAAAAGCAATGGAATAGCTTGCGTTCAGAAGTTGTGGGTGCTCCAGCACTAGAGGCTTTGAAAAGTTGGTGGACAATCATTTGCCTCAAATGGTAGAGGGTCTCCTGCTTGAGCAGGGGGTTGGACTAGAAGACCTCTAAGGTTCCTTCCAACTTTATTGTTTTGTGTCGAACAGAGGCAAATGAAAAATATAAACCAACAACAAATTGCAATAGATAGCTAAATGTCATGATCCTAAGAAACAATTTCATTATCAGTTCCCTACTTTTATCATTAGATGTTCCTTAGTGTTTAGATCTGGTCTCAGGAGGATAATGTAGCACTTGGGGAAGAAGATGCAGCCCAGCAGTCCAGCACTGGAGGCCAAGATGGAGAAGACCTGAACGATCACCATGGACTTTCCTTTGGTGCTCAGGTAGGTGGGCAGGAAAGAAAACCAGACACTGCAAAAGACCAGCATGCTGAAGGTGATCAGCTTGGCTTCGTTGAAGGCCCCAGGCAGGTTCCTGGCCAGGAAAGCCACTATGAAGCAAATGGCAGCTAGGAAACCCATGTAGCCAAGGACAACATAAAACATGGTAACAGAGCCTTCATTGCATTGAAGGATGATCACTCCAGGCTGGGAGTGCATGTCAGAATCAGGGAATGGGGGAGAAACTCCCAGCCACATGGCACAAATGAAAATTTGGAGACCAGAACAAGAAAGGATGATGGAGTTGGCCAAGCTCTTCCCCAACAAACTTCTCATCCTGTTCCCTGGTTTTGAGGCCAGGAAGGCCAGCACCACCATAATAGTTTTGGCCAACACAGAAGACACAGCTACTGAGAAGACAATGCAAAACACTGTTTGTCGCAGAAGACAGGTGGCTTTCCTTGGCGGGCCAATGAAGAGAAAGGAGGACAAAAAACAAAGCAGGAGGGAGATCAGGAGGATGAAGGAGAGGTCCCGGTTGTTGGCTTTGACAATGGGAGTTTCTAGGTATTTAAGGAATACGATTAAAACAAGGCTTGTGGTTAGGAACAAGAGTAGAGCAAAGGAGATAAGGATGATAGCCAGATGTTCTTCATAGGACAGGAAGGTTATTCTTTTGGGGATACATTGGACTTGAAACTTATTTGGATATTGTTCATCCGGACACTTGGAGCATTTTCCAGTATCTGAGAAAACAAAGTAACATTTCTTTCATATTCTTTCAAATTTCACAAGAACCTTTATATAAGATGGTGATACTGAGAGATAGGAAAGTCTCAGTAAATGATACATACATACACTACAACACAGAAAAACATCCCCAACAAGTTTGTTTGTTTGTTTATTAAATTTCTGACAGATGATGGACATGTTTCTCCCAACAATGTTTAAACTCCATTGGGGTAATTGATCCACAATCTCAAACCATGCTCTCAATAAACTGCTCTAAAAAGATTGGACACAGGATGAAAGTTGTCTAACATGGTTGGATTTATGGAATTCCTCTTGAGAAGGGTTGCAACACTGCTTACTTCAGGGGAGTTTGTTCAGTCCCTTCCAGTTAAAAATAATTAACTATACTGAAATTGAGAGTATCTCCAAACTGTGGGGCCTTCTAGAAATCTCTTAAAATGTTATATTTTCCAACAGTCCTGGGGAGCCCCTGACAAGAGAGCCCTGAGTATTCTTCTTTTGCTTTATTAGCACTTGGTTCTCACTCTTTAAATTTTAAATTTGTGATTTAATTGTTACCACCAAAGGTCACTCTGTGTGAAATAGACAAACATATAAATCTGATCAATACATTTGAATAGAAAGAGATATTAAGGAAGATTAATTTGTGAAGGAATTCAAGAAGAGGAACTGAATTTGTTATCTGCCAAGTTTCTTTACCTAATGAAAATGAGAAATGAAGCAATGTATTTCCATCCTTTCTAGATTTGGGAACAATTTTAAAGAGAGAAGGGATTCAACCTTGGTATCCATTTGTAGATTGGTCTTTTATTAGTTCTCCTCCCACGTTCCTTTCTGTTCCTTTTAATTTCAGCACTGTAGGTTAGCATTTTTTTTCCTTTCAGAACCACAATTATATTCCTTTTTGTTGTTATAGCAGTTTTTATCTCAATATTCAACAACAATGCAAAGTGGAAAAAAGCAGTAGAGACTATTCAGGAGGAGGTAGGAGAGGAGAAGGTAGAAGAGACTACTCAGGAGGGGGTAGGAGAGGACAAATAGTAGAGACCCCTCAAGAGGAAAGAGAAAGAGAGCAGGAACACATAAAAGTGGAGAGTCCATCCACAAGTTCTAAATTGCCGAGGAGGTCAAAACGAAACACTAGGCCACCTGATCGTTATCAGGCAAGTCTGGTCTATAGGAAAAATACATTGTTCAGCAAAGTACACTGAGATAGCAACATACTGAGAGTACGATCAGACGATGTAGAAAGCTGCGATGGATAAGAGGTTAAAGAATCTGGTAATTTACGAGTAGGTTAC
Organism: Rhabdophis nuchalis; assembly: GCA_039707465.1. Lineage (NCBI taxonomy): Eukaryota > Metazoa > Chordata > Lepidosauria > Squamata > Natricidae > Rhabdophis > Rhabdophis nuchalis. The sequence continues at coordinate 9,183,015 of CM077646.1, forward strand.
AAACCCACAGGGGATAAATATAAAAAGAGTCCAAGTGAAGACAGGGAAATCAAAGGAGATTACATATAAAATATGAAAGATGGAACAGGAAATAATCAGTGCGTAACTGGTTATAACGAAGAGTATGCAACAAGGCAAATACTATCAGGGCAGGATAATATGTGTAATCAATCGCCTGGAAATGGAGACGACGTATCTGCATGCACTGTGAGAGCATATGATATACATGCAGAGGTTACTGGGTAATGAAGAAGGCTAAACAACATCACTGGTAGTTGTTAAGGAAGAGTAAATAAGGTTTTAGAAAATCTGGATTTGTGTAAATCAATTATTGATTATTAAAGTAAGGTGTCCAAGTACTGTATGTTAGGACAATCAAGCAGCTCTACTAATGGATACAAATATGGCTGTAAAGGCAAGATCAAACACACTGGAATACTGCACACAGTTTTGGTCGCCACGATGCAGAAAAGACGTGGAGACTCTGGAAAGAGTGCAGAGAAGAGCAACCAAGATGATTAGGGGACTGGAGGCTAAAACATATGTAGAACGGTTGCAGGAGCTGGGTATGTCTAGTTTGATGAAGAGAAGGACCAGGGGAGACATGATAGCAGTGTTCCGATATCTCAGAGGGTGCCACAAAGAAGAGGGAGTCAAACTATTCTCCAAGGCACCTGGGGGCAGGACAAGAAGCAATGGGTGGAAACTAATCAAGGAGAGAAGCAACTTAGAACTAAGGAGAAATTTCCTGACAGTTAGAACAATTAACCTCTGGAACAGCTTGCCTCCAGAAGTTGTGAATGCCCCAACCCTGGAAGTCTTTAAGAAGATGTTAGATAGACATTTGTCTGAAATGGTATAAGGTTCCTGCCCACGCAGGGGGTTGGACTAGAAGACCTACAAGGTCCCTTCCAACTCTGCTATTGTATTGTATTGTATTGATATTAGGTATGTAAATATGAGGGGCTGTTGTGATGCATTTTGGATTAAGGATGTAAATATATATTGATCAACCCAAGGGGGAGTATGTTAGGATATGCAGCATTATATTGGGTTGACAATATATATGTCTATGTTCATATATATGAGTCTATATTCTTAAGACGTTATATAGCTTTAAGACTGTCCTAAATTCTGATTGGCTGTGAGTATCATTTCATTTCATTTCATTTATTCGACTTATTAACCGCCCCCAGCTATACTATATAATCAAGGTCAGGAACCCTGTTTGATTCCTGTTCGATTCCTTGTGATCCTGTGTTACCTGATTGTTATTTGAGAAGCGGAACTGTGAAGGAGGAGTATTGTTTTGCATCACTGTGAGATAATTGTGTTTGGTGTTGGACTGTTGTTATCATTGTTTGAGAAGTTAGTCGAAAGAAGCATTTTAGTTGCTACCAAGTAAAGACTATTTATTTTCTTACTATCACTGTTTTAGAGTTTGTTTGTGGTTTACAGCAACGTATCTCGTTACTGTCCGATGAATTACACTAGCATTCATTAGCTAACACTGGTAAAAGAACCAGAGTTCTGACACTGGTTCTGAACCCAGAGTAGCTAACAGAAGATAAGAAAAGGTGGGAAGGAAATATCCACTTGATGTTTTTGTCCTGAATTCTCTGTTTGGTTTTTATTTGCTCCTTGAACCCAACTTCTCTCCCTCCATTGTTCCTCCCAGTTAGATATTTCAGCTTATAAAGATTTATGATCTTAATAAAGAGTAATTGATTAAATGCATGATTGATTTATCTTTTGGCCTTTAATGTAAAGTTGATTTGGCTGAGCAAAGCACGTTGATCTAAAATCATTCCTCAAATTACAGAGAATTCATATATTTCTAAGAAAGATAAATATGGATGGACTCATCCAAATTGGCAAATAAAAGAGAGATTTCCTAACCAATCTACAATATCCTTCTTCTTAAATTCATCCTTGAAAATCTTTTTATTTTGTCTCCCTTTAGGGAAGAAATTGGACACCATGAAAATTAAAAACAAAACCATCAAACCTATATGACTCTTTAAGATATGTATATATTTCAAAGTGCTCTGGGTGAATTCAGAAAGTTTCCTTATGTTGTCACCCACCTTCCTGAGTGGAGATGGTCCCCTCTGGACAAGGAACGCAGTCATAGCAGCAAAATGGTTCTCCTTCTCGAGCCTTCCTGACAAATCCAGGCTGACATTTTTCCACACATTTGGACTGAGGCAGAGACTGAGAAGAGAAAGAAATAAATGGCAAACGAAAGATGTTACAATCACCATCTACGGAACATGAAGGTAGACAGGACCATTAGCCAAGTAGTCCCCCGACTTCAGATAGAAAAATATGAAATATCTGATCGCTTCCATATGATTGCAGGAATACAATTGCAGGCAGATTTAGTTCCTCCATTTTCTTGGGGCATATCAGATTGTAAAAATAGACATTTCTACTTAAAAAAGTCTGGAGGAATAAAATTGGGAAAATATTTAAGCATTAAGTGACAACCCGTGCATTCCTCCTCATAGTAGAATTAACATGAATTCCTCTATTTTTTGTATATGCATGGGTTTAAAATAAGATATCCAATTATTTTATATTTTTGATTAATCTCAGACTGTATTAAATTTCTATTCATCATCTTTATAAAGATTGTGACTAATTGAATGATTGATTGGTGTATATTTTATATATCAATTTATTTAGTTAAATTTTGTTTCTTTTTAATTTATTTAAAATAGATTAAAACTTGGATTTAGAAAGAAACTTCTGATCAGTAAGATCTGGAAAGGTTTTTTCTGGAGTGCAAAGCTCCTTTTGAAAATTGTCTGAAACCATCTCCTAATTAAGATATAAGGAAAAATCCTTACAAGTAAAAGCTGTGAACCTTAAAGGAATTTTTTTTTTCTATTTGTATGTTTATTTCTTCACTTTACATGGTTGCCTTGCTGGTGAATGAAAATTAAAACTGTCTAGTTTCTAAAACTCTAGTGAGGAGGAGAGATGGGGGTGAGTCTATGAGAATGTGTCCATCAAAAAGGGTGAGTCAGGGATCTTTTGATGCCCCACATGGGTCATGAGTGAGAGCTCTGGGTGGGAAAGGAATACCCAAAACAAGGTATCCAACACAAGATCCTTTCTGTTGAAGGAATACAATTAGCTGACACAAACTAATAGGAAAATGCTCACCCATATTCATTATTATTTTGATCTGGAGCCTTGAGGCTTTCTCTGACTGGTACAGTTCCAACCAACTATTTTACCTTTCTCCCACAATCATTCCCACTCTCTCTTCCACCCTCCCTTCAGGGTTCATGGCAAACTAGGGATGAACACTTCTGACATATAGCCTGATTTGGAGCCTCCCAGGGTGCCTGAAGGGAGCTAAGGCTCAAGAGAAACAATTGCATGCAAGGGATTATCACATGACGTGAACTCTAAAAAGCTGATGCTGAGATCTAAGTAATATTTCCCTCGAAATTATCCCTCATTACTTGTGATATCAGGAATTTTTGCACCAAAGTCTTGTTTCCTTACTTCAGTTTTCAGGTCATTATCGTGGTGAGATGGGCAGCAAATAATTTTAATCAATTAATAAATAAATACTTATTTATTTATTTATTTATTTTATTAAATTTATACCCCGCCCTTCTCCTTGTTAGGACCCAGGGCGGCGCACAGGCATTATATAAAACCATAAATACAATATACATCAATTAAAAATATATTAAATTAATTCACCCGTGCTAAAACCCGTTATTAAAACCGTAACCAAATTATAATTTATATTTAAAAGTCAGACGCGGGGGGCTATCCTAGGCCGGCTTGTTGGAATAAGTACGTCTTAAGACGTTGGCGGAAGAGGCGGAGGTCCGAGGTAGTGCGAAGGTCGGGGTGTAGGTCGTTCCAGAGGGCTGGGCCCGCCACAGAGAAGGCTCTTCCCCTGGGTGTCGCCGGCCAGCATTGCCCGGCCGACGGCACCCGGAGTAGGCCCGCTCTGTGGGAGCGGACCGGACGAAGGGATGTATGGGGCAGGAGGCGGTCTCGTATATAGCTAGGCCCCGAGCCAGGGAGCGATTTAAAGATGGTGGTCAACACCTCACATACGATCACATTCGAGCAGACATTATTATTTCGTGTGAACGGACAGCCTTGGACCTCGTTCCTAAATTCCACTATCCCAGTGGGATTAAAGAGAGGCATGTATAGCTATGACCAGCTCTTGGCTGATTAAAAACCTCCCAGACTTTGAGCCTGAAATTTTGAGAGACCTCTGACTCCAACCAAGTCATTGGGATCAACAGGACTTCCATCCAGTCATGATTCCATTTCATTAGATTGAGACCAAACCTGAACTCAGGCCCTGGTTTAACAGAATTGCCTTCATCTTTGATATTTGAAGACAAGTATCTAGTGCACCTGAAGCTAGTAACATCAAAATATGACACCCTCTCTCATCGGTTCTATGGCGGTAGTAAACCTTAGAAGGGACATAAAATGGCAGAGATTTGTGTCCTAAGTAATAATCACCCCAAATCTCATTTTGGATATAGCGGAATCAGCTTATAACTGTATTCAGCATTATAGCTTCTGAAGGAAATCTTGGTCAATAGAATTGAAGCCTTCCTATCTCTCTAAGAAAATAATAAAAGTTTTACTCCACACATTCAATTCTCAGTCAAGGTTACCTACCCTTTTGACTAGGTTTACTCCACTTGAAATCAGAGGTGGTATTCAGCAGGTTCTGACTAGTTGTTTGAATAGTTCAGAGAATCAGTAAATAGCACCTCTGACTGGCCTCAACCCCATCTATTCTCTGCCTCCCAAGTTCCAGATAATGGGGAGGAAATGGGGATTTTGCAGCATCCTTTCCTGACACGCCCACCAAGCTACGCCCACGGATCTGGTAGTAAACTTTTTTGAATCCTACCACTGTTTGAAATGGATTGTAAGTCTTGGTGGGGGAGTATCATTTTCCTCACCTTGTTCAGCAACTTTAGCTGTGACAAAGCATCTTGTTTGATTATCAGTCTCTGCCTTTCAAAAGTCCCCAAATACTTGTTGATGGGATCCTCCTTGGGGAGAACTACTCTACTAACGACATTCAGATCTGCTGCTACATCTCCATTTTGGTCCAAGTACACCTTCAACAAAGAAAGATTGTGCAATTCCTTCTTCTTTAGAAATAGATGGAACTAGAATGAAAACATGGAAGAATTTTAAAGTTAGAAATCTTGTTTTCTTATCTCACATGTTCTTTTCACATTTGAATCTTTCTTCTATGGTTGCTTAACTTGCAAATATTGTCAGGCTGGCAGAACAAGTGTTGCCATTATCTCCAAAATTCAAGAACAAAGGTTCAGGAATGTTTCTCAATTGTATATTGACAAACAATATAGTGAGAAGATATAATTGACAGAAATTGTCAATTTTAGCAAATATTTTCAGTCACAAATCAATTGAACTAAACCCCCAACTAACTAGAGTATTCATAAACTCCTTGAAAACAATAGGAAAGCAAGCAGTTATTAATAAGAAAGTTGAGAGTCTAATCTTCATTCAGTTAGAGCACAGAAGAAAAGTGATAAAATTTTATTTTATTCTATTTTATTGTAAGACTATTAACAGTATCTTGCAAGTGTGAAAGTATAAATCTTTCATCACCTCTTTTGATAGTCAAAAAAGTTAGTGAGGACCTTCTCTGAGTTTCTTTCTCTGCCAGTTACACAGCTGTCAATTCATTCGTTCCTCCTCCCATCTTATCTGATCCTTCCCTATGCAGCATCTCTTTCTCTGCTCCTCCGAACCCATTCCCTCATATCCTTTCCCTTCCTTAACAGATTTTGCAAATGGTGGTGGCACAACTTGTTTAAAAAAAGAAGTAGAAAAACACTTCATGATGTGATGAATGGGGATCTAGTTAATTGAGCACTGGATGGTATGAGAAAGCTAAGTAGATACAACTGTCTTAAAATTCTACTCAAATACAATTTAATCTTACTAATAAAATTCAGGATTTATCAACAACAATTAGATCTTGGTCATTGATTTTTCTATATTTTCATTAATAAAGGATGTAAATAAATCATGATTTTATGATGACAAACATATAATAATGATTGGACAAAGCTATCTTTATCTCCTTTTTAAAAAATGTCAGCTTCCACAAAATAAAAAAAGTGATTTCATGATAGAGAGAGGTGCATAAGTAAAATTCACTTGGCAATTAAGTAACTTTTAGCATCTAGGACAGGGATGTCAAACACAAACACATCATGGGTCATATTGTGGCATTTTTTGCCTATGCTGCATATTTGACATGCCTGATCTAGGATATGATACATGAGTGTATGTTGCATAACACAAAGAAATGGCAGCAACAAATCTGTACCTTTCTTTAATATTTCATTTGTAGTTTTCTCACATTATTCTGTTTGCAGAATGATTACTGATTATAATGGATATAATATAATGATGAAATGAGGAAAGGTAAGGCTCACAATGAAGAAAGGCTTTCAACAAAAATAAAATATAACAAAAAAAGCTTCTTCCAACATGTTAAAAACAAGGAAAAAGTCAAGGAAAAAATTGATCCATTTCCAAGAGAAAGTGGCAAGAAGATGACAAGCAACAGGGAGCAAGGAGAACTACCTGACTCACTTTTTTGCATCTGACTTTACACAAAGAAAAAAAACAGTCCAACCTATCAAAAAAAAAACCCCACAAAAAACAGATTAGGAAGGAAGAGCCAAAGTTGCGACAGTACAGATGTGCGGCCTTGAAGCTCTGAGACTGCCGCCAATACTTTTGCCACTGGGTGGTCCAATTGGACCTAAACCATCCCGAAGAGACAGTGAACAGGAAAACTACATCTTGCTGATCTCGGGGGCCACACAAAGCCCCTGATTGATCCAAGAGAAGCTCTTCAAGCTGGCCACAAAAGGCAGCCTAGGCTGATGAAGTTGGGACAGCTCTGGAATGGAAGGAAAACAGAAAGAGAAAGTGTGTCCATCTGGTGAGAATTTTTTTCTGTTTTGAGAAAGACTGCTCCCAATTTTTTTTAAAGATAATTAAATCCTTAAGTAGAAGAAATAAGTGGCAATATTTACCTGCAGTGGATTGCCTTGGAAAGTGTTCTTTTTTGTGTAATTATATTTTGTGGATTGAAGTGCTTGCAACCTTTTTTTTTAAGTGAACCATTTTTTCTTCTATTTTTTGTGGCTTTGCTTTTTATTTTTTAACCTAAGGACTAAATCTTCTTTGTTATTTTAACAAAGTTTCTACTATTGGTTATTAAATTTCATTCAAGAACGCTGTTTCCCTTAAGCCGAAGATAATATCAGAAAGTGAACGGAAGCAAAACTGTCACTCGGAGGCTAGAGGCTAGAGTTTTTTTAATTATGCACTTGCTCTTATTTCCCCTTTGAACTTACTGACTCTGTACTTCAAATCTCTGTAGCCAAGGACACAGAGAGTTTACACAGATGTCCTTTGAGAGCTTTATTGGCACGAGAGGGGAAAAAACAGAATCTTTTTCTCTTGAAGAACTTAAAAAATATAGCTTGGAAAGCTAGGGTGGCAGTAAACAATAATTTGGAAATATGGATCTTTTGTCAGAAGAGGAAACTTTGATGTTGCAAAATATTTTGGCTGGAATTCTAAATTTACTGGAGGTAACTGGGAGATTTGAGAAGAAGATGGAAAATCCAGAGTTTTTCACTGGAGATGGACCCCAAAAACTGAAGGGAAAATGAGCACAAAGATAAGAAAACTGAGGAACTCATCAATGGAGTGAATGTGGCTGAAACAGAAAAAAAGGGAGTATGGAAAAAGCAATTTGATGGACTGGAACTCTACTCCAAATTGCAAGGCACAGAAGAAGAAAAAAGAGAAAAACCATAGATTTAAGGAGAGAAATCTTACTAGAAGCACGATCGATAATCAAAGTTATGTTAATTAAAATAGCAGATGGAGGGTGCCGAGACTATCCGAGAGATGCAACAAGCAATAAAGTGCTGAGAGAAGTCCATAAAAACTTTATTAAGGAAATAAACGGAAGACTAATACCACAAATGGCAAAAGAAACAACAGTCTATGCCTATTGGAAGGACACAGGTTGATATATGAAAGTTAATAATAAAAAACTAGTTAAGTCTTGTGACTAGTGAGTAATAATTTAGTAATTTTTAGATTGTTATGTTAAATAAATAATGGATAATGGTAACAAGGTACATACTTGGGTTGGCTTGATGTGGGAAAGTTGGATGTAAGTAAATGATTTTTGTTAATAAATAATGATAACAATAATAATGAAATGATAAGAGATATAGTTAATGATGTGTTTGTGTGTGTACTGGTTTAATTAAAGAAATTTGGCTACAGATTGTAAGCAGGGACGATAAAAAGGCTTAGAAATTTTGTTAATTAATCTATATTTTGAATGTGTTATAAAGGTGTAAGGTTATTGGATATATGAAAGTTGATAACAAAAATTAATTAAGTTTTATAATGAGTAAGTAATAATTTGGTAATGTCAGTTTGTGGTTGTGTTTTTAATTGTGGATTATTTTAGGCAAAGGGTTGTTAAAATAACTTTAGTCAAAGGAGAACTACGGTATGTTGACAGTAAGATTTATAAAGAACTAGCTATACCCAGCCACGCGTTGCTGTGGCCCAGTCTGATTAAATGGCCAACCAATCTGTGTGTATATCTACACCTGCACACATACACACAACCACCATATAACCCCCAACCTAACTACCTACTGTATTTCTCCCTATCTATCCCTCTATCTACCTACCTACCTATTGTATTTCTCCCTATTGATCCCTCTATCTACCTACCTACCTACTGTGTTTCTCCCTATCTATCTATCCCCCTACCTAGCTATTGAATTTCTCCCTATACCTGCCTACCTATCTACCTACTGTATTTCTTACTCTCTATCTATCCCTCTATTTATCTACCTACCTACTGTATTTCTCCCTCTATCCCTCTACCTACCTACCTACTGTATTTCTCCCTATCTATCCCTGTACTTACCTACCTACCTACTGTATTTCTCCCACTATCTATCCCTCTACCTACCTACCTACTGTATTTCCCCCCTCTATCCCTCTACCTACCTACCTACCTACCTACCTACCTACCTACCTATTGTATTTATCTCTATATACCTGTACCTATCTACCTACCTGCTGTATTCATCCCTCTCATTTATCCCTCTACTTACCTAACTACTTACTGTATTTCTTCCTCTCTCTATATTTCTCTACCTAAATAAATAGCCCTCCCCTCCCCAGACCATCCCCTCCTCAGTCAACCCTCTCCAGGGCCCCCTCCCTTCCTCCCTCCCTTGTGCCTAACACAGTGGTGGGCAAAGTCATTAGTCTCTTTGTCCCTCTGTTCCTCCCTCCTTCTCTTCATTAGTCTCTTTGTCCCTCTGTTCCTCCCTCCTTCTCTGTCTTTCTCTGTCATTCTCTCTGTCTCTCTGTCTCTCTCTCTCCTTCCTCCCCCATCTGTCACTCTGTTTGTGTATGATTGCCTGTCTATCTTTCCCTCACTTATTCTATCTGTGTGTCTGTCTCTCTCCCGTCCCTTTCTCTCTGTCACTGTGTGTGCCTGTTGATCTCTCTCATTCATTATCTCTCTGTTTTTCTCTCCCTCCCTCTCTGTCTCTGTCTCTCTGTGTATCAGTCTCCCCCCCCCCCACTCCACAAGCAGCAAAAAGGCCGGCATGTCGGGCTGGGGATGCTAAGGCTGCCTCCTCCCGCAGTGAGCGTGGCCGTCCGGACATCACATGCCCACCCCCACCAGCCCCGCGCCGCCGCGGCCACCCCAGAGCCCTGCGACACGCAGCCCCCGCCACCCGGCAGGCGCACCAGGCAGGACAGCCGACCATGCCCCTACCAGCTCTCTCCAATGGCTCTGGAAAATGCACCTCGGTGGCCATTGGAGAGAGCTGGTGGAGACGCGCCCGGCTGCCCCGCCCGACGAGCCCGCCAGGCGACTACCACACAGGGCTCGGACACTACTGATCCTGTGGCCCTGCGTGCGTGTGCGTGTGCGTGCGCATGTGTGTGTGTGTGTGGAAGAGAGCGGCTGCAGGCAGACAGGGAGGCGTATGCATTGCTTTCCATGTTGCCCCTGGCAACGTTCCTTCAAGGCGGTTTTCTGCTGTTACGTGTCCATGACGTATCAGCCGGATGGGAGGAGTTACACAGAGCTTAAAACGTTTTCAGTGACTACCTTTTACTTGTGCGATACACGTGTGCTAGGCACAAAATGATTTGGTATTCTATTATCAGAAGTCCTTGTCAACATTGTGTGAAAGTTTGGTGTAAATCGGTCCAGTAGTTTTTGAGATTAGTGGATTCATACAAACTATTTTACATTTTTATTTATATAGATTTAAAGCATATAATCTGATATGAATTATATGTGAGGATAGTGGAAGAGATGCACAAAAGTTATTTGTAACTAATTGACACACTTTCTACAAGATGTAATGAAGATGATTCTTTTTTTGTGTATGTGTTGTTTGTTCAATTAAAATAAAACTTTTTTGCAAAAAAAAACCAGATTAGGAACACTAGTTAAAATAGGGAAGTGAGCACTGTTCACCGTAGATGAGTTCAAATCACCAGGAACAGATGGATTACACCCCACGATTATGAAGCAACTGGCAGATGAGATCTCAGAACCACTGAACTATATCTTTCAAAGATCCTGGAGCACTGGAGAACTGACAGAGGACTCGAAAAGAGCTGATGTGGTTCCCATCTTCAAAAAAAGGGGAAAAAATAGATCCAGGAAATTATAGACCTATCAGTCTGATCTCAATATCAGGGAAGATTCTGGAAAAGATAACCAAGCAACAAATCAGAGAACACCTACCGTGTTTCCCTGAAAATACGACAGGGTATTATATTTTTTTGACTTATGAAATATGGCCTTGGGCTTATTAGAGGAGGAGCGCTTAATGTTTTAGGGTTGCCAGGCGGCTGCTCCTTTCTTCCGGCAGCCTATCCATAACCATAGAACACACTCCTAGAGTGGCCGCTGCTGAAAGAATTGGAAGCCAAGTTCCGGAGTTTGGAAATCAGAGAAGTTTTACTTGGAGCTCGATGGCACAAGCAGCAGTGACAGTGCCCTAGTCCTGCAAGGAGAGCTGGCCAAGGGCATGGTGAGGCAGGGAGACATGCGAGCTAGGGGCGGAGCAGGCGCTCGCGCAACCCCCCTCTCCAGCCAGGCAGAGCTCCATGCACTGACCTAGGGGGTATCCTGAATGGGCCAAGCCACGGGAGCTGGGGTGCAGGCAGAGCCACATGGCTTGGTGCCTTTGGGATACTGCTAGGTCGATGACAGGTGCTCTTCCTGTCTGGAGGGGGGGTTGTCCAGGGGGCTTATTTGCAGGGGAATATTTTTGCCCATGAGGAAAAATGTGGCATGGCCTTATTAGCGGGACATGAGGTAGTTTTGGGGAAACACGGTAGAAGCAAAAAGTTAATAACCAAAAACCAACATGGGTTTGTCCAAACTGGCAGGAGTAGCCAACACTCCAGAAGATAGGCTTAAGGTACAGAAAGATCTTGACAAACCTGAACATTGAGCACTATCTAACAAAATGAAATTCAAAGGTGAAAAAAGTAAGGTTCTACATTTAGGCAAGAAAAAACAAAATGCACAGGTACAGTATAGGTGGTACCTTGCTCAATAGAAGTAACTGTGAGAGTGATCTTGAAGTCCTAGTCAATCAATCAATCAAATTTTTATTTATATAACCGCATCCTCTCCCCAAGGGGACTCGGAGCGGTGCACAGGGGAAAAAAATTAAAATACTATAAAAAATACATACATAAAACAAATACGATGGATAAAAGCGAATTAAATTAAGATTATCCCTGCGCTAAAACCCCCAAGTTATAAGGCTAAAATTCCCTAGCACCCTAAAGGTAATGACTAACCTAGGCAGGCCAAGCAGAAAAAGTGTGTTTTTGACGGAAGGAGAGGAAGTCCGTAGTTGTTCTAATGTCGGGGGGAAAGTCGTTCCAGAGGGCTGGGCCCGCCACAGAGAAGGCCCTTCCCCTGGGCGTCGCCCGCTGACAAAGTCTAGTGGACGGCACCCGGAGAAGTCCCTCTCTGTGGGAGCGAATCGGCCGGGAGGATGTGTGGGGCAGGATCCGATCCCGCAGATAGCTAGATCCCGTGCCATGGAGCGCTTTAAAGATGACAACTAGCACCTTGAAGCGCACCCGAAAGACGACAGGCAGCCAGTGCAGCTCGCGCAAGAGAGGTGTTATATGGGTGAACCTAGAGATCCCCATTATTGCTCGCGCGGCTGCATTCTGGACCAGCTGAAGTCTTCGGGTGCACCTCAGGGGGAGCCCCATGTAGAGAGAGTTACAATAGTCCAGTCGGGATGTCACGAGGGCATGAGTGACTGTGCAAAGGGCATCCCGATCCAATAGGGGGCGCAAATGGCGTACCAGGCGAACCTGGTAAAACGCCCTCCTGGCCACGGCTGTCACTTGATCTTCCATAGACAGCCGGGTATCCAGGAGGACACCCAAGTTGCACGCCCCATTCACAGGGGTAAGATGTTCGCCCCCTATGGCCAGTGATGGAGTCAACTGGTTGAATCGGGCGGCCGGAAACCACAGCCACTCGGTCTTGGACGGATTGACTCTGAGTCTGTTACTTCCCATCCAGGCCCGCACAGCTTCCAGGCACTGGCACATCACCGCTACGGCATCGTTGGGGTGGTTTGGGGTAGATATATACAACTGCGTGTCGTCAGCGTAGAGGTGATACTCTACCCCAAAACCACGGATGATCTCACCCAGCGGCTTCATATATGTGTTGAACAGGAGAGGCGAGAGGACCGACCCCTGAGGCACCTCACATGTGAGGGGTCTCGAGGTCGACCTCTGCTCTCCTGCCAACACAAATTGCGATCGACCGGAGAGGTAGGAGGAGAACCACCGTAAAACGGTGCCTCCCACCCCCAACCCCCCCAGCCGATGCAATAGGATACCATGGTCGATGGTATCGAAAGCCGCTGAGAGGTCTAATAGGACCAGGATGGAGGAACAACCCCCATCTCTGGCCCTCCAGAGATCATCTACCATCATCTAGAGATCATCTAGTAGACAACCATTTAAATAGGAGCCAGCAGTGTGCAGCAGCTGCCAAAAAACCCAACACAGTTATAGGCTGCATAAACAGAAGGATAGAATCAAGATCACGTGAAGTGTTAATACCACTTTATAATGCCTTGGTAAGGCCATACTTGGAATATTGCATTCAGTTTTATTCACCACGATGTATAAAAAGATGTGGAGACTCTGTAAAGAGTGCAGAGAAGAGCAACAAAAATGATTAGGGGACTGGAGGCTAAAACATATGAAGAACAGTTGCAAGAACTGGGTATGTCTAGTTTAATGAAAAGAAGGAGTAGGGGGGACATGACAGTAATGTCCCAATATCTCAGGGGTTGCCACAAAGAAGAGGGAGTCAAACTATTCTTCAAAGCACTTGAGGGTAGAACAAGATTCAATGGGTAGTAACTATGTAATCAAGGACAGAAGCAACTTAGAACTGAGGAGTAATTTCCTGACAGTTAGAACAATTAATCAATGGAACAATTTGCTCTAAAAGTTGTGAATGCTCCAATACTGGATGTTTTTAAGAAGATGTTGGATAACCATTTGTCTTAAATGGTTTAGGTTTCCTGCCTAGCCAAAGGGTTGTACTAGAAGACCTCCAAGGTCCCTTCCAACTCTCTTTTTCTATTCTATTCTATAATAGAGCAATAATAATATTTTAATGATATGAGAATAACCATATTATTAATTTGACCATAATGTCATTAATAATCCAGTGGAATCATTCAAGGTCATCTTGTGGCAACCACACTTGGAGAAGACGTTGCACAAAATATCCATCAGTTATACGTGAGGACAAAGAAGGAAGAGATCAAAGGGGCTGCTTTTAGCCTTGAGGAAAGAGAACAAGGAGAAGAACCAGGATGGTTTTCAGGAGCCTAAAATCAGAAGGAATCTGGGAACATTTTTTCAAATATACAAAATATCTTAATTGTAGAACGGAGGATTCAGCATTATTCCATTATGTACAAGATGTTGAGCTGAAGCTTAAGATCTTAAACAACCAAACTCAGAGAGCAGGAATTTGAAAGGAATTTATATGTTGATGGATCCTTGTTGGGACCCACATACCTTCCACGGCTGCAGCCATGGAGCCCCCAATCTCTCTTTTCTCTTCTTCCTTCTCCTTTTGGATTTGGATGCAGCATTTAAGGCATAAGCCAGAATCTTAATGACACTGTAAACATAGCCGCCATTTGAGATCTGCAGCCTATTCTTTTTCTCTTGGGTCTCCAGTGGGGCTTTCTGGGTGCATCTTCTTTGGCCTTTGACAGAAAAGACGTGTCTTGAAACAGAACAGTGAAAATACTCAGCTTGAAATGCAGATTCCACAAAGAAAGGAGATTTATAGGCATCATCTTCTCTCCAACTCTTTTTCAATTGAAGAGGAAAGGTCCAAATACTATGGACATACTTGAGATACCTGCGCTTTCCCATCGAATATTTACCAAGCAATGTCATGATCCAGACTTTCCCTTCAATGGGTCCTGGCAAACTTTCAAATGTTGAATGGAATGGAAGAATTCTGTCATAAATGGACTCAAATTCTATGAAGTGAACAAAGACATTGACTTGTCTCCACTTAGAGAGGGCATCCCTGAGGGCTGCTGTATTTCCAGTCACTGAGAATTGTGATATAACAACACAAATTCTATTCCTGAGAAGCATAGGAGTAAAAGTCCTCATGAAATGCTCTCCCTTCTCTGTATCTGGTGCAAAGAGACCAATCAGGGTCCATTCAAAATGGAGGAGCAGTTGGACAATTGCTGGGGACTGGATTCCTTCTTTGGGGAGCATCGGATGGAAAAAAGGGAATTGACTTTTATCACTCAGAGCCTCTGAAGGAATTCTAGCACTGATCTGAAAAAAAGCAATGAAGAGTGCTGTGTTAATTTGGGCTCCCAATGTTTAGCTTTTAATAAATCCATTTTTTGGTCATGCTACATATTAGAACAGTTTCTTGTTGATTAGTCATTAGCCATACCAAGATAAAGAATATAAAAGGCAGTAGATTGACAGGACCATGTGTAAAAGTAGATTGTTTTTTAAAGTAAAATAGAATAAGCATGAAGAATAAAGATAGTATTTTTATCATTCCCCAAATTTACCACAGTCAGACCGCATGTGAGGCTCTCAACTGAACCAATTTCGTCCAAAAAAGGGCTTTATTACATATATTTGTTGGATTCTGATCCACACAGGATATATGGTGTTTATATGTTAGTATCCCAATAGATCATTTCTCTATAGTCCAAGATATTGATCTCCCTCTTTTTTATATAATTGGCACCCAAGTAATAGATGTGTTACATCTTCTATCTCTGGAGCTCCATAAAAACAAGTTCATTCGTTGTAAGGGATTTGGAAGATTTAACTCAATACTTGCCAATTTGGAAGGCACATTGGTAGCTGTTCATGCATTTAAATATGCCAATCTTACTGAGAATGACCATATTTTTCTCTGTTTTGAAAATCTTGGATTCTTTGTGCAGCATTTTTTTTTAGTTTTGTCTCCAATTGTAAAAAGACAGGGAGACCAGAGTTATATAATTTGTCACTTGTACACTTCAAGATCTTTTTAACTTACATTTGTTTGTTCTAACAGAGTTTTGGGACTCCAACAGTTCCATGTCATTTATTTTATTTCAAAAATCCCCTAATTTTATATATTGTATATATTCCCAATTCTGATCTCATAGCAACAGCTGAAGTCCTTTTATCCAACCTCAAGATACTTCTCAGTTCTAGTAATTGTATAAATTAAATCCCAGTGCTCAGCTGAAAATAAATGCATGGTGGTAATGTTGGCCTTTTGTGCTTTAATATATTAGACAAAAAAAGGTGCATAACAATGATTTTTTTAAAAAAAAAATTAACAGTGCATTCACTTGTCCCTTTGGGCTAAATGAGCTCCTTTGATGTTGAGGGAGCCAAGATCCAGTCACAAAGAAAAATACCCCAAGTAAGGTAAGGTGTGAACTTGCTCTGTTGGTCCTCATCAAATAGCCGTATTTGGCAATACTGTCATTTTCCAAAGACTGTAATTTTTGACTCAGTTCATCCATAATCAGATAATTCTTATGGGAGAAGGAGCCAACTTGTCTTAACAGCAAATGCACCACTTAATGTCATATTGGCAGCACATTTGTCTTACCTTATGGTAAGGATACAATACAATAGTAGAATTGGAAGGGACATTGGAGGTCATCTAGTCCAACTCCTTGCCTAGGCAGGAAATGCTATAACATTTCAGACAAGTGGGTATCCAACATCTTCTTGAAGACTTGCAGTGTTGGGGCATTCACAACTTCTGGAGACAAGCTGTTCCACTGATTAATTGTCCTAACTGTCAGGAAATTTCTCCTCAGTTCTAAGTTGCTTCTCTCCCTGATTAGTTTCCACCCGTAGCTTCTTGTTCTGCCCTCAGGTGCTTTGGAGAATAGTTTGACTCCCTCTTCTTTGTGGCAACCCCTGAGATATTGGAGCACTGCTATCATGTCTCCCTTGGTCCTTCTTGTCATTAAACTAGACATACCCAGTTCCTGCAACCGTTCTTCATATGTTTTAACCTCCAGTCCCCTAATCATCTTTGTTGCACTTCTCTGATTCTTTCTAGAGTCTCCACATCTTTTCTACATCGTGGTGACCAAGACTGAATGCAGTATTCCAAGTGTGGCCTTACCAAGGCATTATACAGTGGTATTAACATTTCACGTGATCTTGATTCTATCCCTCTATTTATGCAGCCTAGAACTGTTTGCAACAAGACCACAGAAATGGCCAGCAAGTGTGCATGTGCATACACACATCCTCACAGTCCATTTAAGCCAGCCACAGCATGGAACCATCCCCTGTTCCTCCCTCCACAACTGGTGTGCAAAACTGGAAACATTAGGGGAACTCTGTCCTAAAGCACACTCTCAAACAAATGAACGTAGAATATGTAATAATTGGGATGGAAGGGATCTTGGAGGACTTCTAGTCCAATCTTCTGCACACATAACAGACTGTATTCCAATCAAAAGGAATGTCCAGCTCCTTTTGGAAACGTCCAGTAATTGAGCACACACAGCTTCATGAGGCAAGCAGTTCCACTGATTAATTGTTCTCTCTGTCAGTGCTTGCATAAAGGGCTTTGAGCAGGGTCAAAGTTCTGAGCTCCATTGCAAAAGCAATCAGTTTCTTCTGTAATATTCCTTTGTTTACTGTGTCAAATGGTATCAAGGCAGCAAACCATGCTTTCCTCTGACCCAGGGGTCTCCAACGTTTGCAACTTTAAGTCTGAAGGACTTCAGCTCCCAAAATTCTCCAGCCAGTTTTAGTCTGGAGGACTTCAGCTTAAGTCTGAAGGACTTCAGCTCCCAGACTTCTCCAGCCAGCTTTAATCTGGAGGACTCCAGCTTAAGTCTGAAGGACTTCAGCTCCTAAACTTCTCCAGCCAGCTTTGCTGGCTGGAGAAGTCTGGGAGCTGAAGTCCTTCAGACTTAAAGTTGCAAAGGTTGGAGACCCCTGCTCTGACTGATACTTTTTAGATGGTGTGATGTTTCAAGACAAAACAATTGTCAGCAGTGGATCACATCTGCTTAAGACTGCTGGTTCTTCTACAAGAAATGCCCTTTTCATCTACCTACTCTCAACTCTATTCAAGGGGAAGCTAACAAAGGTTTTACTTACATCTGTCAGAGAAATGGTCCTGGAATTGTCAGGGACCATTTTCTTCCCTTTTTTAAAATATGGGAATTACAGTTGTCATCTTGTAGAATTAGATATTTATAATATAATTATAAGATATTTATTTATAAATTGGTTAATGCATGTTTGAGAATATCATTACATTGGTTAATATAATGAGAAAAAAGTTAGATTTCCATTGATGCTCCATCTTCCTATTGTACAGAAGACCCTTTGATTGAACACAGAGCCTCTCCTCACCTTCACAATCATGCAAGAGAAGCCCTCAAAGCAATGGGGATGCTGTCATGAGTAAATATTTCAGTTTTCCACATTGCTCCCTCCCCACTGTTATCCCAATCCTGACACCACGACAGCTAAATGTGATGGTGAAAAACAGAGTTTGAATTCCATAGAGATGAAATGGTTGGATCTATCACTCACTCACTCACTCACTCACACATCAACTCACTATACCAGATAGAGGAACACAAACACAAACCTGGGCTACTTTGTAGGGGCCTCCTAATGTTGACATCTGGAGGGAGATGTCTTTACGGGCTCCATCAAGAAGAGCCAAAAGGTTGTCCTTCCTTCCACAGCTGTAGTTGGGAACATTGGCTTCTCCAGTAGACAGCATATCCAGCAAAGCATCTGAAGTTCCAAGTATGTTTGAATAGTTGTCATGGATGTTGTAGCCAAGAGTGAGATTGTGCAGGAGCCGTGAATTTTTGTTAAACACCTCGATATTTAAAATCATCTGTATTATTTGATCCTTCTCGTGAGGTAAACTAGTGTAAAACCATGCCCATGTTAATATAAGCATCACCAACAGCAACAACTAAATACATTTTCTTCTATTTAATTCTCTTTTTCTCTATCTGATAATCAAGTCTTATAATAGATAATGTTCTAAAACATGCCATCCTCTATTCCTAAACAAATAAGGGATTGAATATCAATCTACCATTATAAAAATATAGAAATTATCTGGAAACTACAACAATCGCTACTTTCAAAAAAACCTAATATTCAAGTCATGAAGTGAGGATTGAACAGGAAGAGAACAATAATGTGTGTTTCTTTCAAGTTTTATTTACCCCATAATTTGGATTTGAGCCAGTCCTAGAAAATAAGTCAAAAGTGAGAAGCTGTGGGAAGCAAAAGGATTCAAGAAATTCATGTCATACCATATAAGAGTAACTAAAATAAGAGGAAAAAAGAAAGAAGAGTGTTAGAACTGCAAATGGAGGGAATGAAACTCCATCAAAGTGAATAACTTACAACTGAATTTGACTAGAAGGAGCCATGTTGAAAGGTAATATTTTATGTGATATTCTTGATGCAGAGACAACTATAGCAATGAGAAAATCTCCTAGCCTATAATAGCTCCATGGCTTTTCTCCATCCTGGTGGTCCAAATTCAGTGGGCATTTCTTTCTAAGTTTCTCAGAGACTGACAGAGGCACCAGCAGCATCAGAAGCAGAAGCAGGAGGTCCATAATTCATGGGGTTGAATCAATCTCCTTCCCGTTTCTAAAAAAAGAATTGGAAGAATTGGAAGCAGTCACACAGGAGGGAATATCCAATGGCTTTCCTGAATTGAAACAGAGACAAAGCAAGATTCACCTTGAAGAGAGAGAAAGTACATTGAACATCACAGCTCCTTCCTGTCCTGTCACTTGAGCCACAAAAACATAATCTGTGGCATTTATCCTTTCCTGATGCAAGATCCCTTCCATGTCACTTCAATGGGATGTTTACATCAAAGGCAGTCACTGGAGAAGGAGGAGAAGAGGTCTCAAGGCCTGTGAGGTGATAATTACAACAAGAAGGAACTTCTCCTCTTGGGATCCTGACCCTCTTCCATCTGATGAGGGGCAGGTGGAGAAAAGTATATTATTGAAAAATTACAGATAGACTTCTTGGAACAGTGTTGTGTAGTGGTCACAGTCCTTCCTGTTAGGACATGTCCAGAAAGTGATGCTGCAGCAAGATACCTCAACCGCCAGAAAAGTAACTTCTGCTATCCTTCAAAGTGGTCTTTTGCCTCCAGAGATTGCTGAGGAGTTTGGTGCCACTCTACATTGGTGCCATTTAACTCTAGTGCTATAAGGCTATGGAAGCAATCATTATCCTTGAACCCAACCTAATGTTAAGAGTTTGGGATTTTCTTTTCAATGGGATTTCCATATATTAATCCCAACTTGGATCTGTTTTCCTTATTACTGAAAAGAGATTTAATTTATCATGTTTTCTAGAATTATCAATGTTAATGTGAGAGCAGACTGAGAGATAAGAAAGGGAAGGCCTGTTGAGTGCATCATTGGCTAATAGAGAGATGATTATAGAATAATGGATGGAAGTTTTAGTTTCCTTTTCTGTGTTAGTAATTGTCTCTTCCATCCTTAAAGCCTTTAAAATTTAAATTTTCTTAACAACCACAGTGTGCTGTGAGGTCTGCAGCTGAGATGGTGGCAGCACCCAGAGTGTGGTAGATGGTGTAACCTGATTTTTTGCCACAACCACTCAGTAGTTGTTTTAGGAGGACCTGGTGGAATTTTCTCTAGTTTTGTACATGGTGCAACTCCTGTGAAATTCTTATCTCTGAGGCTTTATTTGAAACTCTGTCCCAGAAGACCTCCAAGTGCTTCAAAGGGCCAGTGTGGAGTTCCTGGGTTCTGGTTTAACTTGGTCAATGGTTGATGGATTATGTTTCTTATCTGGAGGAGGGATGTTAATATTACAGCCTGGCCTTGAAGGAAGAAATGCAGGGAGGGGAGTTTGAGAGGGGAAGCAGAAGGAATAGGCAGGTCCATCTTCACAATGGGGAGCAAAGGATGACCAATATCCCAGCTCCTTTATTTATTTATGTATTTATTTATGTATTTATGTATGTATGTATGTATGTATGTATGTATGTATGTATGTATGTATGTATGTATGTATGTATTTATTTATTTATTTATTTATTTATTTATTATTCAAATTTATATGCCGCACCCATCTCACCACATAGGGACTCGGGGCGGCGCACAGGGAATATAAAATATAGATATACAAATATACAAAACATAAAACATTCTTAAAACTAAATTAAATTAACCCACCCTGCGCTAAAACCCATATTAAAACCCCTTAATTAAAACTTTGGTAACTAAAAGCAGTATGGTGTTTGAGTAAGATCATGCCAGGCCGGCTTGTTGGAAGAAGTACGTTTTTAACCGCTGGCGGAACAGGCGGAGGTCCGAGATGACACGGAGGTCGGGGAGAAGAGCGTTCCAGAGAGTTGGGCCCATCACAGAGAAGGCTCTTCCCCTGGGTGTCGCCAACCGGCATTGCCCGGTTGACGGCACCCGGAGTGTATTGGTCGTAGGAACGTATGGGGCAGCAGACGGTCTCAGAGGTAGCTAGGCCCCGTGCCATGGAGCACCTTGAAGATGGTCATTTGAAAGTTGTCCTACTGTAGAGTCCTCAACTTCCACTCTCAGTGTCTGCTGGTGGCTCCAGATTCCAGTTTTTGTCTGTGAATTGGAGTTCCAGGTTGATGTGTAACATGGCTTCTCCTGTCTATCATGTCACTGCCATGTCTCACTGAAGCCTAGCCCAGAGGGAAGGAAAACTCTCCTCAGTTGGAAATGTGACCACCTTATTTGTGGGTTTGCTTCTGATGAGAACCCAGGGAAGTGGAGGAGAGGTGGCTGTGGTCATCCATAGTTTATTATAGCCTTTCAGGAGGCTGCACCTAGAACTGTCTTTTGTCCCAGGGTGCCTACACAAACATTTCCTCAGCCTGGTGAAGTATGTTGTGTGAATGTGGCCCTTATAAAAAGAAAACTGTCTCCAGCTTACTTCTTTTATAGAGAACTGTCCAGCTAATCCCTGCTGAATTAATACACACAATTCACTAACCCATTGGCCAACAGCTTCAACCTTAGAAAATAAACCACATTTAAAAGTTGCAAGTCTGAATGCATCCATTGGTGAAGTGACCAGGTTAAGTGGGTTGTATGGCTATAATCAGAGCCTGTCTATGGTCAAGACTTCAGGATAGTAACCAGGAGACCATGAATTTTATTCCTCCCTTTCACACAAAGCCAACTGGGTAAACCTTGGCCAGCCAATCTCTGATGTCCTAGGAAAGTGGCAATTGCAAACCATTTCTGAAAAACCTTTTCACCTATCATCTTTCTCATAACTTTTACACACAACTGGCTGAGGCTCTGACCTTCCTGAGTCTGGCTTCAGCCTTGCAAGACCAGCCAATGGGGTTCCAAGTTGCTCAGGCAGGTTGGTCTCTGTGTAGAAGCAGCAGGAAAGCTCCAATTTTGATCATGAATTTCAAAGGCTGAAGGGAGTTGGATAAAGCAAAAGTTTCAGAAGGCCAGGTGGGCTGCAAGAGGTGGATGTCCCTTCCTGTTAAAGGAAGGGAGGGCATGCTGGAAAAGAGGAAGGCGGATGGAGCCCTCAACCCATCCACTCAGGGCAGCCTTAGATGTAGTTAGAAACCTCTCTTCTGAGGGAGGGGCCTCCTCACATGTGGTGGGGCAGTTGAGCCAACAGTGAACTCAAAGTTAGCATTGTCAACACAGAACAATTTTTTTTTTTGCTTGCTTCTTTCCTTTTCTCTTTGACTTTCTGTAATCAAAATAAGAAACTTAAGAGCAACCTAAAACTAAGGAGAAATTTCCTGGCAGTGAGAACATTTAATCAATGGAAGGACTTGCCTCCAGAAGTTATGGGTGCTCCAACACTGGGGAGTTTCACAAAGAGATTGGACAACCATTTGTCTGAATTGGTAAATGATACAGTTGCCTGCTTGAGCAGGAGGTTAGACTAGAAGTCCTCCAAAGTTCCTTCCAACTCTCTGATTCAGTTTCAGGCATGCTGTATTTTTGGCGAATTGTTAAGGGTGGGGGCAGATATTTCATACAATAATACAATAGCAGAGTTGGAAGGGACCTTGGAGGTCATGTAGTCCAACTCCCTGCCTAGGCAGGAAACCCTATACCATTTCAGACAAGTGGCTATCCAACATCTTCTTAAAGACTTCCAGGGTTGGGGCATTTAAGGATAGAGGAGGAGAGTTTAGTTTTAGCATCTAATTCTGGGGAGAGTGGAGAAGTGAAATATGAACAAGTTTGTCTCCCCCAGATTTCCTTTGTTTTTTCTTTATTGAAGAAATGTGGGGGGTTTTGGGGGGGGAGGGGGATCAAAGGATGAAGGGAAAGTTTTTAGGACGCTCGTCCTGAACCTGCCTAAGCTTGCAGTGTCTGGTTTCCCAAAGCTAACAAGAGCCAGGAGAGGTTTGGAGTCTCCCAACAGCCTGAGGATCAGGGTGGAAAGCTTCCAAAGCAGCCGCCATTTCTACAAGGTCTTGCCCAAGTATGGAAAATGGGGGCCACTTCCAGGAGGCCATGGGGATCAGGCCCAAGCACTGCAGGGTCCCATTGAGGCAAGAGTGAAGGAGGGGAGGCCTCCAGCCAGAGGGGAAGATGTTACCAAACCACATATGCATAGATAGAGGACCCCCAACACTTCTACACCAGAGAGAGAGCTCAATGGGGGTGCAAGGATGTTAAGGGAAGGCTTGCACCCCCTAAAGACAGAGCTCACATTTGGGGGAAGGAAATGGCAAATGGGGGCTCTCGTGGTGGTGGGTGACCCCTACAAGCAGAAACATGGCGGCATTTGCATTCGGGTCTTATTTTCCCAATGTTAAAACATTTTGATGTGAAGGGAGATTGACAGCCGTGATCTTTAGTGGGGAGGGAAGTCCAAAGTCTGAAATCATCCAGTTTTTGCCTAAAGCCAAGTTCTCCACCAGGAAAGTTTTTCCATTTAGGACCTTCTGGGTGAGTCTGAGAAGTGAACTGCAGCTGACTCCCTCTGTCTCTGCCCAAAGTCTCCCCTGGAGGATTCGGCCAAAGAGCAGAGAGGAAACTCTGAGGATAACAATTCTCCTTCTCACTAGAGATCCCTGGTTAATTCAACTGGTTCTTAGACTCAGAGTTTGTGGGGCTTTTCTCTGGAGAGAAACGGAAGGGAAACAATCCCCACAGGGTTCAAAATGATGGGGTAGAGATGGAATTAAATTAGTCACCAAGAATTGAGAGGTTTGAAAGCTCCATGCGTGAAATTGGCCCAGAGGGAAAACACGGCACCTGTGCCTGAAGGAGAAGAAGAAGTGGGATATTTATTGGCATGGAGGTGAAAGAGAAAACCCTTGGGATTATTTCATGCCTGAACATGTCACAGAACTGAACTGGCTTCCTACTGAGTTAGAGCCAAAGTTTACTTTGTTTTGAAAGTTAATGTTGAAGGGCTCCACCACAAAAGGTTGGTGCAATATAGGTAGTCCTTGAGCTATGACCATTCGCTTAGTGACCATTCAAAATTACAACGGCATTGAAAAAAGTGACATGACCATTTTTTACACTTATGACTGTAGTAGCATTGCCATAAAATGTGATTTATATTTGGATGCTTGACAACTGACTCACCTTTATGACGGTCACGGAATCATGTCATCCCCTTTTGTGACATTCTGACCAATGAGGTCAATGGAGAAACCATATTCACTATGGGGAGGTGGCCGGTTTAAAAATCAACAAACAAAAAACTAAAATATTAACCAAAAATATAACAGGGAAACAAAAGGAGCAAATACAAGAATTAATGGGAATTGAAATCGTTAAAAAGGTGAAATACCTGGGAATCTGGCTAACCAATAGATGTTCTGCAATTAAAGAGCTAAACTACAATAAACTAATAAGAGAAATGGCCGGGCAACTCGAAAATTGGAGTAAAATCCCAATATCTTTATTAGGAAGGATAGTGGCTATTAAGGCATATATTTTACCAAAATGGACATACTTATTTCAAACAGCACCTGTAAAACCAAACAAAGAACTCTTCCAAAAATTAGATCAGATCTCTCTTAAATTTGTCTGGCAGGGAAAAAAAGCACGTATTAAAAAAAAAAATGCTCCAGGAACACAAATTGAAAGGAGGCATGGGACTACCAAACTGGGAGCTCTATTATTATGCATCAACATTAACCTGGGTTAAAGATTGGGTCAGTCTCTCAAGGAATCGAATATTGGCACTTGAAGGCCATGATTTGCCCCAGGGTTGGCATTCATATCTCTGGCCCACAAATAACAACAAACATCCCAAAAGTTTTATAAACCATCATACTAGGGCGACTCTTTTTATGTCATAGTTAAAAATCAAACAACTTTATATCCAAATTCCAAGATGGTTAGCACCAATTGAGGCAGTGACTTACCCAACAGTTCATAACTCAAAAAGAAACTTAACCTATGATGATTTGATAGATGAAATTGGCAATATTAGAACAAGGGCAGACTTAGAGCAAAGGGGGTGGAAAATAGACTGGTGGTCCTACACCCAAGCAATGTCTAAATTTAACAGGGATAAAAAACAATTTGGAATTTACCCATCAAAACAGGATACTGATAAGATTCTATGGGACTCACCGACTAAATTTATCTCCAAAGCATACAAATTACTTTTACAAGGTTACATCGGTGAGGAAATAGTCAAAGGTGCTATGATCGCTTGGGGAAGGAACATAGGAAGGAACATTACATTGGATGAATTGCAAACAATTTGGAGCAAATCTATGAAAATGACCCTGGCCTCCTCATTTAAGGAGAACCTATACAAAATGCTGTACAGGTGGTATTTACCACCAGCCAGAATAGCGCACATGTTCCCGAATACTTCTGATAGATGCTGGAAATGTAAAACGGCCAGGGGTACGTTCTTCCACCAATGGTGGACTTGTCCAAGAATCAATCAACTTTGGAAGAAGACACAGACCTGGTTGTTGGAAATAGTAGGTATCAACTTTCCCCTCAAACCGGAATATTACCTAATTGGCATTAAACCAAACCAAATTGAGAACAGAGACTGGTACCTTTTCATACATATAACAACTGCAACAAGGATGGCCATTGCCCAACAATGGAAAGACTGCAACATACCAACGGACCAACTAATCATATCAAAAAATTTTAACTGTGCTGAATCAGATAGGCTAACATATGTTTTAAGGGACAAAGCAGAATCAACTTTTGCTCAATCATGGGAAAGGTGGTACATATGGTATGATAAAAGAATAAAAGGATACCAAAGCAAACAACCAACTAATATAAATGTGAAATAAATACAAGGAACAAGTGAGGCGATAGTGAACTTAAGACAACCGTAGAGATACATATACAGACAGTTATATTAAAATGTATATAACAATGGATAGAACAGACTGGGACATACAAAAACTTTTGAATTGGGGGAATAGCTATATTCCCGGTATGTCCAACCCCTTTTTCTCACTTTCCTATCCCCCCACTCTTCTTTTCCCCCTTTCTGCCCTAAAAATGTACGTTGTATATTTGTTAAATGTTATGTTTTATATTTATACCAATAAAGACCATTTCTTAAAAAAAAAAAAAAGAGAAACCATATTCACTTAACGACGGTGTTGCTAGTTTGACAACCGCAGTGATTCACTTAACAAATGTGCCAAGAAAAGTCATAAAATGGGACAGATTCCCTTAACAAATGATTCACTTTGCAACATAAATTTTGGGCTCAATTGTGGTCATAACTCGAGGACTACCAGTCCATAGGACAAAATTGACCTATGCCAAAAATTAGTCATCAGGAATTTGCATAGTTAAAAATAATATCACACCTGCAGACAGAGAATGAGAGAGAGAGAGAGAGAGAGAGAGAGAGAAAGCAACATTAGAGAAATAAAGGATTTCACCCAATGTAAGGAAGGAAGGGAGGGGAGGGGGACCCATTTTCCACTGCCACTCTCTTCCACACATAGGGCACTGAGGGGGAAAAGCAGAGCCCAGACTCTTCACGATGCCCATAGAAAAGTCCCAGGAAGGAGGAGGGAATCTTCACCCTTATTCTGGGAAGAGACTAATGTGGCTTATGGGCTTTGGAGTTGCATATAATGGGGAACACAGCCACCGGGGGTTTGTGAAGCTCCGGTTTCCCTCCGTGTGTTTCCAGGAAAGGCTCCTGTCTGGGGGAAGCCATGCAGGGCCTTGGTCTCCAAAGGGGGATCCGGCATTGCTGGGGGAGGAGAAGGCGAGGGGGGGGGTCTTCCTGGAGGGACCCTCTGGGACTCTGAGGAAGGGGCATCCTCTGAGGGGTCCCTGGTGGCCCCTGAAGACCCTCCGGCCGGACTCTCCTGGGCAGCCGCTGCTCCCACTTGCCCAAGAACCTCCACTGGAGGAGAAGCTCTCCAGGGCAGCCATTTCTAGGTGGGGGAGGGGAAAGGCTCCTCCAGGACTTCAGCCTCCCCTCCCTCTGCATTTCTCTCTCTGAGTTTGTTTTTTCTTCTTCTCTTTCTCATCACAGTTAAAAACCTTTTTTTTATTTCATCCTCATTTGAAACTCTCTCCCCTCCCCCCTCTGTCTTTGTCTGTTCAATCTCTTCTCCAGGAGGCTGATTGGTGGCTGTGCTGCCAGGCAACAATTGTCTCTTCCTTCCCGTTTGATTGGCTGCTGCTGGGTTGCCATGACGACAGGGGCAGGGCAGGAACAGAGGCAGCCACTAGGGAAAGAGAAGGAGGCGGGGCTTCTGTCTTCCCTCAGAACTGGAGGGGCCGAAGGGGAAAATCTTCTCCCTTTCAGGGAAACTGATCAGAGGCAGCCTTGAGGAGGAAAAATATATTTGAAAATATATTCAAAAATATATTTAAAATGAGGCAGGTCCATGATGGCCATGGGTCAACTCCCGGATTTAAATGAAAATCGACATTACTAAAGGTGTTGAAAGAAGATAATGTTTCACAATTGGAACATCGTCAAAAAGAATTTTAGAAGAACCTTGAAAACCTAACACAATTGAAACAACTCAGTTTTCATCTTTCCCATGTTCATCTCAGGCCTAGCATAACCCCGTTTCTGATTTTATAGGGATAATTTTAAATTTTAGAGTGTTAGTATTTTAGCACAGTGAATTATTTAATTAGTTTTTAAAATTTTGGATTTTGTACTGTGTATGTTTTTTAATGATGCCTGTGCACTGCCCTGGGTCCTTTTTTAGGAGAAGGGCGGGGTATAAATTTAATAAAATAAAATAAATCTCCTTATTCAGTATTTCAAAGTCTCTCAAAAGATCCCTAAAGTCTTTCCACTTTGTTTTCCATTATTGGCTTTCTGGTTAGTTGACTCTTATGGAGCCCATAAGGCTGGCTTATAAAATACAATACAATACAATACAATACAATACAATACAATACAATACAATACAATACAATACAATACAATACAATACAATACAATGCAATAGCAGAGTTGGAAGGGACCTTGGAGGTCATCTAGTCCAATTCCCTGCCTAGGCAGGAAACCCTATACCATTTCAGGCAAATGGCTATCCAACAACTTCTTAAACACTTGCAGTGTTGGGGCATTCACAACTTCTGGAGGCAACTTCTGTTCCACTGATTAATTGTTCTAAGTGTCAGGAAATTTCTCCTCAGTTCTCAGATCTTTAAAAGATCAGCTTCTCCTCCCTACCCCACTCCTTCCCTTCACCCCTATCCATTCCATTCCCTTTCCTTTCTTTCTTCTTTCTCTCTCTCTCAACCCTCCCGGCTGTATTTTCACCCCAATCATCTGCAAACACCACATTTTAGCCCATCAATCACTGTCTTAGAACTGGAATTCCAAATGTCCACATTTTATACAGTTAGAAGGAAATTTCCCCCCAAATTTATTTCAGAAACATGTCTGTTTCTTCAGTCCAAAATAAACCTAAATAAAATCTAAACCAACCTAAAGCTCCACGTGCTTCAACAAAAAAAGCTCATGTGCTTTTATATTTATTTATATATTTAAATGTAGATGGTTCCATGCCCCAAAGACTCTGCAGGCTTCACAGATTCAAACATTAGCTCCAAGAAAAGTGGATTAAAAAGAAAAAATGGGAAGGAGAACAAAACCAGGGTAGGAATGAAAAAAGAAAACCACATAATCCAGGGAAGCTCATCAGTCACCTTGTCAATGTCCAGGGTGTGGTGGGGGGCTCTGGATCATTCAGGGAAGAGCCCCTCTACAAGGGAGATGGGGGATTAAGAACTTTGATCAACAAACAATAAACAAACAAAACTTGTCCAATTTCTTAGGAGTCACCAGATCACACAAGTCTGGGATCACACCACCAAGCCATGACCCTTGTGCCTTGACCTTCCCTGTCCAAATCAACACAAACCTCAATAATTTCATCCTCCAGATAGCCTGAATAAATCTCCCTGAGGCCCATTAGATGTTCTGAAGGTCTCTCCTTAACCAATAAGAAGCAGGTCACCCTATAAAAGGACTCTTAACCATGCCTAGCACGGACTTGTCAATCTTTGTGGGTATGTTCACACACTCTCTCAGAGATGGGCCCCACCACACTAGGTCTGTCTACACAAAAAGAAGACGGATCCCCCAAATTCCACAAAACAGTTTCTGGGTTAATGTATCCAGAACTCCGGTCTCATCATTCACCCTATTAGGGACACTGCTGCCATCACAGATTCAGACCTCACAACCGAGAGTTTACTTAATGAGCTAAGATGCTTGAAAATATAGAGGATCTCAGTATCTTACATCAATGTGGAAAAATAATAGAGAGAGTTTCAAGGGAATAAAATAACAACTTCTATCCACTATATAACTTCTGCCCTATTTACCAAATGGTGAAATACACAGGTGGTCATATTCCTGTCTCTTAGTCAGCTGTCATCCCAAAATTAACATTTCTAGAACAGACAAGAAATACAATACAATACAATAGCAGAGTTGGAAGGGACCTTGGAGGTCATCTAGTCCAACTCCCTGCTTAGGCAGGAAACCCTATACCATTTCAGACAAATGGCTATCCAACAACTTCTTAAAGACTTCCAGGGTTGGGGAATTCACAACTTCTGGAGGCAAGCTGTTCCAGAGGTTAATTGTTCTAACTGTCAGAAAATTTCTCCTTAGTTCTAAGTTGCTTCTCTCCTTGATTAGTTTCCACCCATTGCTTCGTGTTCTGCCCTCAGGTGCTTTGGAGAATAGTTTGACTCCCTCTTCTTTGTGGCAACCTCTGAGATATTGGAACACTGCTATCATGTCTCCCCTAGTCCTTTTTATTAAATTAGACATACCCAGTTCCTGCAACCATTCTTCATATGTTTTAGCCTCCAGTCCCCTCATCCTCTTTGTTGTTCTTCTGTGCACTCTTTCTAGAGTCTCCACATCTTTTCTACATCGTGGCGACCAAAACTGAATGCAGTACATCCAAGTGTGGCCTTACCAAGGCATTATAAAGTGGTATTAACACTTCACGTGATCTTGATTCTATCCTTCTGTTTAGAACTGTGTTGGCTTTTTTGGCAGCTGCTGCACACTGCTGGCTCATATTTAAATGGTTGTCTACTAGGACTCCAAGATCCCTTTCACAGTTACTGCTATTGAGCAAGATACCACCTATACTGTACCTGTGCATTTCATTTTTGTTGCCTAAATGTAGAACCTTACTCTTTTCGCCATTGAATCTCATTTTATTAGATAGTGCCCAATGTTCAAGTTTGTCAAGATCCTTCTGTATCTTAAGCCTATCTTCTGGCGTGTTGGCTATTCCCGCCAGCTTGGTGTCATCTGCAAATTTGATGAGTTCCCCATTTATTTCCTCGTCCAAATCATTGATGAAGATGTTGAAGAGTACTGGGCCTAAAACAGAGCCTTGGGCATACTTCCTTCCATGTAGATGCACCACCCTGAGTCCCATTGAGGAGAGAGGGCGGTATAGAAAAATAATAAAATAAAATATAAACAAATAAAATAGATGCAGTTCCATTGAGGACTACATGTTGAGTGGGGTTGAATACATTCCTCTTCAGGCACAACTAATTTTAAAATCAGCCCAAGTTAGGATTGATATATGAAATCTAATAGAAAATAAAATCATAGGCCCCATTCTTAACACTAGACAGGGGTCAAGGTAAATATTTGCTTTTTTAGAAGACAGGAAGTATTGGAATTAAGTGTTCTCTACCTAGAGTGTCACCAAATTCTGTAGCTCTGTGATCTTCCCCATAACACACTGGGAGACATGACACCACATAGAAGGACAACAGAAGTCAATTCCCTGTATATTGAACTTTCTCCCTCCAGTATTACTTACTGGATGTGTTTCTGTGACTTTTCACTAACATGCGTTTCTCACACAGCTCCTCTGCACATGGAGCTCTGATGAAATTCAGAATCCTCAGAGGAGAAGTTGCTTCTCACTGTAATTATTGCCATCTTTGTCTTTGAGAACCTCTTAAGCCACTTCTCCATGGATGGACTTTGATGTAAACACCAGACTCAAGCAACATGGAGGGAATATTGCATCAGGAAAGTATAAATGCTTCAGGTCCTGCTCTATGAGATACAGATTTTGAGACAGGCACCATCTGTTCTCAAATTTACATTCTTCTCCTTTCTAAAACCAACTCAGTTTCTCTATGACTGAATCAGGAAAACCAGTGGCATTTCCATCTTGTGAGATTTCTTTCAATTCTTCAGAGTCTTTTTCTTATTTAGAAACAGGAAGCGGGATTGATACATCCCCATAAATTATGAAGCTGCAGCTATTAGTTCTGATGCTCCTGGTGTCCCAGCCGGTCTCTGAGAAGCTGAGAATGAAGTGCCCGCTGAGTTTGGAGCTTCAGGATAGACAAAAACCATGGAGCTATTACAGCCCAGGAGACCATCTCATTAGTGTGCTGGCCACTATAACACAAATATCACCTATAATGCAGACTTTCAACATGGCTCCTTCCAGTCAATCTCGCCTGTAAGTCATTCAATGTGATGGAATTGCAAATCCTTCCATTTGCAGTTCTAACATTCTCCTTCTTTTCTTCTTATTCACTTACTCCTAATAGTAGGACTTCTTTTATTTCCTGAATTACTTTGATTTCTTTAGCTTCCCTCTTTAATCTTATTTTGTGGGAGAGACACAGATTCAAAGATTGGGCAGAAAAAATCTGGAAAGAAGTCCAGTTTATTTTCCCCTCCCTGTCAATTTCTGATTTCAGCTCTTAAATCATGACTTTTATTTAAAGTATTTATTGAAAGGATCATAGCTGCCTCTGCCCAGTCTATTTACATATTATTATGAATGCCGATTGATATTCAATATTTCATATTTATAACAGAGGATTTGTTTATAGTGCTGCTTTTCTGGGTCATTTATGAAACATCCTCTTTCTTTTATGGTGATTCTACATTTTGTGAGTCAATCATTTTGAATCCTGGTAATGGGCAGATTAAAATGACTGCAAATAATGGTGTATTTGTGAGTCTTAACTCTGATACAGGACTATGTCCATCTCATCTTCTCAATATCCATAACAAATAAATGGTGACAGATAGCTATAATTTTGGGTTTTTTTGGTGGTGGGGGGGGAGATTAAGACTAAATAAGAATTGTTCCTGTTGCAGATGATGTTTATGATAACATGAGCTTTACTTTACAGAATTTTATCTACTGATAAGGATTACATCCTACTATTAATTTTTTCCATTCAAGAGGTTAACAAGAACCCCCAACTCTTGCATAATCTCACCCTTGGCTACAACATCCATGACAACTATTTGGACACCGTTGGCACTTCAGATGCCTTGCTGGACATGCTCTCGACTGGAGAAGCCAATGTTCCCAACTACAGCTGTGGAAGGAAGGACAATCTTTTGGCTCTTCTTGATGGAGCTGACAGAGATGTCTCCATCCAGATGTCACAACTAGTCAGTCTCTACAAAATCACTCAGGTTTGTGTTTGTGTTTCCCTATCTGGCAAAATGAGAGGGGTGGGAGTGTCTGACAATACTTCCAGTAATATCATATCTATAGAATTCAAGAACTACTTTTAACTATGGCTATTGTAGGTTTTATGACTGGCGATCGATATAATAGTAGGAGGGAGGGAGCAAGGATCGAAACAAAAGCTTGTATGTATGTGTGTTTGTGTGTGTAAACTTTTCAACATCTTAACTATTTAGGAGGCCCCTACAAAATCCCACAGGTTTGTGTGTGTGTGTATGTGTGTGTGTTTTTTTCTCTAGCTGGTAATGTGTATGGGGAGGTTGAGGATTAGAGCATATCCAAACTATATATTTCCTATGGAAATTCAAGAGCTGGTTTTCAGTACAGCTATTGTAGGTGTCATGGCTGGTTTTGTGATACACTGTGGGGAAGAAAGAAGCATCTAAAGAGACACGACACCATCCCTGTGGCTTCGAGGACTTCTGCTACACAGCTGTGAAGATGAGGAGAGGTTCTGTGTTTATTCAATTTCATTCTTTGAAATTGGAAGGTGCAGCACTGAAGGAAAGCTCACATTTGCTCATGATCTTAATCAAAATCATAATATTTCCATGAAATATACAATGGGGAGTAGTGAATGTGCTGCTTAAAAAAATCACTTCTACCAACCTTCTTGAGCCCCATTTATTAATGTATATAATGACAAGGATGCCCCCTTACTGTTTGGGCTTTAAAATATATCACTGGTAGAAAAAAATCCAATCACAGAATCTCACAAATATTTTGGAGGTGGATAAAAGAACTTCAGCTGGTGCTCTGAGATTTTAGAGTGTATACAATTCTATTCTTTGCCTAAAATCAAGGAACATAGTTATGGAATCTGACAAACTTCCCAAAATCTGTCTTTTGGATCAGACAAATTTATAATTAATGATCTCTCAGAACTGACAGTTGACAAATTATATCAGTAGCTGTGATCGCCAATTAACAATTGGAGAACAAGTTCAAAAATATTCTAGCATTTTATTTTTATTTATTTTCACTTAATTTGTTTCTTCTATTCCCTTTATATACAGCATTATCATTATTCTGTGTTTAATAATTGGTATCTTATATGGACTAATGGTTAGTCAACAATAGCCTATTTTAATTTGTAATTCAGAACAAAGATTGATTTATTAAAAGCTCATATTTTTGATTCAATGTGACCCCAATTATAACAGTTTTCTTTGTTGATGTTTCAGATCAGTTTTCTACCTTCTTCAGTGGTTCCAAGTGATAAAATTCAATTCCCTTTTTTCTATCTAATGTTCCCCAAAGAAGGGCTCCATTACCCAGGAATGGTCCAATTGCTTCTCCATTTCAGATGGACCTTGATCGGCCTGTTTGCTTCAGACACAGAGAAGGGAGAGAATTTCATGAGGACTTTTACTCCTATGCTTGTCAGGAATGGAATTTGTATTGTTATCTCACAACGATTCTCAACAACTGGATATTCAAAACGCCTCAGGGAGGCCCTCTCTAAGTGGAGACAAGTCAATGTCTTTGTTCACTTCCTAGAATTTGAGTCCCGTTTGCACAGAATTCTTCCTTTCCATTTAACACTTATGCGTCTGCCAGGACCCATTGAAGGGAAAGTCTGGATCACCACAATGTTGGGAATACATCCCATGAAAAAGCACAGACTTCTGAGATATGTGCATAGCATTTTTGCCTTTGTGTTTGTGGCAAAAGAAAGGCCAGAATATGATGGCTTTGAACCTTATTTCTTTCTGGATCCCCAGTTTGAAGCCAAGTGTTTTTCCTGTTCTTTTTCAAAGCACATCTTTTCTGTTAAAGGCCGGAGAAGATGTTCCCAGAAAGTGACAATAAAGTCCCAACCGGGATCGAATAGGATCAAAATGGAATATTTCTTCTATATATATAGTGTTGCTAGGACACTGGCACATATCTTGAAGGCTGCGTATTCCTTCAGATCCAGGAGAAGGAAGGAAGGTAAAGAGAAGGTGGAAGCTCTAGGGCTGCAGCCATGGCAGGTAAGGGTTTCCTTTAATCATCCCTCACAATTAGTTCCCTTTGGAAGAGGAATCCAAAAGAGAAGGAGGGGAACCATCTCAACTTCCTTGTACTAAAAAAAAGACCAACAGATTTTACCAATCCAACCACTCAGAGCACAATGTTCCAAAGAGCCAGAACTGTGACAGATTAATTTTGATATCAAACACGGCTAATTTTAAAAGGATCTGTTCATTTTAAATAAACTCCTATATGTATTTGTTTGTGATTAGTATCATACAGTTTTACCTTTATAAAATTGAAAGGGCACCTTAGATTATTTGGCCTAACTCCTCCTTTCTAGAGGAGTCCCAGGTAAACCTTTTCTCATTGATGAATGCTTGCTCTTTGCATTAAGGGGGACTGAATTTCTTTGCTTTACTAGCTCAGTTCTGAAACGGCTCCTTCCCTTATTTGTATTTTGTATTTGTATTTATTTACGTGTCGAACATGAACAAGATAACTGGTAAAAGTATAATGTGGACATGAACAAGGAAATGAGTACAAAAAAATTGAGACAGTAGGACGCTTATGCACGCCCCCTTTACGGACCTTTTAGGAATGTAAATTGTGTCTCTTGCTTTTTCCTGGTCGAGTTGTGTGGTCCAAATGTTTCTGCAGTGTAGAAGTTGCAGATTACAGGACATTTTTTTTTCCTGAAGAAGGTTGTTATTCACTAAGTAGAAGATAATGGATTGGTTTATAATTGATTCCATGACTCTACAGGTGACGCAACACAGTGAGATTGATCTGTAATTTTCTGCTAGGCTAGGGTCTCCCTTTTTGAAGCTAGGTATGACTGTGCCTAATGACCATAGGTTGGGCAAAGAGCTGGTTCTGAAAGATACCTCATAGATTGTGCTTAGGCTAAAGTGATGGTAAATGGGGATATGACCAAAAAAAGGGCCTGTTAGAAAAGGAACCAGGCAATTTATATTATTTATTATTATATTTACTATTATGCAGTGGAGTACCCCAAGGCTCTGTTTTAGGCCCAGTACTCTTCAACATCTTCATCAATGATTTGGATGAGGGGATAAATGGGGAACTCATCAAATTTGCAGATGACACCAAGCTGGCAGGAATAGCCAACACTCCAGAAGATAGGCTTAAGATACAGAAGGATCTTGACAAACTTGAACATTGGGCACTATCTAACAAAATGAAATTCAATTGTGAAAAAAGTAAGGTTCTACATTTAGACAAAAAACCCAAAATGCACAGGTACAGTATAGGTGGTACCTTGCTCAATAGTAGCAACTATGAGAGGAATCTTGGAATCCTAGTGGACAACCATTTAAATATGAGCCAGCAGTGTGCAGCAGCTGCTAAAAAAGCCAACACAGTTCTAGGCTGCATAAACAGAGGGATAGAATCTAGATCACGTGAAGTGTTAATGCCACTGTATAGTGCCTTGATAAGGCCACACTTGGAATACTGCATACAGTTTTGGTCACCACGATGTAGAAAAGACTTGGAGACTCTGGAAAGAATGCAGAGAAGAGCAACCAAGTTGATTAGGGGACTGGAGGCTAAAACATATGAAGAACGGTTGCAGGAGCTGGGTATGTCTAGTTTGATGAAGAGAAGGACCAGGGGAGACATGATAGCAGTGTTCCGATATCTCAGAGGGTGCCACAAAGAAGAGGGAGTCAAACTATTCTCCAATGCACCTGGGGGCAGGACAAGAAGCAATGGGTGGAAACTAATCAAGGAGAGAAGCAACTTAGAATTAAGGAGAAATTTCCTGACAGTTAGAACAATTAACCTCTGGAACAGCTTGCCTCTAGAAGTTGTGAATGCCCCAACCCTGGAAGTCTTTAAGAAGATGTTAGATAGCCATTTGTCTGAAATGGTATAAGGTTCCTGCCCACGCAGGGGGTTGGACTAGACTAGAAGACCTACAAGGTCCCTTCCAACTCTGCTATTGTATTGTATTTATACTGACACTAGAAGTTTTGAATAGAAAGATAAGGCAAGACAAAAATATAAAAGGAATGTTAAGAAAGAAAATTGCAAGCATTCACAGATGACTTAGTATTTATTACGGAAGATCCAATAGGAAACAGGTCCAAAACTACCTGAGCAAATAGAAGAGTATGGATGAGTAGCTGGATTGAAAATTAATAAAGATAAAACAAAACTTTAGTGAAAAATATAACAGAAAAATAGGAAAGAGAAATAATTGAGAAATTAGATATTCAAATAGTAAAGAAAGTGAAATATTTGGGGTTACAGCTGACCTCGAGGTGTGTAACTATCAAAGAAGATAATTACTATAAATTAAGAAATCAAATTGAAATGGATATAGAGAAATGGAAAAACTTACAGTTATAATTAATGGGAAGAATAGTGGTAATTAAGATGAATATACAACCAAGAATATTATTTTTGTTTCAAACTATACCAATAAAACTGGAAAAAATTACTTTGAAAAATAAAATAAAATAATAGAAAATATATTTGGCAAAGAACTAGAGGTGGATTTGTTTTACCGAATCGGGAGTTATACTATTAAGCAGCAGCTTTAACGTGGATAAAAGAATGGATATTATTGAGAAATAAAAGGTTATTGTCATTGGAGGGACATGATAGGCAAGTGGGTTAGCACACAATTTTTGTGGTATGGGAAAAATAGAATACATGGTTATTTTCAGAGACATTAGGTAAAAAATGGTTTATTCACAGTATGGGGGAAAGGGAAGAAAAGCATTATATGGAAATACTAATGTGGCTTTCAACAGTGGAAGCTTTGACACACCTGAATATTAGTCATGTGAGAAAAGTCATTACATATAAAGATATACTAACAGCAAAGGGGGAATTAAAACAGAAAAAATAATTAGAAGAAAAAGGAATTGATATAGGATAGTTTAATTATTATTTATATGTAAATATAAAGTGGAGACTGCTGAAACGCCACCCCGAGAACCCATCAGAGAAAGTAAATAAGCAAAGGCAACAATGGAAGGGAGGAAGGATGAGGAGGGAAAGGAAGAAAGGCTAAAGCAGAAGAAGTAAGGAAAGGGAATTAGGAGTAGGAGAGAGGGTAAGAAGGAGGAGGAGATAGGAGGAGAGGGGGAAGGAGAGGGGAAGAAGAAAGGAGGGAGGATAAGGAGGGAAAGGAGGAAAGGGTGAAGCAGAGAAAGTAAGGGAGGGGGATTAAGAGTAGGAGGGAGGGTAAGAAGGAGGAGGAGAGAGGAGGAGGGGAAAGAGGGGAAGAAGAAAGGAGGAGGGAAAGGAAAAAAGGGTAAAGCATAGGAAGGAGAATTAAGAGTAGGAGGGAGGATAAGAAGGAGGAGGAGATAGGAGGAGAGGGGGAAGGAGAGGGGAAGAAGAAAGGAGGGAGGATGAGGAAGGAAAGCAGGAAAGGGTGAAGCAGAGAAAGTAAGGGAGGGCAATTAAGAGTAGGGGGGAGAGTAAGAAGGAGGAGGCGAGAGGAGGAGGGGAAAGAGGGGAAGAAGAAAGGAGGAGGGAAAGGAAGAAAGGGTAAAGCAGAGGAAGGAGAATTAAGAATAGGAGAGAGGGTAAGAAGGAGGAGAAGAGGGGAAGAAGAAAAGAGGAAGGAGGAGGAAAAGGAAGAAAGGGTAAAGCAGAAGAAGTAAGGGAGGGGAATTAAGAGTAGAAGAGAGGATGTTGGATGGATGTTGGATGGATTTTGGATGGATTTTGAAAGGATGTCTTACTTTTTAAGGTTTCAAAATGTTCCTGAAGTTGCCTTTGAAGATTTAACAGATTTAATGTGTACGATGTTAGCAGATTACATTAAAAAGAGCAAAGAAGATATTTGGGAGGACATCGATCTGATCTATAGAATTAATTCAGCATATAATAATAATAATAATATATTTAATTTGTAAAACCGCTCCCTCTCCCCACAGGGACTCGGGGCGGTGCACAGGGAAAAATAAAACAATAAATATACAAACATAGCATAAAAACGAATTAAATCTAATACCTGTGCTAAAATCCCATTAAACACTAAAATACCCAATAATTAAATAAAAACCCTATAGCAGAGAGACTACCCTAGGCCGGCCAAGCAGAAAAGATATGTTTTTAGTTTCAGACGGAAGGAGCAGAGGTCCGTGGTTGTCCTAATATCGGGGGGAAGGTCGTTCCAGAGGGCAGGGCCCGCCACAGAGAGCGCCCTTCCCCTGGGCGTCGCCCGCTGACAAAGTCTAGTGGACGGCACCCGGAGAAGCCCCTCTCTGTGGGAGTGAATCGGCCGTGAGGATGTATAAGGCAGGTTTATGATCCCGCAGATAGCTAGGTCCCGAGCCATGGAGCGCTTTAAAGATGATAACTAACACCTTGAAGCGCACCCGGAAGACAACAGACAGCCAGTGCAGCTCGCGGAAGAGCGGTGTTACTTGGGTAGACCTAGCGGTTCCCATAATTGCTCGCGCGGCTGCATTCTGGACCAACTGAAGTCTCCGGGTGCACGTCAAGGGGAGCCCCATGTAGAGAGAGTTACAATAGTCCAATCGGGATGTCACGAGGGCATGAGTGACTGTGCGAAGGGCGTCCCGATCCAATAGGGGGCGCAATTGGCGAACCAGGCGAACCTGGTAAAACGCCCTCCTGGCCACGGCTATCACTTGATCTTCCATGGACAGCCGGGCATCCAGGAGGACACCCAAATTGCGCGCCCCATCCACAGGGGCAAGATGTTCGCCCCCTATGGCCAGCGATGGAGTTAGCTGGTTGAATCGGGCAGCCGGAAACCACAGCCACTCAGTCTTGGTCGGGTTGAGTCTGAATCCGCTGCTTCCCATCCAGATCCGTACGGCTTCCAGGCATTGGCACATCACCGCTACGGCATCGTTGGGGTGGTTTGGGGTAGATATATACAGCTGAGTATCATCAGCGTAGAGATGGTACTCTACCCCAAAACCACGGATGATCTCACCCAGCGGCTTCATATATGTGTTGAACAGGAGAGGCGAGAGGACCGACCCCTGAGGCACCCCACAATTGAGGGGTCTCGAGGTCGACCTCTGCTCTCCTGCCAACACAAATTGCGATCGGCCAGAGAGGTAGGAGGAGAACCACCGTAAAACGGTGCCTCCCACCCCCAACCCCCCCAGCCGATGCAATAGGATACCATGGTCGATGGTATCAAAAGCCGCGAGAGGTCTAATAGGACCAGGATGGAGGAACAACCCCCATCTCTGGCCCTCCAGAGATCATCAACCAACGCGACCAATGCCGTCTCGGTGCTATGCCCGGGCCGAAAGCCGCACTGGCGCGGGTCTAGATAATCAACCTCCTCCAGGTGACGGGGAAACTGTTGTGCCACCACACTCTCAACAACCTTCGCCAAAAAGGGAAGGTTGGAGACTGGACGATAGTTGGTTAATAGAGCTGGTGTCAACATCCCGATGTTGCCAAGGGCCTTATCTGTTGGCCTTAATGGACTAAAAATTCTTGACATTCCTGTGGCCGGAAAGGTTTCTCAAGACAGCCTGTGACTGCGCATGCATGCAATTATTTTAAATGTAATTGGGGAACGTAGTTGATGACAAGCAGAGGGGAGGGGGAATAAGGGGGTAAAGGGCAGAAGCCATCCAATTATTGCTAGTTCTGGCTACAAACGAGACTCGCCATGATGATACATTCAATAAACTGACATTTCTTTGAACTGTTACGTGAGGCCGTGAATCATTTGAAGTTTCTCTTGGGAGCTTGACAGATAGCCAGAACTCTTTAAAGAAATCTATCAAGATTTCCAGGCAACCTGAGTCCCGTCTCCTCCAGGCATCACCTAATATCTGGAACGCTTGGAGGGATCAGGCCATCATGGCAGAAGGTGGGCTATCCGAAGAAAGCCTCGTTTCAGTTGGAGGTCAGCCAGCCCGCCTGAACAGCGGAGCTTCAGACGTCCAGCCTTTCCCAGCAGCAGAAGCAAGGGAAGATAAGTACCGGTGGAGTCTGACTCCTAAAGCAGCTGAGCTCGAATTTCCTTACCCCAATTCCCAGAAAAAAGGGGGAATCTCCAGTGAACTAGCAAAGGTGGACTGGATGTGGGATTGGGAACAAGCCAGGCGCCCACGGCTCCAGATGGGACCCTTGGGGGGTGCAGTAGAGAAGCTGAGGGAGGATTTTGAACAAGCCACTCTTCATGACGAGGGGCCAGCCTGCCGTCCGAA
This sequence comes from Rhabdophis nuchalis, assembly GCA_039707465.1. NCBI lineage: Eukaryota > Metazoa > Chordata > Lepidosauria > Squamata > Natricidae > Rhabdophis > Rhabdophis nuchalis. The sequence continues at coordinate 9,223,878 of CM077646.1, forward strand.
AGAGAGAGGAGGCATATATGATCCTGCAGAAGGGAGGAGACGCAGGTTGGAGCGTAGCCCCCCTCCCCCACTCAACCCAAGAGGAAGAAGTCCAAAACAGCAGCCACCACCCCTCCCACGATGCAAGCGTGCTGCCAAGAGCAGGCAACTCCCTCCCTCTCCCCCTCCTAGAGCTGAAGAAGATGACCGGCCATATCAAGCACGAGCATATAGAGGCCGGGAGGAAGACAGAGGAGGAAGGAAACTAAACGATCCACCCCGATTCAGGGGAAAGTTTGATGGTGACTCAGACCAGCTAGCTCTATTCCTTGATTCAGCTGATATCCACTTAGAACGTTTTGGGGACCTCTACCCATCCCCCAGAGCCATGGTGAATGCCATTTCAGAGGGATTTGAGGGGGAAGCAAAAGAATGGCTAGCAGCCCTCCATAAGCGAAGGGCTCGTCAACTGATAGACATAGATGACTTCCTGCAATTATTAGAGGCCAGGTTTGAAGAGGGGGAGGAGGACCCATATGCAGAGGAGGAACTCAGCAACCTAAAGCAAAGAGGCCGCCCCATCAAAGAGCACATCCGTGAATTCAGGAGGATAGTTGGAAGACTACCCCCCCTTCCAGAACGGTTGCTGGTGCATTTTTTTCAGAATAAGCCTGGATAAACGTATTGCTCAAGTAACTGCATATCGTGACATCCCAAACCAACTCTCTGAGTGGTTCCGAATGGCAACAAAAGTCGACAGTGGACTACGTGCCAATGACTCAAGGAAGGAACCAGACACAAAGGAGAGGGGTCAACCTAATCTGAAACCACCTCGCCAAAAGAAAGAAATGGCACCAGAGCGAGACCTGAGACCAGCCCTCCCTCGAAGTTCCGTGAGGTGTTACAGATGCGGAGGGATGGGCCACATGGTAGCGGCATGCCCATCCCCATCCCCGAAACCAAGGCCAGACGTACCACCGAGGGCCCGACAAGAACGAGGGCCCCGACGGGCTATCAACACTTCCAGGAGGGCTCTTCAAGCTGCAGGGATCTCCTCCCTCCCAGGCGAAAGTGGTGAAACCCCAGGCAATGATGACCAATCAATCGAACCCTATAACAGCGAGGACGAGGGAGAAAACGACCCAATGGTGAGTGAATCAATTTACCCTTTCCTTTTCCCAATATGCCTCACAACCCCAAAAACGGGAAAACAGGGGGATTTTCAGGCCCTTGTAGACTCAGGCTGCACTAGGTGCCTGATCAACTTAACCACAGTTCAGAAACTGGGGATCAGAGCGAAAAGATTGGCCCACCCAATTCGATTCGAGCAGGTTGACGGATCCCTAATGGGTGGAGCCTATGCCACTCACCTAACTGAACCAGTGAGACTAGAATTGGCAGATCATTGGGAAATAATTCGATTCATAATAGCCCCCAAAATGACCGAGGCAGTCATACTTGGACTTTCCTGGCTAGACAAGTGGGGACCAACCATCTGGTGGCAAGGGGGCATCCGCAGGCTTAGGATATCACCGGGTCCTCAACCCCTCCCTCATGAGCAAGCAGAAATACCACTCATATTGGGAGCCCCCCAAGAGAGCCCACGAGAACAACTGGCAACCACATCTGACAAACCCCCAGAGGCTGAACTGATTCCAGTGGAATACCAGGACCTCGCAGAAGTGTTCAGTGAGACAGAATGCGACATCCTGCCCCCCCACCGTGAAACAGATTGTGCCATTGAAATCATCCCTGGGGCAAAACTACCCAAACCCAAGTTGTATGCTATGACACCTCGAGAGATGCAAGAAATGCATGAATACATAGATAAAAACCTAGCACGAGGGTTCATCGAGCCAGCCAAGCCACGGATTGCGGCACCGGTCCTCTTCAAAGAGAAAAAAGATGGAACTATGCGTCTGGTGGTGGACTTTCGAGGAATAAATGAGGTGTGCGTACACAACCTATACCCGCTTCCCCTCATGAAAGATATGCTGTCTCACTTGGCCAAGGGAAAAGTCTTTACCAAATTAGACCTCAGAGAAGCATACTACCGAATACGGATCAGGGAAGGAGATGAATGGAAAACAGCATTCAACTGCCCTTTAGGAAGTTTCCAATTCAAAGTGATGCCTTTTGGATTACAAGGAGCCCCAGCAGTGTTCATGCAGTTAATCAATGAGGTACTGCATGAGCACCTCTACAAGGGGGTCCTTGTTTTTCTAGATGACATCCTTATTTACACTGAGACCGTCGATGACCACATACCCCTGGTTCGCCAAGTACTGGAAAAACTTCTGGCAGACAACCTGTATGTCAAACTATCAAAATGTGAATTCCACCATGAGCGACTAGACTATCTAGGCTACCGAGTGTCAAATGAGGGAATAGAGATGGACCCAGCTAAAGTGCAAGCCGTCCTAAGCTGGCAACCCCCTCGCACTCGCAGACAGCTACAAAGTTTCCTAGGGTTCGCAAACTTCTATAGACAGTTCATTCCCTCCTTTGCGAAGATTGCCAAACCCCTGACAGACCTCCCTGAAGACAGGGAGCCCAGGAACGAAACCTCGTCCGGGACAACCACTACAGTGGAGCCTAACCTGCCAGGAGGCATTCGAAACACTGAAATAAATGTTTGCAAAGGAGCCGGCACTGAAGCATCCTGACCCTGAGCAACCTTTCGTGATCCAGGCAGATGCCAGCGACATGGCCGTAGGAGCAGTACTACTCCAAAGAAACAACCAAGGAAATTTACAACCCTGTGCCTATACCTCCCGCAAACTCACAGACACCGAGAGACGATGGGCCGCATGGGAAAAGGAGGCTTTTGCAGTGCAATGGGCACTACTAACCTGGAGACACCTGCTAGAAGGGAGCCAGAAACCGTTTGAAGTTTGGACCGACCACAAAAATCTGGAAGCTCTCAGAACCCCACGGAAACTATCACCCAAACAAGTCCGATGGGCTCAATACTTCAACCGTTTCGACTTCATACTAAAGCACATTCCAGGGCAGAGGAACTTTCTAGCTGATGCCCTCTCCCGCATGCCTCAGTACAAATGCGAACGGGAGCACGTAGTGGACGCCATTATTCCTTCTACTCAACCAGCTGCCCAAGTAACCACCAGGCGGCAACACCGTGACCGACGGAGTCAAACCACAAGCGATCTAACCACAAGACTCAAAACTGAGCTGCTAACAGACCCTTGGTTCCAAAACAACCAACACATCTTGACGAAGAGGGATGACCTCGCCTGGAAGGGGACGAAACTTTACGTTCCAGAATCTCTACGTATCCTAGTTCTCCAGAGGAGCCACGACGCCAAATTGGCAGGCCATTTTGGGTTCCTAAAGACTTTACACCTAGCCCGGAGGCAATTCTGGTGGCCCGGAATGAAGAAAGATGTGGATAGCTATGTAAAAAGTTGCACAATCTGTGCTACAATGAAAATACGACCAGGAAAACCCCCGGGACTACTGCAAACAGTGGCAGAACCAACAAGGCCATGGGAGGAGATTGCAATGGACTTTATAGTAGAGTTGCCAAAAAGTGGGGGGAACACAGTGATTTGGACTGTAATAGACCTGTTCTCCAAGCAGGCACACTTCATTCCCTGTAGCGGACTACTCTCGGCTCACAAACTGGCATATCTACTGACTGCATGGAGTACCTCGAAGAATCATCTCAGACAGAGGGGTCCAGTTCACGGCTAAATTTTGGAGGGAGTTCCTGCGGTCCATTGGATCATCTCAGGGTCTTAGTTCAGCTTTTCATCCGAGCACTAATGGGGCAGCAGAAAGACTGAACGCCATGATAGAGCAGTACCTGCGGTGCTACGTGAACTATCAGCAGTCTAATTGGACAGACCTTTTATCTTTCGCTGAGGTTGCATACAATAATGCTGTTCACAGAAGCACAGGACTCACACCGTTCAAAGTAGTGAGCGGCATGGACTTCGTCCCAATGCCTGAATATCCAAGAGACCCTCCCTCCTCAGTCAGCTTGACTGATTGAATGTCGATGCTGAAAGCAGTTTGGGAAAATGTCAAGAAAGCCCTAGCCAAAGCGACACAAACCTACAAGAAACAGGCAGATAAACACCGGGCTCTGCAACGGCCGTTCCAGGTAGGAGAGAAGGTTTACCTCTCCACAAAATACTTGAGACTAAGACTGCCCAGCAAAAAACTGGGGCCAAAATTTGTGGGCCCATTCCCCATAATAAAAATCATCAACCCAGTCACAGTGATATTGAAACTGCCTTGATTGCTGGGGAAGACACACCAATTGTTTCATAGTAGCCTTTTGAAACCTGTGATCGGTTCCACTCTGAGACCACTGCCCCCTACCCCCCCAGGTCCTATGGTCATAGGGGGCCAAACCCATTATGAAGTCCAACAAATTCTTGATTCGAGGTGGCACAGAAGACAACTCCAATACCTAATCAAGTGGAAGGGTTATCCCCTATCGGAAGCATCGTGGGTGAAACATAGAAACATCCAAGCTGACCGCCTCATAGTAAAATTCCATGCAGAAAACCCAGGCAAGCCGGGGGGGAGGGGGACGCATCCCTAAGTCATATACCTGCATTTAGATTGTTTCGTTTCCCATAGGTTGCTTTCGAGAAGGAAGGGGAGCCGGATGTCAACATCCTGATGTTGCCAAGGGCCTTATCTGTTGGCCTTAATGGACTAAAAATTCTTGACATTCCTGTGGCCGGAAAGGATTCTCAAGACAGCCTGTGACTGCGCATGCATGCAATTATTTTAAATGTAATTGGGGAACGTAGTTGATGACAAGCAGAGGGGAGGGGGAATAAGGGGGTAAAGGGCAGAAGCCATCCAATTATTGCTAGTTCTGGCTACAAACGAGACTCGCCATGATGATACATTCAATAAATGGGCATTTCTTTGAACTGTTACGTGAGGCCGTGAATCATTTGAAGTTTCTCTTGGGAGCTTGACAGATGGATCCAAAGAGGGCTTCTTAAGGAGGGGCCTCACCATAGCCTCTTTTAGGGAAGCAGGCAAGGAACCCTCACTTAAGGATGCGTTGACAACCTCTTGGAGCCAGCCTCGTGTCACCTCCCAGGATGCCAGTAGAAGCCAGGAGGGACACGGGTCCAATAAACATGTGGTGGCTCGCAGTCGCCCATGTAACCTGTCCATATCCTCGGAAGCAACGGAGTCAAACTCCTCCCAAACAAGATCCGCCTCGTGGCATCCCAATGGGCCATCAATGGGGGCTAGCTCATTCTGTATCTGAGCGATTTTCTCCTGCAGAAAAGTCACAAATTCCTCTGCTCTACCCTGTAACGGGGCTTCCCGCACCCTCTGTTGAAGGAGGGAGCGGGTCACCCTAAACAGGGCGGCAGGGCAGTTTTCTGTGGATGCTATGAGAGTGGCACAATGATGACGTTTGGCTACTCTCAGCGCCACAATGTAAGTCCGTAAATGGGCTCTTACCTGTGTCCGGTCAGATTCGGAACGAGTAGACCTCCATCTTCTCTCTAGGCATCTCTTGCAGCGTTTCATCACCCTCAGCTCCTCGGTAAACCAAGGAGCCAGTGCGGTTCGCTGCTGCAAGAGGCCGCAAGGGCGCGACCCGATCCAAGGCTCCCGTGGTCGCAGTATTCCATGCGGCCACGAGGTCCTCCATCGGGGCGCGGGTCAGGGGTACAGGAAGTGGCCCAAGCGCCGTCTGGAACCCATCAGGGTCCATCAGGCGCCTGGGGCGGAACCAGATAGGAGATTCTGGTTCCGCCTCCCTGCGGAGGGGAGCAGCGGTCGGAAGGTCGAGCCGGAGAAGTGAGTGGTCTGACCATGACAAAGGTGTGATGACTATATCCCCTATACCCAGATCACTCTTCCATTGGCCTGAGACAAAGATGAGGTCCGGTGTATGTCCACCCTCGTGGGTGGGGCCTTGAATTAGTTGGGTCAGGTCCATGGCTGTCATGGAACTCCCGAGCTACCTCAGATGATTCGCCCAACGATGGCAGATTAAAGTCCCCAATGACTAAAAGTCTGGGGGTCTCAACTGCCACAGTACCGATCACCTCCAGGAGCTCGGGCAGGGCTGCTGCTACATAGCGGGGAGCCAGGTATATAACCAGCAAGCCCAACTGCCTCCCTAGGCCCCACTTCACGCAGAGGGACTCACAACCGGTGGTCTGTGGCACAATGGTCTCTCTCGGCTCAAGACCTTCCTTAATAATGACCGCTACCCCACCACCCCTACCTAGGGCCCGGGGCTGATATGCCAGAATAAATGAAGTACCCAGAGAGATACATATTAAATTTGTAAGAAGGTCAACAAGCGACGGGATCCTGAGAGCACAAAGAGACGGTCCCTTGATATATCAACAGAATGAGATTGCCATCTTGCAACAGATCCTGAAAAAGATTAAAGAAATAAGAAGGAAATATTCCTTCTTATCAAAAAGATTATATAAAAAGGGGGTGTGGTTCAAGTGGTTGATGCCCGAGGGAATGTTAGTGTTCTGGGAGGGGGGGTAGAGTAAGAATTAAAACAATTGCAGAGGCGGAAGCCTTTCTTAAAAAACTTTCCCCAATCCTGGAGGATGAAAATGAGGGAATGGAAGGGGCCATGGCTCCGCCCACTGGAGGTCAAGGAGAGGAAGATACAATTGCTAAAAGACTTAGATCTCACAAATGACTTTTTTCTATATAGTGTAACCTTTATCTGGATGTTTATAGAAATAATGATTGATTGCATGAATATAAAATGATATATTTGTATCTCTTTCCACTTTGTAGGGAAATGAAAAATGTATTGTATTATCTTATTTTTTTTTGTAAGAAGCCTCGGAGGGGGCCGACACCTCCGACATAGATGTCCTCAAAATATCTCTGTAACACCTTATACCTTTTTCCTATTTTAAAAAAAAAATTGTAAAAACCAATAAAACTTTTTTTTCATAAAAAAAAAAAGAGTAGAAGAGAGGGGAAGAAGGAGGAGAGAGGAGGGGCAGAAAGAGGGGAAGAAGAAAAGAGGAAGGAGAGGAGGAAAAGAGGAGGCAGAGAAGGGAGGTTGAGAAGAGAGAAGGTGCAAGGTTGTTACAAAATAAAAGTGACCCAAACTGTATTCTATATATTTGTAAGAAAATAACAATAAAGGCTAATGAGGAATAGATAAATGTTAATAGCAATTATAGGAATGTGTATTTGTGAATGAATTTGAAAGGGAAAAAAAAACTTTTTATATAAAAAAAAGAAGCCAAGGGCTCAGTTTTAAACATTCCTCCATATTTCCATTATTATAGTTTCATCCATTTGTGGAAACGAATGAGTTTTTCAATTTTTCCTCTTATAAACTCTACTTGGATCAAAATGGAGATGTAGCAGCACATCTGGCCATTGCAAGCTTATTAGTTCTCCCCAAAGTGGATCCCATCATGGAGCAACTGGGGGATTTTGAAAGACAGAAACTTATTATCGACAAAGATTGTCTGTCACGTCTAAAGTTGCTCAACAAAGTGGGTGAAATATTTGTGTCTTGTCTCTTTTTTGCCTCATATCCTAAGAACCCGTTTCAAGTGGACTAAGTCTACTCCCTAAGACAGATGCCTTTCCTTGAGAATTCTCCTTTGAAATTAAATGTGGGAAGTAGAATCTCTACCTGATAGAATAATAGTCTGCTTCAAGGAGAGAAGCAACTTAGAACTAAGGAGAAATTTCCTGACAGTAAGAACAATTAACCTCTGGAACAGCTTGCCTCCAGAAGTTGTGAATGCCCCAACCCTGGAAGTCTTTAAAAAGATGTTAGACAGCCATTTGTCTGAAATGGTATAAGGTTCCTGCCCATGCAGGGGGTTGGACTAGAAAACCTACAAGGTCCCTTCCAACTCTGCTATTGTATTGTATTGTAATAGGTCTTACATTACTATTTTTACATGCCAGTTGGTTTTAACTGAGTGTAGTTCTTGAACAGGAAGGATCTCGTCTTGGGCATAGCTAGCTGGGTCTCTAAAATAGCTCCTTCTAACAAAGGGCTCATACTCATGTCCCTCGTGCAGCAACTTAGCCTTCACTACAGTTCTAGAAACTGGGCAGAATTTATTCCTAGAGTACCTGTGTGCTGAATTAGTAAATATATACAGTAATAAAACTGTGAGCATCTTCTTTAAGGTTGACAGACCTCATTTGTAAGGACTTTTCCTTGATGTCTTAACTAAAAGTTGGGTTTGGGCTACTTTCAAAGGAAAACACCTTTGCCATAACACAGAATGAAAGTTTCCAAATCTGAGGTTTCTATTTTCACCAGTGTGTTGTTCTATTTTAATAAATAGAATAGAATAAATAATAATAAATGTTTGCAATATATTTTATTCTAAAATTTAATATGAGTAGATCATCATACTTTAACATTATGGGTGTAAGAAGAGTGGAGAAATTGATGTTAATACGGTCATTAGGAGGAATCCAATGGTTGCGCTTAATGCTTAACTCTTTCTTCAATTGCATTCCTCCAGACTTTATTAAATACAAAAATCTTTTATTGCAAATTAATATGCCTTAGTTCAGGGGTGTCAAACTCACGTCGTCATGGCTGCATCATGTGATACATCAGGACTTTTCCCCCTTCGCTATACCTGGCGTGGGTGTGACCACCACATGACACAGGTGTTAGTTAGTCAATTATTTAGTTTATTTATCTATTCTTCATATTAACCCCCTCTTTCCCTTACAGAGGGGCTTATATAGTTATAGTTATATCACCTATATGTTTTTGAAATCAGTCAATGATTTCATATTTACCAAAGTGAATCCATTAGAGTACTTGGTTCAGGTTTTTTCTACCTCCATGTTCCATAGATGGTGAGTCCTAACACATTTCCTTTGGCATTCCTTGTTTTTTGGCTCAGTCCCTGCCTCAGTCCAAATGTGTGGAAAGTTGTGCTCCTGGATTTGTCAAGAAGATTCGAGAAGGAGAGCCAGTTTGCTGCTATGACTGTGTTCCTTGTCCGGAGGGGACTATCTCCACTCAGGAAGGTGATTGACACCAAAGAAAAGGGGAGGCCTCTATGGAAATGGGTTTATCCAGATAATTTTCCATGGAAATTGGAGTGAAAGGATGCATTGAAATGCAAGTGTTTTCTTCCTTATTTTATTTCTTATCAGCATAACAAAAAGACCTTAAAAGAAAGACTGGGAAGAGTTAGGAGATTGGCAGATTGGGCAAGCTTTATTATTTTCAGAGAAAACATCTTTTTTGAAAATGATATTCTTCTTAACTTTTTTGTATGGAAATGTTAGGAAATGCCTCTTAGGAAATTCTTCTGCAATGAGGTTTTGTACAAGAAGGTCACCCTTGAAGGATCAACTATGCTAAAATATATACCTTTTGGATTTCTCAGATACAGAAAAATGCATCAAGTGTCCAGATGACAAATATCCAAATGAGAATCGAGTTCAATGTATCCCCAAAGTTATAACCTTCCTGTCTTATGAAGAATATCTGGGCATCATCTTGGTCTCCATTGCTCTACTCTTCTTCCTAACCACAGGCTTTGTTTTAATAATCTTCATTAAATACCAAGAAACTCCTATTGTCAAAGCCAACAACCGGGACCTCTCTTACATCCTTCTGGTCTCCCTTCTGCTTTGCTTCTTATCTCCTTTTCTCTTCATTGGTCAGCCAAGGAAAGCCACCTGCCTTCTCCGGCAAACTGTGTTCAGCATCATTTTCTCAGTTGCCGTTTCTTCTCTCTTGGCCAAGACAATCACAGTGGTGCTGGCTTTCCTGGCCACAAAACCAGGAAATGGAGTAAAGAAATGGTTGGGAAAGAGCTTGGCCAACTCCATCATCTTTTCTTGTTCTACTGTGCAAATTGTCATCTGCTCCATCTGGCTGGGAGTTTCTCCCCCATACCCAGAATCTGACCTCCACTCTCAGTCTGGAGCAATCATCCTGCAATGCAATGAAGGCTCTGTTTTCATGTTCTACATCACACTCAGCTACTTGGGATTTCTGGCTTCCATCTGCTTCACGGTAGCTTTTCTGGCCAGGAATCTCCCTGGAGCCTTCAATGAAGCGAAGCTGATCACCTTCAGCATGCTGGTCTTCTGCAGTGTCTGGGTGACTTTTGTGCCAACCTACCTGAGCACCAAAGGGAAATTCATGGTGGCTGTTCAGGTCTTCTCCATCTTGGCCTCCAGTGCTGGTCTGTTGGGCTGCATCTTCATCCCCAAGTGCTACATTATCACCCTGAAGCCAGACCTGAATACAAAAGAGCAACTTACAACAAGAAGGAATGTAGATATGTGAGACAGAGGAATTTTAAGTATTAACATATTCCAACATCCACATTTAAAAATTGGAACAAAGTGCTCCACGCACATAAGTATTGCTCTCCATATGTAAACTGCTCTCCATATATAAGTATACATATTGCTTGAAATATTTAAAGGGTGTTTAAGATATATTTTTCCCAAACCTGTACAATAAAACTCCCTAATGTCCACTGAGCTTTTTGGGATCCTTAAGACACCATGTATATCCATCACTCTTAGCCTACCTGAGTCCTGACAGGTGTTTTAAATATGGGTCTTGTGCAATCAGAATCTTCTTGAAATGCCAGAAATATATAAAATTCCATTTAAATGTGGTCTTTAGGGACAAGATTCTTTCAATTTCTTCCTGGGGGAGAGTCCAAGTCATCTCTCTGCAGCTATCTTGTCCAGCCTTCCTCTGAAAAATGGTTTTTGCAATTAGAAAAATTTAGTGCTTTATCTATCCATTGTTTAATATAATCAGAAAGAGCCTGAATGTCACTGATTTTTTTTCCTTCCAAAACAGGGAATGGAAATATGACATTAATAGCCTTCCATAGTGTGTGCTGCCTTTTTCACAGAAAAAGAAAATTATTATAAAGATGGTTGTTGATATGGGGAAGTAAGCAATTTCTCCTCTTGAAGATGAATACTTGAACCCAGGAAATGCTTATCTTCTCTTGGTTTACAGTCATTTACCTCTTCCTAGTGACATCTACAACATGGGAAGGATGCTGTTGAATGATATGGACATACCTGGGGGATTCTGCAGGTGGCCAACATGGCAGCATTCTGAGAGGGGGACACTGAAAGTCCATTGTTACATTAGCTGTGAGTGTTGTTCTGTGTTGGTGGTTTACTATCAGTTTTGGGTGCAAAGCCAATGGAGGCTGCATAGCACAGGGCTTGCCAGAGGCTCTGTTAGCAGCTACAGCTTCTAGTTCCCTTGGCTGGATGTCCCAGTGGCTTAGTGTTTCTTTCACAGGGTCTTTCTAGCTCTTAAATGGTTGACCTTGAGGTGTCTACTCAGATTCCAGAACACAGCAAAGCAACTGGCAAAGCATAAGGTGACCATCCAGTCTGATCACAGGTCCTCCCATCTCATTTGGGTCCTGATAATCTAATAATGAGCTGATTAGAACGTGATCCTTGAAGAGATACTTTAACCTTTGCTATGCGGCTTCTTTGCCCATCTGAAAATACAAATCTCCAAAGCATTTATTAAATGGGGAAGGGAGTCAAGTCTTTTTATAGGGTAGAGAAACACATGATACATACATTTGCAATATAGCAAGTGATCCAACAATAAAAGACACTGATGATATTTGAGACTTCAACAATGGAAAATATTGATTCTACAACATTCCCAAGTGCCAGATTTATGGGCTACAATACTCTTTCCCAGCAGGGATTGAAGGTAATTTAAAATTCACAAGTTTATTCAGATGGGTTTAAGTCTATTTATGGGGTGCAGAAACAAATGTTACAGGCAGTTCATTTGGTGTGCGTAATACATCAGAAAGCAAGTGATCAAACTATAAAATTCAATTGTATTGGTATTTTTATAATTTCAATGTTGCACATTTCATCTATTATTTATTTGATTGTAAGCCACCTAGAGTCACCTCTAGTCAAGGTGGGCAGTGTATAAATAAATAAATAAATAAATAAAACTCCATGCAATTATATATATATTTGGGGGGGGGGGGTGTCAAAATATATCCTTTGGGAGATGTCAAAAAAACAACAACAGCCATTCATCCAAGCCAACACTGTCAGTTAAATTAGACTGGTGAGACTGTCCTGGTCAAAGTCACCATCCCAGGAGGGGAGCCAAAGGCAGCAGGCCTGTTTCCTGGCTCCAACCTCTGATGCCAGAAGAGGGGAGGAGGGAAAGCGTCATCCATACAGGTAGCCCTCCTCTATCCCCATCAGCCAGGAACTCTCCATGGAGGAGGCTGTGCAGGAGCTACAGACAGAGAGGCTGGTTAAGAAAGTGGAGGAGCTGAAGGCCCTGCATGTCCTCCATCCTCCAAAGAATAACATGGCTAAAGGTTTACACCCAAAAACTTCATTTTGGTCTTTGGGAATTCCTACCATATAACTTCACACAAGCGTATGGACTGACTTTTGATCCAGGGGTTTCCCCTTCTCTATCCAAGAGAAAGTTCTCTTGTCTCTTAAATCTCTCCTCCAGGAGGCTGATTGTTGACTGAGTTCCCAGGCAACCATTGTCTCTTTCCTCCTGCTTGATTGGCTGCTGCTGGGTTGCCATGACAACAGGGGCAGGCCAGGAATAAAGGCAACCACTAGGGTGAGAGACGGGCAGGGCTTTTGTCTTCCCTCAGAACTGGAGGCAAAATCTTCTCTCTTATAGGGAAACTCTGATCAGAGGGAGCCCAATAAAAGAATATTTAAAAATATTTTTGAAACGAAGGAAAAATTAAAGACTGACAGAATTGAAATAGGAAATCATGTGGATAAAGAACTTACTTAAAGAATAGAGAGCTGAAATAGAAAAAAATCTTCTGTTTTCCCTCAGAACTAGAGGCAAAATCTTCTCTCTTTTAGGAAAGTCTTATCAGATGCAGCCCAGAGTAGTAAAAATGCAAGGATATTTGTTTTAAAAAAATGAAAGAATATTTTTTTTAAAAAATGAAAGAAAATTTCAGAACTTTGACAGAAGAAAATTAGGAAAGAGAAATTAAAACCAGATAAAAAGAAGAAAGGTACGATGAAATTGTACATTAAAGGAAATAGTGTGGATAAAGAGGTAATAGAAAATAGAGAATGAAATAGAAAACATTTTCCTCTATTCTGCTTTTTCGCAAACTTGACAAATGGAAGTTCTGTGGGCCTACTCTCAGAATTCTTCAGCCAGCATGGTGTTGACCTCCACATCTGTTAAAATTCCTCAGAGTGAAAAACCCTGGAAGTCTGGAGATAGATAGATAGATAGATAGATAGATAGATAGATAGACAGACAGACAGACAGACAGACAGACAGACAGACAGACAGACAGACAGACAGACAGACAGACACAGAGAGAGAGAGAGAGAGAGAGAGAGAGAGAGAGAGAGAGAGAGAGAGAGAGAGAGAGAGAGAGAGAGAGACATACCAGATGCCTGCTTATCATTATGATCTACTTCACACATTTATATAGGAAAGAAGTAAGTTTCCACCTACCAGAATATGAAATGGGGTATAAGGATTTTAAAATCCCAGTCAATATTTTCAGAGATCCATGGCCGACCAAGGCTAAGACCTTAGAGGCTCCTTTGGGGATGGAAGGAAGAAGAAATCAGATTTTAAACTGGTTCCCTCTAATGCTCAATTCCTTTGCATCACCGGAAACTCTTCAGAACTGCCTGTGGGCAGAGGCAGGCTGAAATGTACACCCAGCTTGTGAAAACCACTACAGAAATGCTTGGAGAAACCTGGATGCCATCAACATTATAGCGGTGAACGTGGCTGATTTAAATCAGTTTATGAGTCTATGCAGCCCAAGAAAGAGGATTCCTTTCCAATCCAGGTTAAGGAGAATACACACATTATGGTTAACAGAGTTGGGGCTCACTTGGCTCCCTTCTACTGGGCACCCAGAGCTGTCAATCATCCAGTGAGACCTTCAAATGATGCCCTTGCAGGGGCTCCTCCATGGGGCTTTGCAAAGGGGACTGAGGACGTCCCACAAATACCAGGCTTGACTGATGCTAGCCAAATCCAGACCTTGTCCTCCAATAGGCATTGAAAGCCAGTTAACCTCCCAAGAGGAGTGCAAAAAACTCTGGCCTTGCCTTGTCCCTCTCTTCAGGGCAGGAGCAGCATCTGGGTGGGCTTCACACGACCCTTGAAAGTCCAGGTGAATCACCTGCACTGTCACGTTTTGAGATGGATTCTGGCAAGAGAGATGACCTGGGCGTTCCCTGCCCCATTTCTCCCTCACCTTTCACCTGGGCACCCCAGGACAGGTTTCCTCACCCGCCCTGCAGGGTCATAAAGACACCGTGCTTTGGGGGTGTCATAAACGGAGGAAGAGGCACTGGTTGCCCCATGGGGATCCTTGCTGGAGTGGCACTGTCCAACCACCAAGGGCCTCAATAAACCAGCAATTCTTCAGGGCCAAGGTGAACATCTCAATGTGCCTCCTTCCAGATAAGAAACACAATCCCTCCACAACTACCCAGATAAACTAGAAACACAGAGCCCCCCCAACTGCACCTTCAAAGCACTTGGAGGTTTGGGGAGAGGGGCTACACAAGCCCTCAGAGAAGGGAACATCAAAGTGCCCCCCTCACAAAACATACCCACTGAAAATGAAGAGGGACCACTAGGTCCCCACAAAAAATTTCTGGGTAGGCATTGCAAGAAATCAGGTCATGCCATTCACCACACTGTGGGCACTGCCACCATCTTGGCTGCAGATTTGACATCCCATTGTTTATTCAATAAATGAAGAACATTAAAATATAAAGATCTCAATGTTTTCAATGAATCAGGAAAGACAACACCGAGACAGAGTACAAAGTAAAACGAAGTTAAAACTTCTGTCTACTCTGTAACTTTCTCCCTATTTACTCAAGAATAGAGTTATTAAAGTGTCATAATATAGTCCATAGTCTGTCACTTTCCTGTCTCATAGTCAGCTTTCAGTCTGGACTAAAGTTACATAGTCAGGACTGTAACTTTGTTGCTTGTAATCTTAAGATTTATATTGATATTGATTGTTCTCTGATTGTTTATTTGTCCCCTATGACTATCATCATGTGTTGCACCTCATGATTCTTGACAAATGTATCTTGTCTTTTTATGAGAGCTTATGCACCAAATACAAAATCCTTGTGTGTCCAGTCACACTTGGCCAGTAAAGAATTCTGTTCTGTTCTGTTCTATGGAAAAAATGATATTTGTAGAAAAGAGGGAAATCAAATTTCACTAGAGGCACAAATAGTTTTAAAATCATATCTAATTTAGAGTTCATTTGTTTGTTTGTTTGTTTGTTTGTTCAAATAAATAAACTCTCAGATGGATCTGATTGAAAAATTATTTGTGCCTGTAATAATGCATGAAGATTGAATAGAAAACAAGATCCTGCAATGTTTTTCTCTTAATATTAGATAGACAGGAGGTTTAAAGGTACTGATTGCTTCATAGAAGACAGGCAGAACTAGTGTCTTAGTGTCAAGACCCTAATGTTATACCAAACCCAATAGCCCTGGGCGAACTTCCCCAGAGTATCTGGAGATAAGAGACCATGCTAAAGTGATGCCAACCTGATACCAAACATCAGTTTCCTTGATGTTGAATTATCTTCCTCCAGCATCACTTCTGGGACATCTCCTGACAAGGAGGACCACAACCACTGCAGAAGAGCACCCCCAGTGGTGTCTCTGTGGTTTTCCCTTTGTTCCAGCTACACCTGTACACACGGAAGCCCAAAAGAACATCAGGATCCTGAGAGAAGTTGCTTCTCACTGTAATTATCTCCATCGTGTTTCTTTGAGAACTCTTCTGCTACTCCTCCAGTGACTGCCTTAGATGTAAACATCAGAGCAGAGCAATATGCAAAGGATCTTGCATCTGAAATGGATAAATGCCTTGCACGTGTCTGAATCAAGAAAGCCACCGAGGCTTCCTTCTTCTGAACGTGCCCCTTTCCCTCCTTCTAGTTCTTTTCATTCTTTATGTTTACGAACAGGAAGAGGGTTGATTCAGCCCTATGATTTATGGATCTCCTACTTCTGATGTTGCTGATGCCCCAACCGGTCTTTGGGAGTCATAGAATGAGGTGCCTGCAGAGTTTGGAGCATGACAATGGAAAGAGACAAGTCAGCTTTTATAAGCCAGGAGACCATCTCATTAGTGTAATCATCTCTGCAACAAAAATAGTCAGTAGAACATTTGCTTTCAACATGGCTCCTTATAATCAGACTATCT
This sequence comes from Rhabdophis nuchalis, assembly GCA_039707465.1. NCBI lineage: Eukaryota > Metazoa > Chordata > Lepidosauria > Squamata > Natricidae > Rhabdophis > Rhabdophis nuchalis. Next base: position 9,240,088 of record CM077646.1, read on the forward strand.
GGTAAGTCATTCAGTGTGATGGGAGTTTCTCTTCCTCCATTTGCATTTCTAACACTCTTCTTATTTCCTTTGCATTTAACTTGCTCTATATAATTTACCTGGACTTCAGTAAGGCATTTGATAAAGTAGACCATAACCTACTATTAGATAAAGTAGAAAATTGTGGGTTAGACAGCAGCACCACCAAATGGATTCGTAACTGGCTGACCAACCGCACTCAACGTGTAGTCCTCAATGGAACTGCATCTACATGGAAGGAAGTATGCAGTGGAGTCCCCCAAGGCTCTGTTTTAGGCCCAGTACTCTTTAACATCTTCATCAACGATTTGGATGAGGGGATAAATGGGGAACTCATCAAATTCGCAGACGACACCAAGCTGGCAGGAATAGCCAACACTCCAGAAGATAGGCTTAAGATACAGAAGGATCTAGACAAACTTGAACATTGGGCACTGTCTAATAAAATGAAATTCAATTGTGAAAAAAGTAAGGTCCTACATATAGGCAAGAAAAACCAAATGCACAAGTACAGTATAGGTGGTACCTTGCTCAATAGTAGCAACTGTGAGAGGGATCTCGGAATCCTAGTGGACAACCATTTAAATATGAGCCAGCAGTGTGCAGCAGCTGTCAAAAAAGCCAACACAGTTCTAGGCTGCATCAACAGAGGGATAGAATCTAGATCGCGTGAAGTGTTAATGCCACTGTATAGTGCCTTGGTAAGGCCACACTTGGAATACTGCATACAGTTTTGGTCGCCACGATGTAGAAAAGACGTGGAGACTCTGGAAAGAGTGCAAAGAAGAGCAACCAAGATGATTAGAGGACTGGAGACTAAGACATATGAAGAACGGCTGCAGGAGCTGGGTATGTCTAGTTTGATGAAGAGAAGGACCAGGGGAGACATGATAGCAGTGTTCCGATATCTCAGAGGGTGCCACAAAGAAGAGGGAGTCAAACTTTTCTCCAAGGCACCTGGGGGCAGGACAAGGAGCAATGGGTGGAAACTAACCAAGGAGAGAAGCAACTTAGAACTAAGGAGAAATTTCCTAACAGTAAGAACAATTAACCTCTGGAACAGCTTGCCTCCAGCAGTTGTGAATGCCCCAACCCTGGAAGTCTTTAAAAAGATGTTAGACAGCCATTTGTCTGAAATGGTATAGGGTTCCTGCCCATGCAGGGGGTTGGACTAGAAGACCTACAAGGTCCCTTCCAACTCTGCTATTGTATTGTATTGTATTGTATATTGCAGGATCTGACTAATTTCTTGAATCATTTTGATTTCCATGCCTTTTGTCTTACAATATCTTGTGGAAAAGACTCAAATCTGAAGATGGGACAGAAAATAAACCTGAAAAAAACCCCAAATTATTTTACTTTCCCTGTCCAATCCTGAATTCATGACCTCAATGCTGACTTTTATTTAAAAACAATGATTGTTGTAGATCCCCCTGCCCAGCTCATTTCCATATTTTTATAGCTGCTCATTAGTATTGGAGTTTCCATACAAACAGAGAATTTGTTGTTAAAATTGCCTTTTTCTCAGTTATGTAGTATCCATTGTATGATGGGCCTGATGAAAATTAGTACCACTACAAATAATGGCATATTTGTGATTCTTACCCTAGTGGAGAATATCCCCATCCCATATTTCCAACAATCATTAATATTTAATATAGTTAAATATCTAGTTTTGAATGGATAGTCATAAGACTCAATAGAATAGTGTAGAAAAACCAAAAATAAATAAATGGTAATGATAACTTGCATGTGTTTTTTAGGGGAAGTGCTTATAGGAATAGACTCTTACACTTCATTTTTACCATTCAAATCACCAACAAGAATCCTGAACTCCTGCGAAATCTCACACTTGGCTACAACATCCATGACAACCATTTTGACCTAACTGGCACTTCAGATGCACTGATGGACATTCTCTCTGTTGGAGAAGCCAATGTTCCCAACTATGGCTGTGGAAAGAAGGACCACATTATGACAGTTCTTGATGGAGCTCCCAGGGACTTCTCCATTCAGATGTCAACATTAGTAGGCACTTACAAAGTCCCTCAGGTTTCTATGTAGTGTTTCTCTATCTGGTAGTATGAAAGGGATGGTAGTGGGTGAGCAGTAGATCCAACCATTTCTTCTCTATAAGAAGAAATCAAGAGCTACCATTGTAGGTGTCGTGGTTGGGGATTGACATATACAGTGAGGAAGGGACTTAGGATCAAAGCAGCCATATCCTCTGCTATCTATTGCTTTGATGGCTTCTGAAGCACAGTGGTGAAGGTGAGGAATGCCTCTGGATTCAGTGAAAGGGTCTTACATACAATAGGAAAATGCAGCAGTGACAGGAAGCTAATATTTTATACATGATCTTACCCAAAACAATAATACATTACAAATCCTAGATTTGTCAAAAGAGTCAATGAATTCTCTTACTCGCTGTTGACAAAACATACAGCGTATGTCCTATATATAGTCATAGTGATTGCCCACTTTATTAAACAATGACAATCCTTTTAGCCAACATGTCAAAGTGCTTCCTTGAAGAAATAAAATCAGGCTTTAGGAAGAGTGACACAATTATTGATAATTGCTTTTTTTTGAACCTTCAAATTTATATGTATGTATATAGGTATATATGTCAGTCAGTCAGGGGAAGCAACAGTTTGCTGTCCTTTTTTAACTGTTTTAATAAAACAGTTTTTTTAAATTTGTAAACAAACATAGGCAGACAAAACATATAATATAAAAACATATTTAATTACATACAGTGTGTCGATTGGTTACAAGGTTTTTGTGTATCCTTTCCATAGTCATCACTTAAACTTTATATAAAGTCACATATTGTCAATCAAATATGTTTATATACATTGTTATTATAGTATTTCATTTATTTGATTTTCACTATTCTTCATTTTAAATGAAATATTCTAAACATGGGTTAATTTATATTATCATAATTCATTACATCATTTTCAATATATCCAATAATAAAGTATGTTCATATCCTATTCTGATTCATTATTGGTAACATTCTCTAATAATTTTGAGAGAAGAGCAACAAAGAGGATTAGGGGACTGGAGGCTAAAACATATGAGGAATGGTTGCATGAATAATGAATAAATGAATAAACATTTTGGGGTGTTGTTTACTCATGTGAGATTTGAACAGTTTGACACAACAATTAAAAATGGAAGATTAAATCTAAGCCCTTATAATGAACATAGAAAACATATTAAATCTATTATTTGAAAGTCAATTGTATAAGAGAGAGAGAGAGTTCAGTATTAAGGACCAAACATTATAGCAATAACCTATTGAGATTCATATGGTAAAACAGCATATTTCCCATTTGGTCAAAATTAAAAAAATGTTTGAAAAAGAAAATTCAGTTCAAACCTGCATATTTGGGTCTGATTGGAATACATTGTAGGGGTGATACAGAAATATGATTTCCATATTCTTATTTGGTTTTACTTAATATGCATTTTTAATTCAATGATTATGTGCAGCCATGTTAATGTTTTACATTTCGTGTTCTTTATCTTGATATGGTATAAGTAATACCAATAAACTATTCTAATATGTTCACAAGAACCTAATGGATTTATTAAAAGCTAATATTATAGATGATTGAACATCAATTATAACATTGAGTTAATTACTTTTTCAGATGACTTTTGGAATCGTTTCAGAGGCTCTGAGTGATAAAAGGCAATTCCCTTTTTTCCACCGGATGCTCCCTAAAGAAGGGATCCAGTACCCAGCAATTCTCCAACTGCTCCTCCATTTCAGATGGACCCTAATTGGGATTTTTGTTTTAGACACAGAGAAGGGAGAGGATTTTATTAGAACTTTTACTCCTAAGCTTGTCAAGAATGGAATTTGTGTTGTTGTATCACAACAGTTATCAACAAGTGGACATATAGAACCCCTCAGGGATGCCATCTCTAAATGGAGGCAGGTCAATGTCTTTATTCACCTCATGGAATCAACTTCCCTTTTGGACAGAGTTTTTCTTTTCCATTCAGTACTTGAAGGTTTGCCAGGATCCATTGAAGGGAAAGTCTGGATCACCACATCCTTGGGGATATTGTCAGTGAAAAGACTTGGCAGACATTACAAATATGTCCATAGTATTTGGAACTTTAATTTTCAGGAGGAAAAAAGGCCAAAAGATGATTCCTTCGAACCGGAACTCTTTGTGGGACGCCAATGGATAGATCCATCTTTTCGCTGTTCTTTTTCAAATAATGTTTTTTCTGTCAAAGATCGGAGAAGATGCACTGAGAAAGCACCACTGGAGGCCCAAGACAAAAGAAATGGGAGACAGGTCCCAAATCAACTCTTTCTTCATGGTGTCATTAAGACTCTGGCTCATGCCTTGAATGCTGCATATTCCTCAAGATCCAGGAGGAGAAGGAAGGAGGACAAAGAGATCTTGGGGGCTGCAAGGTTGCAGCCCTGGCAGGTAAGGGGTTACTCTGTTAAATTATCATACCATCCTTCCCTAATTTAACTGGGTTCCTAATAATCAGTTCCGAAAAATGTTTCATACTTTGTTCAAATCAAGTTATATTACTAGCATTCCCACAATCTATTAAGGAAGCGTAAAGACCTGTGGGAACGAGTTTGGCTGATCGGGCAGAGATGTTTCCTACAAAATGATCAGATAAAGTGGCAGAGAAAGAAACTTAGAAAGGATCCTCCCTACCTTTTCAGGCTATAAAGAGATTTGTATTTGCAGAATAGGGAGATTCTGTTAATGTAGCCTTTACAATAAAATAGAATTAGTTCATCCAGTTTTATTTCCTGTCTGGTCTCCCTGGGGAAAAAAATTGGCCTGGCAACTCTCTTCTTGACAAATACATGCTCTCTGGTAATTACCCTGGAATTTTGAATGAGTGAATAATCCCTTAATTAGGTTTTTGTTGTCTTTTCCCAATTTATCTTTTACCTGCTCTAAAATGTTCTCTATAATTGACAAATTTAATCGGTCAATATTTAGTTTGTTAATATAGAATTACAAATTTGCTAAACCTTTGTTTTACCCTTTTAAAGATAGTAGCAATGTATATTTCCCAACTAAGATATTTGCAAGTTAGAAAGATGGACAAGAAAGATTCAAATGTGAAAAGATTATGTGGGATAATAATTAAAACTCATGGACGTTTCCATTCTAGTTCCATCCCTATCTAGAGAAGAATGAGTTTTGCAATCTTTCTCAAATGAAAATGTACTTGGACCAAAATGGAGATGTAGCAGCAGACCTGAACATTATAACCTGGATAGTTTTCCCCAAGAAGCATCCCATCCAAGAACAACTGGGGAGTTTTGAAAGACAGAGACTTATTATCAATGAAGATGCTCTTTCACAGCTAAAGTTGCTCAACAAGGTTGGGAAAATGTTGCTGATCTGTCTCTATTTCCAAAGCCTTAGCACCCATATCAAGTTGACCAAGCCTACTCACCAAGGTGGATGAGCTTCACTGAGCATGCAATGGGGAGATTAGAAGCCTTATAGTTTTCTTAGATGGCTAGGGAGGCTTCAATACTATTCACAAAGGCATTCTTCGGATCCTATAATGTGGACCACTGTTTTATTCTGATTCAGCCATGTCCAACATGGGATGCTGGGTGACTACTTTAAGACACAGATCTTGGTTCATTGGTGACCCCTCAATAATCTAGGATCTCCATGAAATGGGTGACAGAGTCCCTCAAGTGCTTTGGATTGTGGTTCCTTAGATTTGTTTGCTTGTTTCTTACCTGTAAGTACTGTAGCAAAGAAGAAGGCAATTACTGTATATTGACTAATGCCCAAGTTCAGTTTTGGACAGAATTCAATGGAAATGAATCAAGAGTGGACGGGAGCCTTTTGGTCCCAGTAAGAAATAAGCTCTGGAATCAGTATCCAAACTGTCTTGATTGGAGACAGACAGCATCTCCTGAAAGGAATTCTACATAGTCTGTGACTTGTGTAAGCATACTGGACTTGGCCAGAGTTATCCATGGCTCACTTTCACTCCACTGGGATAGTGCAATAGGCCTTCTGCTCCAAAGGAGGAGATCCAAGGCACTGGATTCATAATCATAATCACTGATTCAAAGTGAGATAAAACTTGGGTCAGAAAACCAAAGTATTCAAACGTGAGTCTTCTATGAGCTCTTTCTGATATTTGAAGAGATACAGTTTGAAAGAAAATTCTATTTAGATTTTTCCTTTGAATTGTAAGAGGACACTTCATCTGAAAACAGAAAGAACCTAGTCCTGGATTCCTAGCTGGGCCTTACAAATATCCCTTTTCTATACTTGGCTCGTAATCATGTTCCATTGGTTTCAGCAAAAGATGCCTGACTGTTTGAGGCACATGTTCTCACCACCTCATCTCCACCTAGAAACTATTCACCAACGTAGCAGTCAAATACAATACAATACAATAGCAGAGTTGGAAGGGACCTTGTAGGTCTTCTAGTCCAACCCCCTGCATGGGCAGGAATCTTATACCATTTCAGACAAATGGCTGTCTAACATCTTTTTAAAGACTTCCAGGGTTGGGGCATTCACAACTGCTGGAGGCAAGCTGTTCCAGAGGTTAATTGTTCTTACTGTTAGGAAATTTCTCCTTAGTTCTAAGTTGCTTCTCTCCTTGGTTAGTTTCCACCCATTGCTCCTTGTCCTGCCCCCAGGTGCCTTGGAGAAAAGTTTGACTCCCTCTTCTTTGTGGCACCCTCTGAGATATCGGAACACTGCTATCATGTCTCCCCTGGTCCTTCTCTTCATCAAACTAGACATACCCAGTTCCTGCAGCCGTTCTTCATATGTCTTAGTCTCCAGTCCTCTAATCATCTTGGTTGCTCTTCTTTGCACTCTTTCCAGAGTCTCCACGTCTTTTCTACATCGTGGCGACCAAAACTGTATGCAGTATTCCAAGTGTGGCCTTACCAAGGCACTATACAGTGGCATTAACACTTCACGCGATCTAGATTCTATCCCTCTGTTGATGCAGCCTAGAACTGTGTTGGCTTTTTTGGCAGCTGCTGCACACTGCTGGCTCATATTTAAATGGTTGTCCACTAGGATTCCGAGATCCCTCTCACAGTTGCTACTATTGAGCAAGGTACCACCTATACTGTACTTGTGCATTTGGTTTTTCTTGCCTATATGTAGGACCTTACTTTTTTCACAATTGAATTTCATTTTATTAGACAGTGCCCAATGTTCAAGTTTGTCTAGATCCTTCTGTATCTTAAGCCTATCTTCTGGAGTGTTGGCTATTCCTGCCAGCTTGGTGTCGTCTGCGAATTTGATGCAAATTCGCAGACGACAAATAAATTGAACAAATTAATATACAAAAAAAAAAAAGAATTTGAGGTTGATATCCCTAATATTTAAGAAATTTTTCCTTACATCTCTTAACTGGATGATGGTTCTGGCCGGCCTGGTGTAGTTTTTTTTTAATCGATTGCAATTTTTTAATTGATTTTAGTTGATTTTATTAAATGTTTTTATATGGTTATCTGGTTTTTAGAACGGGCCCTTAAATTTAATTAGTTTTAATGTATTTTAATGCATTTTTGTATCGGATGTTTTACTGTTTCATTATGCCTGTTCACCGCCCTGAGTCCCGCAAGGGAGAAGGGCGGTATACAAATTTAATAAAAGTAAAAGTAAGTAAAGTTTTGGATTACTTTCAAAGAAGGATAGCTTTGAAATATTTGATGTAATTTAGAAGAAACCTTTCCAGATCACACTGGTAAGATGTTTCTTTCTTCCTCATAAATTTAGTCTATTTTAAAAAGTTTAATGGAATAAAATTTAAATGTTTTACTATTAGTTTTATTCTAATGCTGAATACCAATAAACCATCATACTTTAAAATCATGGTTATATGAAGAATAGACCAATGCATGTTAATACAGTCGTGATCAGGAAACCAGTGTTTGTAATGTACAACTTAATTCTTTTCTCAATGCCATCATTCCAGACTTTATTCAATAAAAAAGTCATTTTTTGAAATATAATGCTAGAAACAAAAGGGAGGAACTAAATGAAGAATCTGTCAGTAGTTGCATTTCCTTCAACTGTTTGAAACTTGTTAGAGATGTCATGCTTTCCTGTGTGAAGCTCTGAAACTCCTTGTTTAATATTCAGGTTGACCACAATTTTCCGTAGATGGTGTGTCCTATCCCATTTTCTTTGGCATTCCTTGTTTTTCTTTTCAGTCTTTGCCTCAGTCCCAATGTGTGGAAAACTGTCATCCTGGATTTGTGAAACGGGCTTGGGAAGGAGAGCCAGTTTGTTGCTACAACTGTGTTCCTTGTCCAGAGGGGTCTATCTCCACTCAGGAAGGTGGGTGACACCAGAAGAAATAGGCAGATCATTACAATCAACATGCTTTTTAATAGAGACAGATCTAAACTTGACTATTTTGTTGTTGCTCATTCTCAACAATTTGTTCCATAATGGGAGGAATAAGAACAAATTTTGAAGAGTGAGGTAGGAAGAGACAGAAAAACATTGTAGATTGAAGGTTGCTTCTGCCAGAGTAAATCTCTCTTCTGTTTGTCACTTTGGAAGTGTCCTTCAAATATTATCTTTGTTAGGAACTTCTGAATTTGTTGAATCTTGAAGAATGGTTTCAGGTCAGTGTTTACTTCTTACCCAAACCAGCTTTATCCTACAGACCAAAAGGTACAATAATCAACCAACCATTCATTGGTTTTTTTGAAAAAAAATCATAGAGCCACACAAACTGGAAATGGGAGGACCATAGAGGGAGAGAGGATTGGTTCAAGGGACAAGAGAGATTCAAACAGGGGACTCAGCATAAAATCCATTCAGAGAATAGGAGTGTGAATTTAAACTAAATTTACCATAATTTGGAATAAAATCTATCTCTTTCCTCTCCAGTGTCTAACTTTTCATATTATCGTTTAAGAGGTAGAACGCAAATACTATATATAGGCCAATCCTACAGTCCCAGGTTCAGCATATCCACCATCATGGAGTCCTTGGTAGGATTGCTGTTGGGTCTTCCCACTTCTTCTAATCTTTCCAGTTTTCTCAGTTGTTAAATAAATTGCAATTACCACCTGAACAAAATAGAAATATAGTTGTATTTCTGAAAGGAAAAAAAAAGTTTTAAACACACTGTTGGGGATTAGGAGGAATCAGACCTAACATGAAAGGGACAAAGAGGATTAATTTTTAAAAAAAGCTAATCTACATAATATCTATGGCTATTGCTGTGGAGCTCATTCACTCTTTAAAAGTGTTATAAAATCAAGAATGGAAATATACTTCCTTTTCTTCTCATTATTAGAAATTAAATTCATGGCAGAGACAGATAAAGGACTTAAATTTTCTTTTTACATTATTTCAGGAATTAATCACTGTTTTTATTTATTTTTATTTTTTATTTATTTTTATCAAATTTGTATACCGCCCTATCTCCTCAAAGGGACTCAGGGCGGTGCACAGAAATATAAAAACATATACAAAACAATACAATATATAACAGTTTAAAATAGAATTAAATAAGGGTCTGTGCTAAAAATTTGGAGTAAAAAGGTTAAAATCAATTAAAACTACCCATTAAAATTAAAATTAAGCCATGCCGGCTTCTTGAAATAGAAATGTCTTTAATGCCTGGCGGAAGAGGCGTAGGTCCGCAATGGTATGAAGATTGGGGGGTAGGTCATTCCAGAGGGCAGGCCCCGCCACAGAGAAGGCTCTCCCACTGGGGGCCACCCGATGGCATTGTCTGGCGGATGGCACCCTGAGGGGGCCCACTCTGTGGGAGCGGACAGGTCTAAGCGAGATATGTGGTAGAAGGTGGTCTCGTAAGTAGCCAGGTCCCATGCCATGGAGCTCTTTAAAGATGGTCACTAGCACTAGTTTAAATAAAAATATTTATTTATTATTTATCAAAGTTAGATGTCCACTCATCTCACCCAAAGAAACTCTGGGTGACTTACAATTTACAATAAAACATTTTTTTTCAAATTAGATTACATAATAAAATTTTAAAAAAAACATTGCAAAAAAAAAGGAATACTTGCAGATGTTACATATGATAAAACTAGCAGATAGGTTCCTGTTACTAACAAATTCCTAAGCCTGTTGAAAGAAAGCCTCAAGAGTTGCAACTAATCTCACCATGGAGTTACTTTGTGGGTCAAGCCCAATACTGGGATTGTTTGGCCCAGCACAATTTGAGCCAAAAATCCCACTGAGAGGGAACTGGAGTTCAGTACTTTATTTGTTATTATTTCTTAGGATGGATGCTTGGACCAAGTCCAAATGCTGATGTTCCACAAACTTTCCTTATAGTTTTATGAAATATTTAGTATTTACTGGGGATTTTTCTTCTCTCAGTATCAATTGTCTTCCAAAGAAGGTATCCTGTGAAAAGCAAATGGACATAATATTAAAGGAATATTGGTATTTATTTTCCTCAGATGTCAAAAAATGCACCAAGTGTCCGGATGACAAATATCCAAATGAGAAACGAGTCCAATGTATCCCCAAAGTTATAACCTTTCTGTCTTATGAAGAACATCTGGGCATCATCCTGGTCTTCTTTGCCCTACTCTTGTTCTTAACCACAGGCTTCATTTTAATAATATTCCTTCAGTACATAGAGACTCCTATTGTCAAAGCCAACAACCGGGACCTCTCCTATATCCTCCTGGTCTCCCTGCTATTTTGCTTCCTGTCTTCTTTTCTCTTCATTGGCCAACCAAGGAAAGCCACCTGCCTTCTCCGACAAACCATGTTCAGCATTGTCTTCTCAGTAGCTGTGTCTTCTGTGATGGCCAAAACTATCATGGTGGTACTGGCATTCTTGGCCACAAAACCAGGAAACAGGGTGAGAAGATGGTTGGGGAAGAGCTTGGCCAACTCCATAATTCTTTTTGGTTCTGCTGTCCAAATGTTCATCTGTGTCATGTGGTTGGCAATTTCTCCCCCATTCCCTGACTCTGACCTACACTCCCAGCCTGGACAGATTATCCTTCAGTGCAATGAAGGCTCTGTCACCATGTTTTATGTTGTCCTCGGCTACATGGGTTTCCTTGCTGCCGTTTGCTTCATGGTGGCTTTCCTAGCCAGGAACCTGCCTGGGGCCTTCAACGAAGCCAAGCTGATCACTTTTAGCATGCTGGTCTTCTGCAGCGTCTGGGTCTCCTTCCTGCCCACCTACTTGAGCACTAAAGGAAAGTTCATGGTGGCCGTACAGATCTTCTCCATCTTGGCCTCCAGTGCTGGTCTTCTGGGGTGCATCTTCTTCCCCAAGTGCTACATTATCCTCCTGAGGCCAGATCTAAACACAAAGGAACATCTAAAGATAAAAGTAGGGGACTGATAATAAAAGTGTTTCTTAGACTCATAACATTTATTTTTTTCATTGCAGTTATTATTGGGCTTGTATTCTTCCTTTGCATCTGTTTGAGAATTAAGGTTATTTAAAACCAAAGGAAATAAAACATATGAGGTGGGTAGGACTAATACAATTAAAATCCAATGTAGTCATCAAATAGTGAAATGAATTAATCATTAAAATCGATATGCAGCATATATGGAATGAATATGGAAATCTAATTCTGTGTGAACATGCCCTCTTTCTCTCCATCAGTTCTTCTCTAAAGTAAGGGATGGAAATAGAGAGGTGGAGAGAGAGCATCCTTCAATGCAAAGGAGGCTCTGTCCCAATGTTTTATGATGTCCTCGGCTACAGGGGTTTCCATGACATTCAGATGACCCTCAGTTGCAGCACTCTGATTGACCTTTTCTAGTTTATCTGCCAGGGTTAGGAGTCATCATATGTCCTTGTGGGACTTCAGCATTCAAATGACTTCAGTTTTGAGTCATCATTCTCTCAACACCCTTGCTGGACATGTCCCAAAAGAAATCAGCCCACTGGGAAAAGTATCCAGAAGGTTCAACACCGTCTATGAAGACTTGATCTACAAAAGAAAGAAGAAAACAGATTCATCTCTTATCCACATGGTTCTCTGGTCCCCAAAAGGGAAGCTTTCATCATTGTGCCATGAGAATGGGGAAATAGCATATGGATGAAAATGGCTGGAGGGCATCCCTGAGGCTTCTCTATCCAGAGTTAACTAGGGAGCTGCAAGTAGAGCCCATCTTCTCCAGAAGCTGCCTAGAGGTCAGCTGTCTTTGCCACCTCCAATCAAAGGGAAAGGGCTGGAGGTTAGCATTCTGATATCTGGTGTGTGTGTGTGTGTGTGTGTGTGTGTGTGTAGACTTGATGATGACAAGCCTTCTTGGGCAAGTCCAGGAGACTCTAAGGTGTGATCCACTTTTCTCTCTCTAAATACTTTCAAAGTTGACTAAATCAAAGATAACTTGATGCATATTTCTGTTAAGAGAAATATCTTATCATGAGTATCTCACGATCTCATCAGTGCAATGGGGCCCTTGAAACAATGCCATGGAACCATACATTATACATTACACAGAGAGAGGGGGGAGGGAGGGAGAATGCTCTATGTCTATCACTTTGCTATTTGCCAAAGAGACAGCTCATCTCAAGTCTCTTCCACATACTAACCCACAGAATCCATGGTGCCTGGCATAATTAGACTGGTGTAATTCTTGGCCTTTCCCCCTTACCCCATAGCCTTTAAATCAATTGGTTTCCTCTTATGCTTGTAAAATAAGATGCTTTAATGTTTGTTCAGATTAGACTCCCATTCCTCCAAATTCACCCAATCTAGAGGCCAACTGAAAAGTCATCCTTGGGTTCTTCTATCATGTTTCTCCTCCATTTCCAATGGAACTCCAGCACACAGATGGGCATGGAAGGGGCAGCTGAGACTCTGCTTTCAATAAACCTGTTGTACTCTATGAAGGAGGATCTCTGAATCCATATAGGAGAATCTGCAAAAGGTTGAAACCTTGTGAGCTGCATGAAATGTGGAATGACATTCGGTCATGGTGGGTGATCCTTTCAGAACAAGAAGTCACTCGGAGGAATACAGGAATACAGAGTTGAACAGGGGATTGGGAAGAATTGAAATATTACTCAGTATACAGGAAAGGGATATGGAGAACAATACCAAGATGTAGATGAAAGATGGAGAAAGGTCCAACCATGCCTATCTCCTTGGTACATACTAAAATACCATCAGCAACTAAATATATACACTTTCTCCAGGATCATCTGTCCTTATTGCACCCATGTTGTTCTCTCAGGAGGATATTCACACTTCTTGTCATTGAATTGATTCATTTTGCAATGGTCATCCTCTTCTTCAATTTCTTTCAACCTTTTGCAACCTTATGGACTTGCCCAGGAAGCTGGGTCTTCACTGAATGTGCCCAAGTAGGACAGTTTGAGCCTCTCAGATTTATTTATTTATTTATTTATTTTATTAAATTTATACCCCGCCCTTCTCCTAAAAAAGGACCCAGGACCCAGATTGACTTGTTCTAACATGGTGATGAGAACTTTCTGAACCCTTTGGGACATTCAATATTTCTACATAAATGTAACCTAAAACATGATCTGTTCTCCAGAGAAATCCTAAAACTGGACAAAGGAAGCCAATTTAACAATGAATCGAAAACAGTATACTTCTTCATTTTTTGATCAAGGGAAAAGATCTAAGGTTACATATTTGTGTGTGTGCAAAAGTAGGTGTATCTTTTCCTTCAATAATTGTTCCTTAGGCAGCAATAAGTACAACTAAACAGTTTGGATAAGAGCTGACTAATCTCACACATCATCTTGCAGGACTTTCAGCTCATTCACTCCCCTAGCAAAACAGCTACCTACTCTTTCTCTGGTCTTAGCCTTTGGGTGAGAAGAGATCACATTTTAAGCTATATTTATGCAAAAATATTCAAATGGGTTCTTTGGAGGGGGGGATTAGTTTTGAGCTGAATGGGACTGTTTAATAGACACATTGAGACCTTGCAGCTCAGAGGACCCATGGCAAAAGGCTTGATGAAAATGCTCTTGTAATATGCACCCAATACACAAAACTCACACATATCAGAATGAAGGGTGAACGTGAGCATGGCCAGCAGCTGCATTGACCTCAGAGAGAGATTCAGCTTTTTAAAGGGAGAAACATATAATTTCTGAACTCTTTTTAAAGTTCTCAACCTGACTCTTTGTGTTATGCAGATGCCCAGACAAGTCCAAAGAGACAAATGCCCACAAGGAGAAAATACTGCTGTAACAGAACTTTGACAATGTAAAATACGCCACCCTGCTTGTGCTTGTGTTGCATCTCTGCCCTAGAGAGACACAGGGACTCCTCCTCCTCTCTGTTGGAGGCTAGCAGATCAAAGGGAGGGGTGGAGGGCCTGGTTTTTTCAACCTCTCAATTGGCACTTAGACTTCCCTCAACAGTCACAACTCAGAAGGAGCCCATGATGACCACCTTTCCTCCCATGAAGAGAGTCCAGTGTATTTGTCCACTTCCCTGGGTAGAAGAGGAATTTATAATGCCCGCTTTATAATCCCTTGGTAAGACCACACTTGGAATAATTCATCCAGTTTTGGTCACCACAATGTAAAAAAACATGTTGAGACTCTGGAAAGAGCATTGAGAAGAGCAACAAAGATGATTAAGGGACTGGAGGCTACAACATATGAGAACAATTAATCAGTTGAACAACTTTTTCTAGAAGTTGTGAATGCTCCAATACTGAAAGCTATTAAGAAGAGATTGGACAACTATTCATCTGAAATAGAATAGTTTCTTGACTGAGCTGAGGGTTGGACTAGAAGACCTCCAAGGTCTCTTCTAACTTTGCTATTCTTTTTTTCTGTTATAAGATGATCCTTGGGATAGTTTGATTAGTTGATTAGTCTCCATTGTGCCATGTGTTTAACAATTCCTTGTCAAAACTGTGCTTCTCCCAGAGACACTGAATTCAAATAAATATACTTTTAATTTACTGGTTGTTTCCTGTGTGCAGCATTTGAAAATACTCTCTCTCTCAAGGGAAGTTTGTTTTGTATTGTCCTCCCTGTTTAGTAGAAGCTAATTCAGTCTCATTTAGTGAGACAGAAGGATAAAGTTTGAATTTGAACAGAACGATAGGGCCATTTT
Source organism: Rhabdophis nuchalis (assembly GCA_039707465.1). Taxonomy (NCBI): domain Eukaryota; kingdom Metazoa; phylum Chordata; class Lepidosauria; order Squamata; family Natricidae; genus Rhabdophis; species Rhabdophis nuchalis. Next base: position 9,255,188 of record CM077646.1, read on the forward strand.
CTGCTCCACACACAAGTGTCACAATCACTCCTACAAAGTCCAACTGCCCTTGTCAGACACCTCCAGTCATGGCTCAGTTGAGCTCTCTGCAGGAAAACTGAGAACTGGAATGAAAAAGGGGCCACAGACATTTAAGAAGCCTCCCACATAAAATAAACATTTAGACACAGATTGTTGCCTTAAGCACACTCCTAAACGGTGCCCTTTTTTGGCAGCAGGAAAGGACATGGATCAAACCCATCATAGCTCTTAGGATCCCTGCTGTCATCCCTGGTCACAGATCAAAAATTGTGAATCTCATTTCTGACACAGTTTCTGTGGAATCAAACCACTGGATCCAACGCAAACAGTCAAAGCTCACTGCAGTATTTATTACACAGGAAATACTGGGAGTGGATCTTGTCCAAAAAATAGAGAGAAACTCCATCAAACAAAGGGATACACTCAAATCTTCCACTCAACACCCCACTCATTCTGCTATGGGATTTTAATGAGTCTTTTATATTGTGACCAGGAGCAAGGCCGCATTGTGATGTCCCGATGTCTGGAGGCCGTGCGAGTCTGGATTGGGAGAAACAGGCTCCGACTCAACCTGTCCAAGACTGAGTGGCTGTTGCTTCCGGCGGCACGATATAGCCAGTTGGTGCCAGCTCTGGCTATTGGGGGCGAGTCTTTGGCCCCAACAGAGAGGGCTCGCAACTTGGGTGTCCTCCTGGACTCTCAGCTGTCGCTAGAAGATCATATGACAGCCGTGGCCAGGGGGGCCTTTTATCAGGTTCATCTGATATGCCAGTTGCACCCTTTTCTGGATCGTGACGCTTTACGCACGGTCACTCAAGCCCTTGTCATCTCCCGCCTGGACTACTGCAACGCTCTCTACATGGGGCTTCCCTTGAAGTGCACCCGGAGGCTCCAGCTAGTTCAGAATGCGGCCGCGCGGGGAATCCTGGGAGCTCCTAGATGCTCCCATGTGACACCTCTCCTGCACGAGCTGCCTGTTGCTTTCCAGGTGCATTTCAAGGTATTAGTAACTACCTTCAAAGCGCTCCATGGCAAGGTACCTGGTTACCTGCAAGACCGCCTCCTGGCATCAAATACCTCCCACCAACCAGTGCGCTCCCACAGAGAGGGCCTCCTCAGGGTGCTGTCGGCCAGCCAATGTTGGCTGGCGACCCCCAGGGGGAGAGCCTTCTCTGTGGCGGCTCCTGCCCTCTGGAATGATCTACCCACCGACCTATGCATGACCACGGACCTGCACCTCTTCTGTCGGCTTTGAAGACCTATCTATTTCGTGCGGCCGGCCTGGCATAATTTTTAAATGGTTTTAGTAGGTTTTATTAATTAGTTAGTTCATTCGATTTATATACCGCCCTATTTCACCTAAAAGGGACTCAGGGCGGTGAGTAATGGAAGTAAATGGTTTTAGTACAGGCGTCTTATTTAATACATTTTTAAATATATACTTTATGTATTTTTTATCATTGATTTTATTGCTGCCTGTATACCACCCTGAGTCCCGGAAGGGAGAAGGGCGGTATAGAAATTTAAATAATAAATAAAATAAATAAAAATTCTTCATTGGGAGATTTCTTAAATGTGTGTGGCCCTCGCTTACTGAAAAGATTCATCTGGAAACTGACTTTACCCACATTATCATGACTAAAAATAAGATTGGTATTTTGTTATTAGTTTGTTTAGGAATACAGAAGAATAGGAACTGGAGTAGCTTTAGGAATAGGAGGAATATCTGTTCCACATGCGTATCTTCTTCCTTACCCCTTACCTCCTTTATCAATTTTAAAACAATTTTAGTGATATTATTTATTCTTTGAGTGTTTTCAAGTTTCCCTTGTTTTTTATTGATTGTAAGCTGCATAGAGTCATTTTTAGGCAAGACTGGAAGCCTGGGAGTTCAACACATAAATATTAAATGATCTAAACCTATTAATTGAGACTACTAAATGGCATATCAGGAAAACAATGAATTTGTAAAAGTCATATTTTTAAATTTTATTTTGACATGAGATGTTCTTTGGTATTCAGATCTGGCCTAAAAATAATAATGTAGCATTTAGGGATGAAGATGCAGCCCAGGAGTCCAGCACTGGAGGCCAAGATGGAGAAGACCTGAACAGCCACCATGTACTTCCCCTTGGTGCTCAGGTAGGCAGGCACAAAGGACACCCAGACACTGCAGAAGACCAGCATGCTGAAGGAGATCAGCTTGGCTTCCTTGAAGGCCCCAGGGAGATTCCTGGCCAGGAAAGCCACCATGAAGCAGACAGCAGACAGGAAGCCCATGTACCCAAGGGCAACATAAAACATGGTGACAGAACCTTCATTGCATTGTAGGGTGATCTCTCTAGGTTGGGAGCGCACGTCAGAGTCAGGGAATGGGGGGAAAGTTCCCAACCAGATGATGCAAATGACAACTTGGAGACCAGAACAAGAAAGGACAATGGAGTTGGCCAAGCTCTTCCCCAACCATCTCTGCACTTTATTCCCTGGTTTTGTGGCCAAGAAGGCTAACACCACTGTGATCGTTTTGGCCAAGATGGAAGAAATGGCAATGGAGAAGACAATGCTGAAGGCTGTTTGTCGGAGGAGGCAGGTCACCTTTCTTGGCCGACCAATGAACAGGAAGGAGGTCAAGATGGAAAGCAGCAGGGAGACCAGGAGGATGAAGGAGAGGTCTCGATTGTTGGCTTTGACAATGGGAGTTTCCATGAATTTAATGAAGATCCCCAAGCCAAAGCCTGTGGTTAAAGAGAGGAACAAGGCAATGAAAGTCAGGATAGTCCCCAGATTTTCCTTATAAGAAAGATAACTTTTAATCTTGGGAATACAGTGAACTTGCTTGGTGTTTGGATGTTGATCTTCTGGACATTTGGTACATTTGTCTGCATCTGAAAAAAGAGCAAGAGTTAAAGTTCTTTTAACATGTCCTTTAATCAAATGCATTGTTTTGGTAAAATTATTTTTGGTGTGTATAACTGTGTGTCGGTGAAGACATTGTGTGTATCTTCACTTCTCTCCAGTTACAGCAGCTAAATGTGTCTTTTCTTTTTTGATGCCACAATTTCATCAATGAACGTTGAGAGAGAAGGAAGGAAGGAAGGAAGGAAGGAAGGAAGGAAGGAAGGAAGGAAGGAAGGAAGGAAGGAAGGAACTTCTACCATTTTACCTTTTCCCTGTTAAACCTCTTGAAAATTGGAGCCCAGCCTTTGTCTGTGCCTCAAGGCAGCACTAGAATTCAGTTTATAATGGAATGAAGACATGTGAGAGATTGCTTAGTGTAGCTTTATACCAGCTGAATTGGATAATCAGCCCTTTTGCCATGGAGCTAAGTAACATTAGGGGGAGCTAAAGATGAATTGGATCTGGAGTGAGGATATTAAAATACTTTCCTCTATTTTGTATAAACAACAAAACAATTGCACAAGGTCAGAAGTTAGCCTTGGCTTTGAGCCATGATTCTCTCTTCTCTTCTCTTCTCTTCTCTTCTCTTCTCTTCTCTTCTCTTCTCTTCTCTTCTCTTCTCTTCTCTTCTCTTCTCTTCTCTTCCCTTCCCTTCCCTTCCCTTCCCTTCTCTCCCGTCCCCTCCCCTCCCGTCCCCTCTTTTTAGGTCAGGAGTCAGACAATGGATCTAAAGAAGAGCCTCTAGGAGAACCCATGGAATGTCACCCTCAGGAAAAAAAATTCATGTTCATGAAAAATGTCAGTATTATCATCCTCCCAAAAGACTTTCTCCTGCTGTCACCCACCTTCCATGGTGGAGATGGTTCTTTCTGCACAGGGACGACATTTGTAGCAGCAGATGGGCTTCCCTTCCTGAGCCACCTTCATGAATCCAGGGGAACAGCTTTCAACACATCTGGAAGGGGGCAAGGTCTGGGCAGAGAGGGGGAATTAAAAAATCCACAAATGAATTATTGTATTTCCTAAAAATAGAAAAAGGAAAAGTTTGGAGCTCTGCAGTTCAAGGCTTAACTTTGCTAAATTTGAAGAGGTCCTCAAATCCAATTCCCTGCTCAAGCAGGAGACCTTATACCATTATGGACAAATAGCTGTACAATTTCTTCTTAAAACCCTTCAGTGGTAGAAAACCCATCACTTCTCTAGGCAAGCTGTTCCAGTGATTAAGTGTTCTTCCTGATGGGTAATTTCTCCTTAATTCTTGCTTGCTTGGATCTCTCTTTGATCATTTTCCTCTGTTACTTCTTGCCTTGTCTGCTGATGATTTGGAGAATACGTTGACACACTCTCTGTGACAGCCCTTCAAATATTGGGAGACTGCTATCATGTCCCCCCTAATCTTTTTTTTTCATTAGAATTTACATTTCCAGTTTTCACAACCATTGATGATATAGTTGAACCTCCAGTCCCTCAATCATCTTTGTTACTCTTGTCATGAACATACTCAAGGGAAAGTTGGAAGGATTCTCTGCTTTGGAGAAGGGAATTATGATGCCCTAAGATTTAAGTCTTGTTCCCCCACAGAAAACTGATAAGACTACTAACTGGAAGTAAGACTATTTTTTTCAGGCACCTGAACATGTAACCATAGGAGATGCTACCTCTCTGGGAGAACTGAAATGATATCCCTGCCCCAACTCAGCAATCCTCTTGGTGAGACCTTCAGAAAGGGTTGAATAAAGACTTTCCCCCACCTTGTCCAGCATTTCCATCTTTGCAGTAGCATTCTGGTTGATCATCAACTTGAAATCCTGGTATCCCTCTCTTTCTAGACTTCCAAATGTCACTTGGGTGGAAGACATATTAGGTAAAATAATCGAATGCATAATGTCCAGGTCTGCCACCAGCTCTCCATTCTGATCTAAATAGACTCCATTGATGCAATTATTATAAAACTGAGAGTTTTGAAGGAAGGAATGAACCTGGAATGGAAGAGAAAAATGACAACGTTATTTGGTTTGGAGAAGAGACCCCAGATCTTCACTGTGAAAGGTGATTCTCTCACACCAGTTAAGGTCACCTCCTTGCAATTTTATGCAACATGTACAGAATGTTTTATGGAATGTTCTTCACTCGTGCTCCTTCCAGACTTTCTTCTAGTTAAACCATTTCACCTTGTGAGCTGACCTCAGCCCTCTTAGCTTCCTGGCCCAAAGATGTTTACCACTTTTTGATGTCTCAGATCCTGCTTAGAGTTTAAAGAAGAGGAAGAGGAATCCAAAGGGAGGGGGTGTCTTATGACAGGAGTGAGACCCCTCTGAGTCAAGGCTCCTTTGGAGCACAGGGGCAGCCCAGGAGGTGAGAGGATCAGAGTCTTTAACTGCCTAATAGGGACAGCACATTTTCTGAGGTTGGGTGGGACAGGGCAGTGCTCCTGTTTGGAGAGAGAGAGAGAGAGAGGACCAAGATAAAAGAGCTGAATGTAAATCAGTAGTTATAAAGAAGCTGTTAAAAAAGAAAACAAAATAAAAGAAGTTGGAGGCGAAACATAGGAAGAACAGGTACAGGAATTTGGTATGTCTTGTCTAGTGAAAGAAAGAACTGGGGTGACATGAGGAAGTTTCCAATATTTGAGGGGATCAAAGTATTTTCCAAAGCAGCTGAAGGCAGGACAAGAGGCAATGGATGGAAACTAATTAAGGAAAGAAGAAACCTAGAACTTAGGAGAAATTTCCTAACGGTGAGAACAATCAACCAATAGAATGGGTTGCCTTCAGAAGTTGTGGTTACTCCATCACTGGAAGCTTATAAGGACAGACTGGACAGCCACTTATCTGAAATGCTATATAGTCTCCTGCTTGAGCAGGGCATGGGACTAGATGACCTCCAGGGTCCCTTCCAGCTCTGTTGTTCTATGTTTTAGAAATGAGCAAGATAGAATGAAAGCAACAGGGAGACCAATCGAAAGTTGGAATTCAATTTTTCTATATTCAGACTAAATTATTCCTGTTGTCAGAACAGTTATATAATTCTTACAATTGTAAAATTGATTCTCAACTTCAGTGGAGAGCTGTGAAAAAGAAAATCAGTACCTGCCAGGCCTTCAGCACTGGAATTTTGAAGGTTTTAACAATTTTAAATATTGTCCTGTGGAATCTGGTTAAATAAGCTGTATTTAAGGCCCGTCCCACAGCCCAGACTGTATTGTAAATGAAATAGCTGTCCATAGTCAGGATCCGATCCTGTTCCTCTTTCCTCAGAGTTTCCAGGTCTACTTTCTGCTTGCACCTTCTCCAGACTTTCACCCAAAAGACATCCTTGGTGTAGGAGCACAAGAAAAACTTCTCTACAAAGCGCCTTGTGGAAGGATAACGCTCTATAGACCAATCATTGTTTGTCATTTGATTTGTCTTCATAAGAAAGGAAAAAACGCTATGGAATTGTTGGAAGGAAATAGTTCTCTCTTTCAAATAACGACTGAAGTCCCAGCGGATGGTTGTGATCATAACTTTTCCTCTATGAGGTTCAGACATAAGTTTAAATATCAGATGCATCATTTTTAACCCTGAAACACATGTATTCATGTCTGCACCATAGATATAGACGTTCACTTTTCTCCACCTACGGTATTGTTTACTGGATGTGTGTTGTTTCTCAAGAGCTGGGCGAAATGTTTGTGATATAACTGGGCAAATGCCATTCCTGATCAGCATGGAAGTCATTGTCCTCATGAACCTTTGTCCATTCTCAGTGTCTGGAGCAAGGAGACCCACCAAGGTCCACCTAAAATAGAGGAGAAGCTGGACCATCCCTGGGTACTGGGCTCCTTCAGCAGGGAGCATCGGGTAGAAGAAAGGAAACTGAGTTTTATCACTCAGAATCAGGGAGTCAAAACTGTAAGTGATCTGAAAAGGAAAACAAAGAAACTCCCATTTTACTGAAGACCAGGGGGGGGAAATGGAGGAATTGTTTCACTCCTGGTAATGAAGAACTTTCCCTAGACAATCTGCTTTAAGAGTGTGCCAGAGAGAGGATTGCCTTCTCTGCTCCTTCTCTGCCATTTGATAAAACCTCCATTCTTACTTCATGCAATTCCCACAATATAACTTTGCTCTTCATTTACGAGAGAGGCTGTAAGTGGCATATCTAAAAACAGTCTTCCCAACAAAGACACACCTGCGGGATTTTGTAGGTTCCCAGCATGGTTGAAATCTGGAAGGAGATGTCAGTATCAGCCGCTTCCAGAACAGCCACTGTGTTTCTCTGCCTTCCACAGCTGTAGTTGGGAACGTTGGCCTCCCCCTCCGAAAGCAGGTCCAGCAAAGCCTCCGAGGTCATTTCTGCTCTATAATAATTGTCATAGATGTTGTATCCCAGGGTGACATTGAGCAAAATTTTGGGATCCTGGTTGATCGCTTGGATTGCAAAAAGGAAGGATAGCATTTTCCAGTACTCTGTCATGGATTCCCTGAAAGTGTGAATGTATCAGGACAAAATCAATAGAAGCCCGATGTCATTTAACTGTTCTTTCAACAATTGTAATTTTAATCCACCTAAGGCTGAGAGGTTTGGAGGCTTTTTCAAATCTCCCCCACCCCCCAAAAAATCTCACCCATCTGGATGGAACTCTGAGACTCTTTCAATTTTTGTTTTATTTTTCTACACTGAATGCATATTATTTCTGAGTTTATCTAGTATTATTTCCCTAACTCTTTTTAGATTTAAATTTATTAAGCATTTTCCATAAAATAAAGTATTAATCAAAAGAAAAAAAAAGAAAAAGGAAAATGCAACAAATAAAGAAGAGAAAAGGCCTCATTTACAACCTTCTTTTCAACAAATCATTTTTCATTTCTTTAAATTCTACATTTATCACAATCTAGCCCCCCACTCTGAGAATTCCATGGTTCTTCCATCCTTGAACATACAGCAATCTTTCTGCTGTTACCATATATAAAATCCATCTGCTATGAAAGCTTTTTAATTCATTGTTCAAAAGTTCCAATTAAAAAAAAGAATTCTGGTTTCTTCACAATTTTTAGCCTTTCTAATTCTTTGCATGTTTGTGCCAATTTGTATCTAAAATGTCTTAGTTTCCTCATAAATCCACCCTGCATGATAAAATGTTCCCCCATGCTTTTCACAATCCCTGCATTTGTTTGAAATACATTTTACACATTTTTGATAAAGTTTCTGGTCTCATATTCCAAGAATAGATCATTTTATTTATAAAAAAAAAATTCTCTTAAATTATGACAGAGTGCAAATTGAATGCCAGTTACCCAAATTCTCTCTATTTAATTTTCAAATGTAACAATGCATTCAGTCATGCAAATTCAGTTTGTTCATCTTCTGTTTCAAATGCTTCAGACTTTATACATTTTGGTTATTACATGTTCACCATTTACACATAATTCAGGTTTAAATGTAGTTTTAGCTTATTCTTTATATTGTCCTTATTCTTGCTGTTGTATTAAGATTTCAGATGCTTTTCCATTTCTTTCTGTCCCTCTGCCTATTTATCTTTGCTAATAATTAATAATTGGAAGTGTGACAATTGGCACTTTTTGTGCCATTGCGAGACACTCACAATGGCACAAAAAATGAACATCAATGACTCTTAACAAATGGGATAAGTGCTCAATTGCTAAAGGAGTTAATATGTCCACAATAGAGACTTAGCTGACATTTAATTCATTGTATGATAAAGATACTGGCAATCACTCACATGGGATTCAGGCATTTAAGAAAAGTCAATTCTGAATTTGGATCCATTCATTGAACAGGTGGTACAGAATAAAATTGAGGATATCTCATTTTTACTTCAGAGAAAAAAAAATCAACATTTCTGCATTTTTCTACCTGTTCTGATGACCTTATTGGGCATGAGAATGGTAGAAGAGAAGAACCATCTTCTCTTCTCCATCCACAGTCCAACTCTGCTGAGAGGATGTCAAGAAAAGCAGAAGCTGCTTCTTCAAGGTAAAAAAAAAAAATAGAAAACCTCTACTGGTTATTTATTTGAGAATTTCAAACCAGCTTCATCAGCTGAAAAGGATGAACCAAGGATGAAATGGGACAGAAAGAGAAAAGAACTAGCAGATCAAAGAGATCATTCATTGATCACTTCTTTGTAAGAGAGGCGGCTGGAACTTTAGAACTCAGGGTGGAATGGAGACGCTCTAATTCTCTGCAGGAACTTTGACGTACTCAGAAATTTGAGTCAAAGGAGATTTGTTGAAGCTTAATGGAAGAAGATACATCCTCATTGCAGAGACAATACCACCAATGAGAAAGTCTCCTGGCTTGTAATAGTTCTTTGGATGCACCTCATCCCTCTTCAGAGTCAGGATGCATTTTGCTCTGAGACTTCCCAGAACTTCCTTGGACATTAGAAGCAGCAGAAACAGTAACATGACTTCTGCTCCTGATGGAGTCTCCAGCCTTGCTTTGGAGGCACAGCGATATGAAGAGGTGGAAGAAACCAAAGCCCTCTTCCAAGACAGAAGCTGCAGAGGTTTCATAATCCAGAGTCCAGCCAAGCCTTCACATCTGCATCCTCTGCCTGTCATAGAAGCTTTCAAGGTTCTCTATTTCTCCAGAGCCCCCAGTGCAAAGACATTAGCCAAAAAGGCTTTGATGTACTATCAAGGTGGAAGCATGCTATGGCTTTCTTTGTATGACATCTTGAAGGTTTCCAAAATGTCTTCAGAGATTTAGCACCAAGAGAAGAAATAAATCACTGTGATTTGAATAATGGCCACAAGGAGAGACTTCTTCTCTCTGAACTCTGAGGGAGTCAACAGGCAGATGCACAAGGGGAGGAATCACAAATGGGGTGAAACTCTGAAGATGAGCCCAGGAGTGAGAGAGAAGCTGCTCCCTAAACGTCTCTTAGAAAATCTCTTGATACTTTCCACTCTGAAAAGAGAAGTTTGGGATGAATCTGAAATGCCAATCCTCAATATGGATACCATTTATCCTGCTTCAAGGTGGATTTTAGCTGCCTTTATTAAGAGATGGATAGCTGCTCTTCTTTCTATGGCTACTTCTCCTCTCTTACAACGTACCAAACTAGAACAAAATCCCTGAAAATGACTTTTATTCATTATTTGAAAAGGTTGAGTTCAGGTTCTACTATTGGAGCATTTCAGTACTGGAAAAAAACAGCTATTGTTCTTCAATAGAGAAAAAAATACACTGTTCTTTGTAAAGGCAGAATTAAACCATAGAAGAAACCAGAATGTGTTTCAGGGACCACTAAGGAAAGAGAGAGAGAGGAAAAAGACAACATCATATGTACATCTTTAGAGAAAAATTAATAAATAGGCCAAATTAGGATAGCATGGGATTTTGTGGGGGTGGGGGGGTCCATTTTTACTCCAAGGATGCTTCCCTGAGGTTACTAGGCCAAAAACAGGGATGGGGATGTCTGTTTTTACTCCCAGGAGGCTTCCTGGAGGCCTGCTAGGCCGAGAATGGGGTGAGTGGGGGTGGGTCTATTTTCACTCCCAGGAGGAAGAATGGGGTGAGTGGCAGTCAGTTTTTACTCCCAGGAGGCTTCCCTGAAGCGTACTAGGCCAAAAATGAAGGAAGGAAGGAAGGAAGGAAGGAAGGAAGGAAGGAAGGAAGGAAGGAAGGAAGGAAGGAAGGGAAAAAAGGAGAGGTAGGGAGGACCATCAATCTGGCACTAGGCACAGCCTCAGAGGAAACCTTGAAAGAGCACAGCAATCCAGGGCTGGAAGGGACCTCAGAGGTCATCTAGTCTAACCCCCTGCTCCAGCAGGATATTGTTAAAGGGAGTTTCTATATTTTGACCCCACAGTCACATGACTACATAGCAGTCCTACCCAGTCACATGACAACCCCCCCCCAACTAAGCCACGCCCACAGAACCAGTAGGAAATATTTTTAGATTTCTCCCCTGATGCAGAGTTTCAGCCAGAATTGTTTTTATGACCATGTTGATGGACTGGCTGCTAAAGCAAGCCTTGAAAATAAATCAGGGAGACTGTAATGGGGGAGGGGGGTGTCTGTCTCTCTGTCTCACAAGAACAAAGAATGCTTATCAACAACAAATATGCCTCTTTAAAGCTTGTAACAATTATGGGCAGCTAGAAAGCTGATAAAAAGCAACAAGAATTAGACAATTTGCAGACCTCCGCTAAAAATTAGGAATAGAGATGTCCAGCAACCAATGAAATGCCTATTAGATAACTCCTGGGGCATTCATCAGCGAAGACCTAGGAATGGGACAGCTATAGACCAATAGAACAAATTGTAGAATTAGTGCTAAAATGTTTATTAGAGGATATTTCTTACTGTTTAACCTTGTCCCGCCTTCTTCTTTAGTGAAAATGTATAAACGCTTTCTTAATCCTTCGTTCTTGGTTCTTGGCCTTTTGACCAGGAACCCTTTTCCTTGGAGTCCTCCAATAAAAAGCAATCAGAAAACCTGCACCTCGTGTCTGGCGTTCATCATTGGCTTCGGCACCAGGCTCAGACCCCAATTGGGGACAACAATATGATGGTCAGAAACTCCTGTACAACATTAGCGCCGTTTAAAATAGTATATATGTTTTTGCTTTTGTTTTATGGTGAGTGGAATGTTAGGACAATTACACTGTTATTCAATATATTTATATCAGGGGTGGGTTTCAAAATTTTTGGAACAGGTTCTGTGGGTGTGGCCTGCTTTGTGGGAGTGGCTCTGCAGTCATGTGACCGGGTGGGCGTGGCCAACTAGGAAAATGTGGTGGAATTCACTTAACAACGGTCTTGCTTAGCAACCAAAATTTTGGCCTTAATTGTGGTCATAATTTCTCTTTCATCTCTGTCCCACTTTCTTTTTCTTTCTTTTCTTTCTTCCCTTCTTTCTCTTTCTCTCTGTCTCTCTCTCTGAGTCTGTCTGTCTCTCACTGTGGCTCTTTATCTCTCCCTCCCTCCCTGTCTCTTTCTATCATTCTCTGTGTCTGTCTGACTCTCTCTCTCTGTGGCTCTTTCTCTCTCTCTCCCTCCCTCCTTCCCTTTCTGTCTCTTTCTGTCATTCTCTGTGTCTGTCTGACTCTCTCTCTCTGTGGCTCTTTCTCTCTCTCTCCCTCCCTCCTTCCCTTTCTGTCTCTTTCTGTCATTCTCTGTGTCTGTCTGACTCTCTCTCTGTGTGGCTCTTTCTCTCTCTCTCCCTCCCTCCTTCCCTTTCTGTCTCTTTCTGTCATTCTCTGTGTCTGTCTGACTCTCTCTCTCTGTGGCTCTTTCTCTCCCTCCTTCCCTCCCGCCCGCCGTCTCAGGCAGCCCAGCTCCCGCGCCACCCAGTCCTCCGCCTGCATCGCCCCGCTTCACTGGCTCACCTCGGCCCCCGAGGTTGCCCGGTTTCCGGATGAAGCCGCTCCCTCGTCGCTTCGCTCTGCGGCTTCTGCTGCTTCGGCAGGCCGGTAGGTTTGGCCGGCGGGGGCGGGGTAAGCCCCGTAGTCCCCGTTCCCCTCCGGGGGCTCCCAGCGCCGGGAACCTGCAGCGGCCGAAGCAGCTTGGGCAGCTGCGCACGCCGGCCAATGGCGAGCCGCGGTCCGGGGGCGGGGTTGGCCACCCGCAGGCGGGGCAGGGGGCTGGGCCGCCGGGGAAGGGCGCCCCAGGTCGGTTCCCGGGTCAGCACCTCCACCGGCCGGCGGCGGGGTCGCGTCGGTACCGCGAGGGCGGCCCGAGGGAAGGAGGAGCAGGCAGCCGCCTCCCGCCTGCCTCGTGGCTTCAGAACAGGTCCTGGGCAGGCTGAGTCGGGCCTCACCATCCCCGGCCCAACGGCACACGGAGGGCAGCGGGGAACGGAGGGGAGCGGCGCAGGAGTTTCTGCACGGCCCGATCACTCCAGACGCCATCGGGGAAGACGGGGGGGGGATGGTGAGGCCCGACTCAGCCTGCCCAGGACCTGTCCTGAAGCCACGGGGCAGGCGGGAGGCGGCCGCCTGCTCCTCCTTCCCTCGGGCCGCCCTCGCTGCTTCGGCCGCTGCAGGTTCCCGGCGCTGGGAGCGGGGGAGGGGAGGGGAACGGGGACTACTTACTTCCGGGTCCACCGGTCCAAGCTTGGGATCGCTTGGGATCGGGAAATTTCACGAAAGGGTTCGCCCGATCCCACCCGAACCCGGAGAAACCCACCTCTGATTTATATATAAAGAATAAAAAATATCTCTCCAAAAGGAAAGACTTGAGCTGCTTCCCAAACTGAAGGAAGACAATGGGAGGTCAGAGGGACCCGTAGTTGTTACGGTTGTGGGGAAAATGGCTGCATGTCCAAATACTCTAAAAGCCAGAGGGAAAAAAACAGAAGGGCAAAGTCCAGACTAAGGAGCAGGGTCCCTACGTGTAAAAAAAGGAGAACTGGGCAAGTAAATTCCAAAGTTGAACTGGGAGAGAAGAAAAAAGAAAAACTACCATTTCAACTCCCTGGGGAAATTCAGGAGAGATGAACCGGAAAGTCCAGCTGCCTCTTGAAAAAAGCCCCTTTGCGCTTTCCTTCTGGGGCTTCTAGAGCTGGAGGTGACCTTAGGTAGAGGAGCCCTCGAGATCAGGCCTTCCATCTTGGCCCTGCTATGAGCAGCTAATAGCACCAGATATGGGCCTTTCCACCTTGGAGACAGACTCTTCTCTCTCTAACGTCCATTGTGAGGCCCCCCAATCTCCTGCTTGCAGCTGCTCATAGGCCACAGTGTCAGGTATCCCTTTCTGGTCCTGATGAAGTCTGACTCCTGCTTGGGTCAGGTGCTGCTCCCATTGAAAGGAATGTATAGGAGTAAATAAAGGGTCAGGATGAAGAACACCTTCTGGGATGGGAATTGATTCAAAGTTTAATTCAAAGTCAGAGGTTGTTGATACTTCATCACTGGAGGTTTTCAAGAACAGAGTGGACAGTCACTTGTCTCAATGTTAGAGGATCTCCTGCTTGAGCAGGAGGCTGGACTAGAAGACCTCCAAGGTCCCTTCCAACTGTATTTTGATTTTTTATCTAGTCTTTATTATTTTCCGGTCCTGTCAGGGCAGTTGGGCCAAAGTTACCCAATTGGTTTTTCAAGCCTAAGGAGTGTCTAAAACTCACAGTCTCCTGGTTTTTTTTTTACACATTTTTGCACACTCAGTCTCTCAAAGAGAGTTGGTTTTCGATTGCCCTCCCTGCCAGTAGTAGTTAAGGCAACTTCTTTCAGGGAGACAGCAGGATAAAAGTGGAGTTTGAACCAGTGGTGGGATTTTTATTACTGGTTCTTTTCAGACACCTCCAGTTATGGCTCAGTTGAGCTCTCTGCAGGAAAGATGAGAACTAGAATGAAAAGCAACAAAATGGATTTTTAGAAACAAATTGCAACTTTTATTTATGTTTGATCAGTAGTACTAAATGAAGTTAAAGAAGGAAAATGAATCAAATGGATATGGCTTTTACTGTGAATTTATGAATTTCAGTGAATTTACATCTCAGAAAGCGCAAATTGTGGTTAATGGTAATCCAAATAACCCATGATATCCAGAAGGGGACATGACAAGATTGCCTTTTGTCCCCTCTATTGTTTATTTGGGCTCTTGAAGGGATGAATTTTCATTGCCATTGTAGAATGGAGTTCAGAAGGGAGGTTCCATTAGGTTCATTGCCTAGCAACAGAGGAAAAATTCCAGTGAGTGACAGTTAACTGCAGCCGCATTCCAAGGAGAAACGACAGGGTCCCTTCCCTTCTCTTTGCTGGAACTAAGGTTTAGCTCAGGCATGGCTCTGTGTGAATCTCACTCTTGAGCCTTATGCCCTTGGACTGACTGACAACCCTGATCCCCTTCTAGAGCCTTTGGACCAATGTTAGATGATTCTTTTGCATTCTTTTTCTTTGATAAGTACACTTTGCAGTCAGGCCTTGGCTGTGTTTAACACTCATGAGTCTGCTGCTACCTCTGATACCTGAAAATAAAACTCATATTCTCTGAGGAAATTGTGTACTGTGCGTATGGAGGCTGAAACTTGAAAGAGGAGAAAGGGGCATCAGGGAAGATGTGAAGACAATGGGCCTAAGTTTTTCTTTCTTTAAAAAAGAAAGACTTATTAGGCTTAGAGTAGCTATTGTCAACAAACTGAGGCCTTAGCTTTCATGCTGGGTACCCATGAACATCAAATCCAAAAGCAGATCCTATACTTCTGTAAGGTTTTTGAATTCAGCTCAGAATCTGATCATTCCAATGAAACTCTAAAAACGAGGCTACTGATAGTCAGTTTTTATGCTCTGCAGAAAGCAAAAAGACTTGAGGGCATTTAGTCTCCCACCTTAACAGAGCAGTCAGAGAGAGAGAGAAAAACAGGCGTGAGCCGTCCAGTCGTGAAAAAACTTTTTGTCAAACTTCTTATAATCTTTCCACAGCTTGTACAGATCGTCATAGTGTTAGAAACATTATTTCATGTTACACAAACCTCATGATTTTTCTCAGTGCACTGAATAGACTTTAGAAGAGGAAAGAAATCTATTTTCTGGCATATAAAACAGATCTTTGTTAGGTAATCCTGATCGCACATTTCAAGTTGCAAGCATGGTTATCTTACTGAATTCAGATTTTTACTTTTCACAAGTAGTTACTTTACTAGGCTAAGCTAGGCAATTCGGTTGGAAGTTTGATCTATGAAGTTGGCACGTAGGGTTACAACGGAGCTTCTCTCGACAGCAATTTAACAAAAGCTGAATTAGGTTACACTCTGTGCATGCTCTAATCCTTCAGGGGTCCTTTCACTTTCCCCCCCAATCCTGAGTGCAAAGAAGCTGCATTGGCCAACACATAGCAGATCTGTGGTAAATCTAGGTGAGTCCACACAACCTGGTCCATGAAAGGAAGGGCTACATTGGCTGAATATGCCATGTCAACATATATAACATATATAAGCCAGATGCTGTCTTAGCCATCTGCTTCATGCATTCATACAGGAGAGAGGGAAAGGTTTTCCACCTACCCGAATGTGTGAAAGGCATTGCACGTGTTTCTATACCTCATTCAGGATTTTCAAGGCCTCTATGGCTGAGCAAGGCTGAGACCCCTGTTACTTAAGACATTCATTTGGGGATGGAAGGGAGAAAGAAGCCACTTGAAATCTGCTTCTTTCTGTGAGGGGAGAAAAAATATCCATTGGAAAGTTGCAGGAAAAAGACTTAGGAGTGAGCTTGGGGGCTTCACTGAACCAAAGTTTTAAATTAACATAATTGAAAAATATACCAGACATATTTCTAATGTGCTGACTTGTGTCTGGTTTTTGTGCTGCTTTTTCTGCAAAGTTTGTGCTTGCATGGATAGATTTAGAGCAAGAAGAATGAGATGGTGGGAAATGAGGAACTGAAAGTAATAAGTGTCTGAGAGCTTCAAATGTACACGGGTGTATATGGAGACTGTCTGTCAGGAAGACAGAAGAAGGAAGTAAGTTGTGAAATGTGTGCAGAAAAGTATAAAAATAATGTCTTGGGAAGAGTTCAGGGCCGTAGCTAATCCCTGCTGGATTCAGCTATGTCAGTGGACCTTATTGCAAAAAGTTGTCCATGTAAGTAATGCTATGTTGGCTATTCATGTTCCAAATTGCTCATGAAACAATTAACATCTGATTTTAAACTAAGATTTATTGCTTGTGGTTGCTTGTGGCTTCCCCTTGTTTTTTATCAGGATATTTTTATGACAATCCCCTCTGCCACACAATTCAGCTGAGAAGATGAAGTTACTTAAAGCACAGGGGAGGTGGGAGTGAACTGGCTTCCTCCCAGCTGATCTTTGGAGCTACCGGTTTGAACTGGTAGAATCCCACCCCCGCTTTTATCCTACTGGTTGTTTCCTGCATGCAGGATCTGGAGATGTTCATTGTTGGCTTCCTTCTTTTCTTTCTCTGCAGTATTATTTGGTTCTTGGCTTCACATGACAGACTGTTCCTAATTTGGGAGGGTTGCCTCTTCATGAACACTTACGTTTTCACACTCTTTTTCTCTCTATCAAAGGGAGTTTGTTTTATATTGCCCTCCCTCCCTCCCTATAGCAGCTGGGACAACTTCATTCAGTGAGAAAGTGGGAGGTTGAATAGAACATCAGGGCCACTTTCTGCTTCACACACAAGTGTCACAATCACTCCTCCAAAGTCAAATTCCCCTTGCCAGACACCTCCAGTCATTGCTCAGTTGAATTCCTGCAGGAAAACTGAGAATTTGAATGAAAAAGGGGCCATTAAAGAAAACTCTCTAACCAAAATAAACTTTTAGACACAGATTGTTGCCTTAAGAACACTAAACTGTGCCCTTTTTTGGCAGCAGGAAAGGACATGGGATCAAACTCACCATAGCACTTAAGATCCCTTCTCTCATCCCTGGTCACAGATCAAAAATTGTGAATCTCATTTCTGACACATTTTCCGTGGAATCACGTCACTTGACCCAAAGTCAACAGTCAAGGCTCTCTACAGTGTTTATTACACAGGACATACTGGGAGTGGATCTTCTCCAAAAAAATAGAGAGGAGCTCCCTCAAACAAAGAGATACGCTGACATCATCCATTCACATCCCACTCATAGTGCTAAGGGATTTTAATGACTCTTTTATATTGTGAATGTTCAAGTTGTAAGCCGCCCAATGGAACTTATAGATGAATATGACTGCCTTATACATTTGTTTAATAAGAATATATAAATATTTATACATTGCAGAAAAGAGGGCAAAATGATGCAAAACAAAAGGAGAAAATGGGTTATACTGTATGTACATAAATAATAACATAAGAAATCTCAGATTACTTCTTGCCTTTCTATTATCTGCAAAGAAAAATGGTCTTAGTTCTAAGGAGCATTTTTATCTTTGGATTCAGGAAATGCTATGGGAATGTTCAGATAAAACATCCCACAGGTGACTAGGGGCTGAAATGCGACATTCCTTATGTCTCCATTTCCTCACTGGAAAGACTCATTCATCTGGAAACTGACTTTACCCACATTATCGTGACTAAAAATAAGACGTCATATTTTGTTTTATGAATATAAAAGAATAGGAATAGGAGTAGATTTAGGAATAGGGGGGATACCTGCTCCACATGTGCATCTTCTTCCACACGCCTTCCCACCTTTATCAATTTTAAAACATTTTACTGATACTATTTATTATTTGAATATTTTAAAGTTTCACTTGTTTTTATTGATTGTAAGCTGCATAGAGTCATCTTTCGGCAAGATGGGAAGCATAGAAGTTCAATATATAAATATTAAATGATCTAAATGTCTTAATTGAGATTACTAAATGCCATTTCTGAAAAATAATAAATTTGTAAAAGTCATTTGTTTTATTTATTTATTTTTATTTCATTTTGACATGAGATGTTCTTTGGTATTCAGATCTGGCCTAAAAATAATAATGTAGCACTTAGGGATGAAGATGCAGCCCAGCAGTCCAGCACTAGAGGCCAAGATGGAGAAGACCTGAACAGCCACCGTGTACTTTCCCTTAGTGCTCAGGTAGGCAGGCACAAAGGACACCCAGACACTGCAGAAGACCAGCATGCTGAAGGAGATCAGCTTGGCTTCATTGAAGGCCCCAGGGAGATTCCTGGCCAGGAAAGCCACCGTGAAGCAGACAGCAGACAGGAAGCCCATGTACCCAAGAGCAACATAGAACATTGTGACAGAACCTTCATTGCATTGTATGGTGATCTCTCTAGGTTGGGAGCGCATGTCAGAGTCAGGGAATGGGGGGAAAGTTCCCAACCAGATGATGCAAATGACAACTTGGAGACCAGAGCAAGAAAGGACAATGGAGTTGGCCAAGGTCTTCCCCAACCATCTCTGCACTTTATTCCCTGGTTTGGTGGCCAAGAAAGCTAACACCACTGTGATCGTTTTGGCCAAGATGGAAGAAATGGCAATGGAGAAGACAATGCTGAAGGTTGTTTGTCGGAGGAGGCAGGTCACGCTTCTTGGCCGGCTAATGAACAGGAAGGAAGTCAAGATGGAAAGCAGGAGGGAGACCAGGAGGATGAAGGAGAGGTCTCGATTGTTGGCTTTGACAATTGGGGTTTCCATGAATTTAATGAAGATCCCCAAGCCAAAGCCCGTGGTTAAAGAGAGGAAGAAGGCAATGGAAGTCAGGATAATACCCAGAGTTTTCTTATAAGAAAGATAGCTTTTAATCTTGGGAATACAGTGAATTTGCTTAGTGTTTGGATGTTGATCATCTGGACATTTGGTACATTTGTCCGCATCTGAAAAAGAGGAAGAATAGGATCTCCCTTTAACATTTCCTTTAATAAAATGCATTGTTTGCATAAACTTGTTTTTGGTATGAATTGTTGTGTGTAAGTGCAATCAATATATTTCTTCATTTGCCTCCAGTAAAACATCTTAATATTTCTGTTCTTATATTTTTAACTTATTATTTCATCAATGAACTGGGTTTTTTTTAAAAAAACTCATTTTTTTAATAATTTTTGTTACAAATTTTAAAATTCTTTTACAAACACAGTGTTGTCTGGGTTTCCCCCCTTTTTATATTCTCTCTTATACATAATTTGTTTTATATTTCAATTTCAGCCATTTTTTTTCTTCCCATGTTTCCATCTTAAATTTATTTTTTTCTTAATACATAGACTGTTTCATATTTCACCCTTTCAGAAACAAATATACCAAATGTATCAAAGTTCTATCATTATGTTCTGGAATCTGGAAACTCTCACTATTCAGAGCAATGAAGTAAATAGTGATTTGAAATATCTCCAAAATATTTTCTTATAATTCACTATGACATAAATGTATATGTTTGTCAAAACTCAAAGAGGTGGGACCCTTCTGGCCAAGCCTTTCAAGAGGCAGAAGATGGAAAATCTCAGGATCTCAGATCCCCCCAAAGTCTGCCCCTTTCTCCTGCTGTCACCCACCTTCCATGGTGGAGATGGATCCTTCTGCACAAGGACGACAATTGTAGCAACAGATGGGCTTCCCTTCCTGAGGCACCTTCATGAATCCAGGAGGACAGCTTTCCCCACACCTGGAAGGAGGGAAGGGCTGGCCAGAAAGAGGGGAAAACAAACCATTCTCAACATGAATTATTTTATTTCCTAAAAGAGCTAAAAGGAGAAGTTGGAGATCTTCAATTCAAGGTTTAGCTTTGTTAATTTGGAAGCCTCAAGAAACTTAGAGCTCCTCAAACTGATGTGGTTGATTGCTGTTTTCCTATTTATCTTCTCTTCTAATTTTTTTTCCACCACAATTCTAATTTAAATTCTCAGTGTCCCCACTGAAAAGAATGTTGAATTGATTTCTGCTTTGACAAAATCAATCACTTTGTCCCATGATATAAATACAGCTTCCTTGTAGAAGTTTGGTAAAAAGCTAACTGGAATAGCTAAGGATATTTTTTTCTCATATACACCTGAACATCTAATGGGAAGGTATTTCCTCTCTGGGAGAACTGTGATGAATCCCAAGTCTGTTCCTGCTCCAATTCTGCAATCATCTTGGAAAGACCTTCAGGAAGAGCAGAATAAAATCTTCTCCCCACCTTGTTCAGCATTTCCACCTTTGCAATAGCATTCCGGTTCATCATGAACTTGAAATCCAAGGATCCCACTCTTTCTAGCCTCCCAATGGCCACTTTGTTAACAGAGAAATTATGGGAAACCACCGTGTTCACAATGTCCAGGTCTGCTACCAGCTCTCTATTCTCATCCGAATATACCCCATCGATGGAATTATTATAAAACTGAGAGGTTCGAAGGAAAGGATGAAGCTGCAAAGGAAGAGACAATGGCCAATATTACACAGACATAGAAAGCTCTTTGGTGAGACTTGTCCATTTGACCTGGCATGAAAGATCTATATGAGGAACATAGAATAAAAATCTATGGGAGGTGAGGATGGTGAAAGATGTTCTTTATCTCTTCCTTCCATGCACAGTTTGGAAAATCAATTGGAAGTGATTGAAGCAAAGGAACATCCAGTGTGAACTAATGAGACCCAAAGTTAAATCTCAAAACGAAATGGATGTTGTGCACAAGGACACAGAAGGAATTCTGCCAATGAGACCAAAATGAAATCAGGTGCCCCAAACAGAAACAATGTCATGAACAACTGGTGTTCAAGTCAATGGACAGATAGGAAGAGAAAAATCTTTGCTCACTTTAAGGATGAGTAAGGGGGCCTTTGCTTCACTAGTAGGTTATGCTTATGAAATTCTGCATTGAGGTGAAGATGGTTCACTTGGCATGAAGAGGAGACCCCAGATATTCACTTTGAAATATGATCTCTTGTACCAGTTAAGGTCATCTCCTCCCAATTTTATGGAACATCTATGAAATATTTTATGGAACATTCTTCACTCTTGTGACTTCTTCTCACTCCAACTCTTCATCTTCTCACCTGACCTTAGACTGCTTAGCTTCTTGACCAAAAACGCTTCTCCATATGCTGCTGCTTGATGAGATCCTTTGTTATGTGTGATTCTACAGAGAGTTTTCAAGCAGGGTGAGATGAATTGCAGAAAAGAGAGCAATGGAAAATTGGAATTTAATCTGTTTTTTCAGAATACAATAAAACTATTGTCAGAATAGTTGCATGGTTCTTACAATTGTAACATTGATTCGCAACTGCTACAGAGAGCTGTGCAATAGAAAATAAATACCTGCCACACCTTCAGCATGGTGGTTGTCAAGTTTTTACCACCTTTAAATGTCCTCCTGGATCTGGATAAATAAGCTGCATTTAAGGCCCGTGCCAAAGCCCAGACTGTGTTGTAAATGAAATAGTTCTCCAGAGTCAGGATTAGAGCTATCTCATGTTCCTTGAGAAACTCCAGGTCTTCTCCCTGCCTGCACTTTCTCCAGACTTTCACAGAAAAGGCATTGTGGGTGTAGGAACACAGGAAAGAGGTCTCTACATAGTGTCTCATAAGAGAGTAAAATTCAAAATGCCCATCAGAATTTCCTATTTGCTTTTTCTTCATAGGAAAGGAAAATGTGCTATGGATGTATTGAACAGGAAAGGTTTCTTTTGTCAAATAAACAGTGAAGTCCCAGCGGATTGTGGTGATCAGGACTTTTCCTCTAGGAGGCTCAGTAAGCCTTGAAAATACCTGAAGCAAAAGTGTAAGACCTCCATTGAATGAAGTCAAGTCTGCGCCATAAATAAAGGCCTTCACCTTTCTCCAACTACGGTATAAATGCCAGTCTATTTTCGCTTTCCAAGAAGCTGGAGAGAAGGTTTGTGATAAAACTGGGCAAATGCCATTCCTGACCAGCATGGAAGTCAACGTCCTCATGAACCTTTGTCCATTCTCAGTCTCTGGAGCAAGGAGACCCACCAAGGTCCACCTGAAATGGAGGAGCAGCTTCACCATCCCTGGGTACTGGGCTCCTTCAGCAGGGAGCATTGGGTAGAAGGAAGGATTTTCATCACTCAGAACCTGGGAATCAAAACCGTGATTGATCTGAAAAGGGGGGGAAATGTAACTTTATTTTTGGGAGACCATAAAAACAACATCTAGTTCTAATGGAGGAATTGTTCCACTCCTTGCAACGAAGAACCTTTTATAGGCAATCTATGCTTATTCTTCTCTTACATTGCTTTTTCTTCTCACTTCAACACAACATTTGGCTGCTACAAATAGGCAGCAGAATTGCCCAATCTGTATGACAAATGTACCAGGGAGATGATGTGTCTTCTTGGATACTTCTCTTCCATGTGATAGAAGCTTAATTCTTACTTCATGCAAAAGTTCCTATAAGAGAACTTTCCTCTTCACTTCAACAGAGAATGTCTGGCTGTAAGTTGCATGTCTAAAAATGCTCTTCCCAACAAAGACACACCTGTGGGATTTTGTAGGTTCCCAGCATGGTTGAAATCTGGAAGGAGATGTCAGTATCAGCCGCTTCTAGAACAGCCATTGTGTTTCTCTGCCTTCCATAGCTGTAGTTGGGAATGTTGGCCTCCCCCTCCGAAAGCAGGTCCAGCAAAGCCTCCGAGGTCATTTGTGCATTGAAATAATTGTCATAGATGTTGTATCCCAGGGTGACATTGAACAAAGTCTTGGGATTCTTGTTGATCGCTTGGATTGCAAAAAGGAAGGATAGGATTCGCCAGTATTCTGTTAATGCTTTCCTGAAAGTAAGAATATATAAGGACATAAACAATGGAAGTGACCTGTTATTTAACTATTTTTTCAATATTTGTATTTATTATCCACCTAAGGCTGAGAGATTTGGAGGTATTTTCAAACCTCCAAAATAATCTATGTGAATGCAACTCTGGGATTCTTTCCATTTTTCTTCTATTTTTGGATAATGAATCCATATTATGTCTGAGTTAATATAGTTATTGTTAGCTTTCCTTAATTATTTTCTAAATTTATAATTTTTAATTATTTTTTTACAAAAATTGAAATATTAATCAAAAGAGGAATAGAAAAGAAAAAATAGAGAAAGGAAGTAAAGGTCCAAGAAATTTTTAAAAAGGAAAAGGAAAATAACTGACTTCCAACCGTCTTTTCAAGAGATCATTTTTTTATTTCTGTAAAATCTACATTTTTCATGATCTAGTCCTCCATTGTGGGAATTCCATGATTCTTCCATCCTTGAGCATACAATAATCCTACTGCTATTTCCACATGTAAAATCCATCCACTAGGAATGGTTTCTAATTCATTGTTCAGAAGTCCCAATTAAAAATAATTTTGGTTTCTTCAAAATTTTTAGCCTTTCAAATTCTTTGCATTATTGTGTCAATTTGTATCTAAAATTTCTGGCAATTTCACCCTGCATGATAAAATGTTACTCTGTGCTTTTCGCAATTCCTGTATTGGTTTGAAATATATTTACACATTTTTGATAATTTATCTGATGTTATATCTTTTTGTTTAAAAGAAATACAGTATCTTAAATTATAACAAATTGAATTTCTATTTAACATTCAAAGTTAATGGTGCATTCAGTCATGCAAATTTAACCTGTTCATCCTCTTTTTCAAATGCGTAAAACTTTTTGTTATTATATGTTTATCATTTGTACATAATTCAGTTACAAATCCAATTTTGGGTTATTCTTCATATCCTTATTCTTGCTGTTGTTATTAAAGTTTCAGACTTTCAATCTATCTCTCTCTCTCTCTCTCCCTATTTATCTTCTCCAATAATTAATAATTGGAAGTGTAATCCATTATTTCACATAAAATATACAATCATTAAAGAAAACATACAGACACTGACATCCACAATGATATGTAAAATGAGCAACGTCCTAGTTAACAAATGGAGAAAGTGCTCAATTTCTGAAGGTGTTTTATGGCTGATATGTCCACAATAGAGACTTAATTGACATTTAACTCATTTTTTTTTAATTTAATTTTATAACCCGCTCTCTCTCCCCAAGGGGACTCGAGGCGGGGCACAGGCAATTAAAAATACAAAGAACAATAATACAGAATACAAACTACAAAATTAAAAGTGAATTAAATTATCCCTGCGCTAAAACCCATATGCTAAACTAAAAATTACCCCTAAAAACCCCTAACCTAAAAAGAGACTACCCAAGGCCGGCCAGGCGAAAAAAGTGTGTCTTTAATTTTAAGCGGAAGGAGCGGAGGTCCGTGGTTGTCCTAATATCGGGGGGAAGGTCGTTCCAGAGGGCTGGGCCCGCCACAGAGAAGGCCCTTCCCCTGGGCGTCGCCCGCTGACAAAGTCTAGTGGACGGCACCCGGAGCAGTCCCTCTCTGTGGGAGCGTATCGGCCGTGAGGATGTATGAGGCAGGATCCGATCCCGCAGATAACTAGGTCCCGAGCCATGGAGCGCTTTGAAGATGATCATTAACACCTTGAAGCGCACCCGGAAGACGACAGGTAGCCAGTGCAGCTCGCGCAAGAGCGGTGTTACGTGGGCAAACCTAGAGGTGCCCATAATTGCTCGCGCGGCTGCGTTCTGGACCAACTGAAGCCTCCGGGTGCACCTCAAGGGGAGCCCCATGTAGAGAGAGTTGCAATAATCCAGTCGGGATGTCACGAGAGCATGAGTGACTGTGCGAAGGGCGTCCCGATCCAATAGGGGGCGCAACTGGCGTACCAGGCGGACCTGGTAAAACGCCCTCCTGGCCACGGCTGTCACTTGATCTTCCATGGACAGCCGGGTATCCAGGAGGACACCCAAGTTGCGCGCCCCATCCACAGGGGCAAGATGTTCGCCCCCTATGGCCAGCGATGGAGTCAGCTGGTTGAATCGGGCAGCCGGAAACCACAGCCACTCGGTCTTGGTCGGGTTGAGCCTGAGTCCGTTACTTCCCATCCAGATCCGCACGGCTTCCAGGCACTGGCACATCACCGCTACGGCATCGTTGGGGTGGTTTGGGGTAGATATGTACAGCTGGGTGTCATCAGCGTACAGGTGGTACTCTACCCCAAAACCACGGATGATCTCACCCAGCGGCTTCATATATGCATTAAACAGGAGAGGCGAGAGGACCGACCCCTGAGGCACCCCACATGTGAGGGGTCTCGAGGTCGACCTCTGCCCTCCTGCCAACACAAATTGCGATCGGCCAGAGAGGTAGGAGGAGAACCACCGTAACACGGTGCCTCCCACCCCCAACCCCCCCAGCCGATGCAATAGGATACCATGGTCGATGGTATCGAAAGCCGCCGAGAGGTCTAATAGGACCAGGATGGAGGAACAACCCCCATCTCTGGCCCTCCAGAGATCATCGACCAACGCGACCAATGCCGTCTCGGTGCTATGCCCGGGCCGAAAGCCGGACTGGCGCGGGTCTAGATAATCAACTTCCTCCAGGTGACGGGGAAACTGTTGTGCCACCACACTCTCAACAACCTTCGCCAAAAAGGGAAGGTTGGAGACTGGACGGTAGTTGTTTAAAAGAGCTGGATCCAAAGAGGGCTTCTTAAGGAGGGGCCTCACCATAGCCTCTTTTAGGGAAGCAGGCAAGGAACCCTCACTCAAGGATGCGTTGATAACCTCTTGGAGCCAGCCTCGTGTCACCTCCCAGGATGCCAGTACAAGCCAGGAGGGACACGGGTCCAATAAACATGTGGTGGCTCGCAGTCGCCCACGTAACCTGTCCATATCATCGGAAGCAACGGAGTCAAACTCCTCCCAAACAAGATCCGCCTCGCGGCACTCCACTGGACCAGCAATGGGGGCTAGCTCGTTCTGTATCTGAGCGATTTTCTCCTGCAGAAAAGTCACAAATTCCTCTGCTCTACCCTGTAGTGGGGCTTCCCGCACCCTCTGTTGAAGGAGGGAGCGGGTCACCCTAAACAGGGCGGCAGGGCGGTTTTCTGCGGATGCTATGAGAGTGGCACAATGATGACGTTTGGCCACTCTCAGCGCCACAATGTAAGTCCGTAAATGGGCTCTTACCTGTGTCCGGTCAGATTCAGATCGAGTAGCCCTCCATCTTCTCTCTAGGCATCTCTTGTGGCGTTTCATCACCCTTAGCTCCTCGGTAAACCAAGGAGCCAGGGTGGCTCGCCGCCGCAAGAGAGGCCGCAAGGGCGCGACCCGATCCAAGGCTCCCACGGCCGCAGTATTCCATGCGGCCACGAGGTCCTCCATCGGGGCGCGGGTCAGGGGTACAGGAAGTGGCCCAAGCGCCGCCTGGAACCCGTCAGGGTCCATCAGGCGCCTGGGGCGGAACCTGATGGACCCTGACGGGTTCCAGGCGGCGCTTGGGCCACTTCCATTCATTGCATTAGAATGCTGGCATCCATTCAAATAAGATTCGCACATGTAAGAAACATCAATTATGAACTGGGAGCCATTCATTCAATTAATTAATTAAATGTACAAAATAAAATTGTCAAGCTTATCTAATTTATAATGCAAGAAAAATTCAACATTTCTCCATTTTGCTACCCTTGCTGAAGGCCATATTGGGCATGTGAGTGGTAAAAGGGAAGAACTATATTCTCTTGTTCATCCACACTCCAACTCTGCTGAGAAGATTTCAAGTAAAGCAGTTGTTTCTTCTTCAAAGTTAAGAAAATCAGAAGATCTCTACTGATTATTTATTTGAAAGTTTCAAATCAGGTTCATCAGGTGAAAAGGATGAAACCGAGGATGGAATGAGACAGAAAGAGGGAAGAACTAGCAGCTCAAAGAGATCATTCATTGTAAGAGAGGCGGATGGAATTTTAGAACTTAGGGTGGAATGGAGAGGCTCTAAGTCTGAGCAGGAACTTTGAGGTACCGAGAAATTTGAGTCAAAGGAGATTTGTTAAAGCTTATTGGGGGAAGCACCATCCTTGTTGCAGAGACAATGCCACCAATGAGAAAGCCTCCTGGCTTGTAATAGTTCTCTGGATGTGCCTCATCCCTCTTCAGAGTCAGGATGCATTTGGCTCTGAGACTTCCCAGAACTTCCTGGGGCAGCAGAAGCAGCAGAAGCAGCAGCATGTGTTCCTTGCTTTGAAGACCCAATTATATGAAGAGGTGGAAGAAACTGCAGTCCTCTTCCAAGACAGAAGCTCCAAAGGTTTCCTAATCAAGACAGAGTCTCTACAAGCCTTCCAATCTGAAGGGGAAGGGAGCAAATGCAGCCTTGTCTGTCATAAAAGACTTCAAGGTTCTCCCTTTCTCCAGTGACCCCAAGATTTTTCAGTGCAAAGGTATTAGACTAAAAGACTTTGATGTGATATCAAATCAGAAGCATGTTATGACTGTGTTTGTGTGATATCTGAAAGCAATCCAAAATGTCTTTTGAGATTTAGCACCATGAGAAGGAATAAATCACTGTGATTTGGATAATGGCCACAAGGAGAGATTTCATGTCTCTAAACTCTGAGTGAATCAACAGGCAGGTCTGTCCAATAGGAGGAGTTACAAATGGGGAGAAACTCTGAAAATGAGCCCAGGAGTGAGACAGGAGAACTTTCTCCCAAACCTCTCATTCCTACCATTACATCGTCATTACATCATTACAGTATTACAGCATCATGGCAGCTGGTCAGTTCTTAAAGTATTTCCCTGAAATCCCTTAGAAAACCTCTCCATACATTCCAGTTTCAAGAGAGAATTTTGTCAATCTGCAATAGGGATACAGCTGATTCTGGTTTGCTTTTGTTAAGAGATGGGTGGCTGTTTTTGTTCATATGACTTTGTCTTCTCTCTTAACAACGTTCCAAACCAGAACAAAATCCCTGAAAATCCCTTTTATTCATTATGGTCATCAAAATTTTGACTTTGGGTTCTACTGTTAGGACGTTTCAATTATGAAAAAAGTAGATATTTTTCTTCATTGGAGAAAAGCTATTATTTGTTTGTAAAGGTGGAACTAAATAAGAGAATAAACCATAAGATGATGGTGGTCAAGGACCAGTGTGTAAAGAGAGAGAGAAAATACATCAAATTATCTGCATGTTTAGAGATAGATCGATACATAGGTAAAATTAGGATAGCATAACATTTATAGATATCAAACCTATGAAACATGTTCAACTGATCTAGCCAGTTAAACCTAACAAAATACACCATCTATAAAACTTGTCTAATTTGTTTGATACTGTATAGTCCTTGTGTCAACCCTGAAGCTGACCTGACTAAGGCCATTTTTTAGGCTTCAATATTGACACACTGGAGCTGAGGGATGGGAAGAGGGAGGGGGGGGGGAACTTGGCACCTTGGTTAAATATGTGTGAAGAATTAATCAGAAAGTGAAATGTGTTAAGTGAATATATTTTTTGGCCTCCAATATGGCCTAGGGCAGGACTAACACAGAGTGATTCTTGGCATCCCCTCTATGAAACCATATCATCTAGTTGGACCAAAAAGCACCCATTCTCTCTGGCATCCCCTGCCTTGTGCAAGAATTTCCCTGGAGATCTAGATGGCCTTAACTACCTCAAGATTATATTTATTGCTGTTATTGATGTTGATGTATCTTTAGTGATTGATTGATTAATTGATAGATTCGACTGTTATTCCCACCTCCCAAATTCCCACCATAGAAGCATGCAAGTTTATTGCCCATCTGTCCCCCTCCCCCCACCATTTTTTGATGACAGGATTGCAGCGAGGCAATTGCTTTGTTGCAGAATGTGACTGATGACACACCTTGGGGGGAGAGGGGAAACAGAGTCAGAGTCGGGAGGTAAATCAAGTGTGGTCAGAGTTGGCTTCACTTGGAACGTGCTGACATGAAGCCCCTAATAAATAACTGGGATTCTTTTGAATCTTGGCTTGAGGCTCATGTTTTAATTAGGTCATTGGTTGGAAAAATGATACTAGGTCTTGAAGTTCTTCTGTGTACTTAGCCACTCCCTTCCAACCCTGGCTTATGGTTTTGATTTGATCTCTAGATTTGCAATCAGCCAGGGAGTCTTCCAAACATTTATGGAGTGCTGCCAGGAAGCAGTTAAATTTTCTCAGCTCCACAGTGTCGTGATTGTGGAAAATGATCATCCACTGCGCTGCAACCCCTTCTAGGTGCATGGTGAAACATCTGACCTTGGCACCTTCAGTGGTTCTCTCCAATCCATACTCCTGCTTGTAGGTCCAAACCTTGGCCAGGAAGAATCCCAGTTGCTAGGGATCCCTAGTAAACTTCACATACAGCTGCTTTGCCTTGCAGACGGTCCTCCTCCCTGGGGCTATCCTTGCAGAGGGGGTGATACAATTGAGAGCGCCTGGTGCTGGACCAGCAGTGGCTGCTGCTACTATTGAGCTGGCTGAGGTGCTGGCTGTGGTGGTGGATGTTGTGGCTCAGGCTCCCATTGAGGCTGGAGGTCATCAGGTGGCATGGCCTGAGCCTGATGTTTACACACCTTCAGGTTCTTGAAAGGTCCCTGAATGAATGTGATGGTCTGCTCCATCAACCAGTTATCTTTGTTGAATTCTTCCTCTCATTCCTCCATCTCCCGCTCCATTAGTTGTTCCCGCCAGCAACTGCCACAGATTCCATAAGTGAAATTCATCCCCATGGGCTTCTCCTCCCATTCCTCCTTTTGTCCAATGCCCAGAGACCACCTGGATCTCAGCAGATTGCCTCTCCTGTCCATTCAGAAAGAACCAGTGTCTCTTCAAAGCTTTCCCCCAGCAGTCAATCTCCCCCTGATTTCTCCCTTGAGTCAATATCATGTGCATAGTCCCCATGGTAGAGAGGATGACCTCTCCAGGTTGACCACCATTTCAGATAACACCTAATGTCAGACCTGGCCCAGTCTGATCCCTTAGAAAAGTAAAAGACTCCACTCCATTTGAATGAAGTGAAAAAAAACTTTTATTTAAAAATGCTGGCTGCAGTAAAGTTAGGAGGAATCTGAAGTTCCCATGAAGCAATACAAAAATGAATCCCTCAGGTTTCCATCCCTCCCCCATGTCTAGTCTGTCTTTAGTCAATCCGACCTCACTGAGATGTTTTGGGAAATGCTGAGGGGTTTGGGCTGGTGACATTCCACATTCAGAATGAACAAGCATGAAGATGTCTGGCACGAACTGGCTCCAAACTGCTTTCCACCCCTTCAACTATCATTCCCTCCTCCCAAATTCCCACCATAGAAACATAGGTTTAATACCCAACTGCCCCCTTCCATTCCCCAATCCTTTGATGGCAGAATGTTTGCAAGGTATCAAGGCCAATGATGGAGGACCTCATAAAACCAATGGAATAGCTTGCGTTCAGAAGTTGTGGGTGCTCCAGCACTAGAGGCTTTAAAAACATGGTGGACAATCATTTGCCTCAAATGGTATGGGGCCTCCTGCTCAAGCAGGGGGTTGGACTAGAAGACCTCTAAGGTTCCTTCCAAGTTTATTGTTCTACGTCAAACAGAGACAAATGAAAAATATAAACCAACAACAAATTGCAATAGATAGCTAAATGTCATGATCCTAAGAAACAATTTCATTATCAGTTCCCTATTTTTATCATTAGATGTTCCTTAGTGTTTAGTTCTGGTCTCAGGAGGATAATGTAGCACTTGGGCAAGAAGATGAAGCCCAGCAGTCCAGCACTGGAGGCCAAGATGGAGAAGACCTGAACAGCCACCATGGACTTTCCTTTGGTGCTCAGGTAGGTGGGCAGGAAAGAGACCCAGACACTGCAGAAGACAAGCATGCTGAAAGTTATCAATTTGGCTTCATTGAAGGCCCCAGGCAGGTTCCTGGCCAGGAAAGCCACCATGAAGCAAATGGCAGCTAAGAAACCCATGTAGCCGAGGACAACATAAAACATGGTAACAGAGCCTTCATTGCATTGAAGGATGATCTCTCGAGGCTGGGAATGCATGTCAGAATCAGGGAAAGGGGGAGAAACTCCCAGCCACATGGCACAAATGAAAATTTGGATACCAGAACAAGAAAGGATGATGGAGTTGGCCAAGCTCTTCCCCAAAAAACTTCTCATCCTGTTTCCTGGTTTTGAGGCCAGGAAGGCCAGCACCACCATGATAGTTTTGGCCAACACAGAAGACACTGCTACTGAGAAGACAATGCAAAACACTGTTTGTCGCAGAAGACAGGTGGCTTTCCTTGGTTGCCCAATGAAGAGAATGGAGGACAAGAAACAAAGCAGAAGGGAGATCAGGAGGATGAAGGAGAGGTCTCGGTTGTTGGCTTTGACAATGGGAGTTTCTAGGTATTTAAGGAATACGATTAAAACAAAGCTTGTGGTTAGGAACAAGAGTAGAGCAAAGGAGATAAGGATGATAGCCAGATGTTCTTGATAGGACAGGAAGGTTATTCTTTTGGGGATACATTTGACTCGATTCTTATTTGGATATTGATCATCTGGGCACTTGGTGCATTTTCCAGTATCTGAGAAAGCAAAGTAACATTTCTTTCATATTCTTTCAAATTTCACAAAAACCTTTGTATAAGATGGTGATACTGAGAGATAGGAAAGTCTCAGTAAATGATCACATACATACACTACAACACAGAAAAAAATCCCCAACATGTTTGTTTGTTTATTAAATTTCTGTCAGATGATGGACATATGTTTCTGCCAACAATGTTTAAATTCCATTAAGGGTAATTGATCCACAATCTCAAACCATGCTCTCAATAATCTGCTCTAAGAAGATTGGACACAGGATGAAAGTTGTCTAACATGGTTGGATCCATTAAATTCCTCTTGAGAAAATTTGCAACACTGTTCACTTCAGGGGAGATTGTTCAGTCCCTTCCAGTTAAAACTCATTAACTATACTGAAATTGAAAGTATCTTCAAACTGTGGGGCCTTCTAGAAATCTCTTAAAATGTTATGTTTTCCAACAGTCCTGGGGATCCCCTGACAAGAGAGCCTTGCGTACTCTTCTTTTTCTTTCTTAGCACTTGGGTCTCGTTCTTCAAATTGTTAATTTGTGATTTAATTGTGTACCACCAAAAGTCACTGTGTGAAGTACACAAACATATAAATCTGATCAATAAATTTGAATAGAAAGAGATATTAAGGAAGATTAATTTGTGAAGGAATTCAAGAAGAGGAACTGAATTTGTTATCTGCCAAGTTTCTTTACCCAATAAAAATGAGAAGATGAAGCAATTTATTTCCATCCTTTCTAGATTTGGGAACAATTTTAAAGAGAGAACGAATTCACCATTGGTATCCATTTGTAGATTGTTCTTTTATTAGTTCTCCTCCCACGTTCCTTTCTATTCCTTTTAATCCCAGCACTGTATGTTAGCATTTATTTCCTTTCAGAACCACAATTATATTCCTTTTTGTTGTTGATGTTATAGCAGTTTTTATCTCAATATTCAACAACAATGCAAATGGAAGATAAGAAAAGGTGGGTAGGAAATATCCACTTGATGTTTTTATCCTGAATTCTCTGTTTGGTTTTCATTTGTTCCTTGAACCCAACTTCTCTCCCTCCCTTGTTCCTCCCAGTTAGATATTTCAGCTTATAAGGATTTATGATCTTAGTAAAGAGTAATTGATTAAATGCATGATTGATTTATCTTTTGGCCTGTAATGTAAAGTTGATTTGGATGAGCAAAGCACATTGATCTAAAATCATTCCTCAAGTTACAGAGAATTCATATATTTCTAAGAAAGATAAATATGGATGGACACATCCAAATTGGCAAATAAAAGAGAGATTTCCTAACCAATCTACAATATCCTTCTTAAATTCATCCTTGAAAATCTTTTTATTTTGTCTCCCTTTAGGGAAGAAATTGGGCACCATGAAAATTAAAAACAAAACCATCAAACTTATATGACTCTTTAAGATATATATTGATCAAAATGCTCTGGATGAATTCAGAAAGCTTCCTTATGTTGTCACCCACCTTCCTGAGTGGAGATGGTTCCCTCTGGACAAGGAACACAGTCATAGCAGCAAAATGGCTCTCCTTCTCGAGCCTTCCTGACAAACCCAGGCTGACATTTTCCCACACATTTGGACTGAGGCAGAGACTGAGAAGAGAAAGAAATAAATGGCAAATGAAAGATGTTACAATCACCATCTATGTAACATGGAAGTGGATAGGACCATTAGCCAAGTAGTCCCCGGGCTTCAGATAGAAAAATATGAAATATCTGATCACTTCCA
Organism: Rhabdophis nuchalis; assembly: GCA_039707465.1. Lineage (NCBI taxonomy): Eukaryota > Metazoa > Chordata > Lepidosauria > Squamata > Natricidae > Rhabdophis > Rhabdophis nuchalis. The sequence continues at coordinate 9,288,612 of CM077646.1, forward strand.
AATGATTGCAGGAATACAATTGCAGGCAGATTTAGTTCCTCCATTTTCTTGGGGCATATCAGATTGTAAAAATAGACATTTCTACTTAATAAAGTCTGGAGGAATAAAATTGGGAAAAGATTTAAGCATTAATAGACAACCAGTGGATTCCTCCTCATAGTAGAATTAACATGCATTCCTCCATTCTTTCTATAGGTATGAATTGAAAATAAGATATCCACTTATTTTAAATTTTAGACTAAACTTTATTGAAAAAGATGTACTAAATTTCTATTCCTCGTCTTTATAAAGATTACATGACTAATTGAATGATTGATTGGTATATCTTTTATATATCAATTTATTTGTTTAAACGTTTATTTATTTTTTTAATTAAAACTTCTGATCAGTAAGATCTGGAAACTTCTGGAGTTCAAAGCTCCTTTTGAAAATAGTCCAAAACTACGTCCGAGTTAAGATACAAAGAAGAAAATTAATGTGATGTTCTTCATTTGTATATTTGTTTGTTCAATTTATATGGCTGCCTTGCTGATGAACTAAAACTAAAACTGGCTAGTTTCTAAAACTCTAGTGAGGGGAGATGGAGGTGAGGTCATGAGAATGTGTCCATCGAAAAGGTTGAGTCAGGGATCTTTTGATGCCCCACGTGGGTCATGAGGTAGAGCCCTGTGTAGGAAAGCGATATAAAACACAAGGTATCCAACACAAGATCCTTTCTGTTGAAAGAATACAATTAGGTGACACAAACTAATAGGAAAATGCTCACCCATATTCATTATTAGTTTGATCTGGAGCCTTGAGGGGCTTTCTCTGACTGCTGCAGTTCCAACCAACTATTTTACCTTCCTCCCCACAAGCATTCCCACTCTCTCTTCCCCCCTCCCTCCAGGGTTCATGGCAAACTAAGGCTGAACACTTCTGACATTTAGTCTGGTTTAGAGCCTCCCAGGGTGCTTGAAGGAATCTAAAACTCAAGAGGAACAATTGCATGCAAGGGATTTTCAGTTGAATTGAACTCTTAAAAGCTAATGCTAAAATCCAAATAATATTTCCCTTGAAATTGTCCCTCATTACTTCTGATATCAGGAATTTTTGCACCAAAGTCTTGTTTCATTACTTCAGTTTTTAGCTCATTATCGTGGCGAGATGGGCAGCAAATAATTTTAATCTATCAATAAATAAATACACTCACATTCAAGCAGACATTATTATTTCGTGTGAACTGACAGCCTTGGACGTCCTTCCTAAATTCCACTATCCCAGTGGGATTAAAGAGAGGCATGTATAGCTATGACCAGCTCTTGGCTGATTCAAAACCTTGAGCCCAAAATTGTGGCAGACCTCTGACTCCAGCCAGGTCATTGGGACCAACAGGACTTCCATCCGGTCTTGATTACATTTCATTAGATTGAGACCAAACCTGAACTCAGGCTCTGGTCAACAGAATTGCCTTCATCTTTTTTTTAATGAATTTTTTTAATAAAACAAAAATACAAAAAGGAAAAACCATCATTCTACATTGTATCCTTTGGAAAGCATGTCGACTGGTTACACATAACTTGTGCATTTCTAGAACCATCATTGCTCATAAATAACCTCAACTTATAGATTTTAAATCAGAAAATTCATTATATATCTTAATTTCATTATACCAGAATTCTCCTCTAATATTCCATATTTAGTCTATCTTCTTCATAATGGCATTCATTGCCTATTCCAAAAAAAATTCCCCTGGTATTTCACCCTGGAAACGTATTCTGCATAGAAATCATGTTGTTTCTAGCCCCCTTTTTTATTAAACAATATTCATTAATATTCCTTAATAGTTAGCTAAAAATCTTTTACCATTTATATCCAACCAGATAAAAATACACTCATTCCCATACTTACATACATACATACATGCATGCATGCATGCATACATACGCATATATGTATATATCATCTATTATTCTTCCATTGCTCTTATTCATTGTTTATTAACTGGTAGTTCTTCAATAACAATCTAAAACAATCTAGAGTTTGCTAAAATTCTCCCCTATTTTGTTAAACAAGATGCATCAATATTCCTACGTGGTTAACTAAAAGTCTTATTGTTTATGTCCAACCTCCTACTCATGCATACATAAACATACATACATACATACATAGATATATATCATTAAACTATGCCATTATCGTTAGTTTCTCTTATTGTAGATAATTATTTAGTAACTAATAATCCTTCAATGATAATCTAAAACAATCTACGACATACTAAATTTCCTATTATTAATCATCAAAGGATGGCAACTTTCATTGTCAGCCAGTGTCTTTCCACTAGCGAGGTGAACTTATCTCTCTTGCCATTTGTGGCGCCAGTCTCTTTTTATTCTTCTTTCCAGGTTTCTTATAAACTTCTTTTCACACTTTATTGTCCAATATAGCTCTCAAATAATACCGCTGCCCAGTTTCTGTCATTACACGTTATTTGTCTTTAAATATCAGATGTATTTCTGGAGAGATTTCTCCTCTTACATCCATCTTCAATTCTTTTTTCCCCTCTTTTCTTTGAAGACCAAAATGAGGCTCACCTTCCTCAAATTCTCTTTTCAGAATTTCCTTCTTTTTATTTTCTCTCACATTTGATCCATTAATAAAATTCTCTATTATCATATCTTTATCTTCAACTAAAATGAGTATCTCTTTATTTTCAACATTTTCTTCTTTCTCTTTAGTTTTTGGAGCCTCAAACTGCTCATAGCTTGGTGTGATAGACAAAAGTTTATCCAATTTTTTATCGATTCTTCTTTCATATTGTTCCAAAAGATTTAAGATTCCAGCCAAAGCCTTCTGATTTTCTAAAGTTTCCTCTTCTGGATGTGGAACCATGTTGACAAATCAAAAAGTGATGAAACTTGGTTCTCACTGCCACCCTGTTCTCGGGCCTATTTTATCTTTTCATTGGGTTACTTTGAAATACAGTTCATGTTGTGTTCTCCAAAGAAAAAAATATTACTATCAGTTATCAAAGAGCACCTATTAAAAGCAATTCATGCTCTGTGAGTTTCAATAAACAATTTTCACAGCCTTCAACCAGGTGCTCCAAGTAAGAAAAAATAGATTGTTTCATAAAGACAAGCCTCTTACCTCTCAGTGGCAGTGTTGCAGATTTTCACTTTTTATTTTATTTATTTATTTAATTAGACTTTTATATCGCCCCCTCTCCAGATAGGACTCGGGGCGGTGCACAGCAGATAAAAATACACATAATACATACATCTGAATAAATACACTCATACCACTAAAACCAAATTAAATTAAGAACTGTTCTAAAAATTTTAAAACACTACAACCCTGTAAAATTACTTACTAAAATCGAAGTCTAAAGTCTAAACCAGGCCGGCCAGATGGAAAAAATATGTCTTGAGCTCCCGGTGGAAGAGGCGTAGGTCCGTGATAGTGCGGATATTGGGGGGCAAGTCGTTCCAGAGAGCTGGGCCCACCACAGAGAAGGCCCTGCCCCTGGGAGTCGCCAGACGGCATTGACCGGCCGACAGCACCCTGAGGAGGCCCTTCCTGTGTGAGCGGACAGGTCGGAGGTATGTGGTAGGAGGCGGTCTCACAAATACTCAGGTCCCATGCCATGGGGCGATTTGAAGATGGTCACCAACACCTTGAAGCGCACCCGGAAGATCACAGGCAGCCAGTGGAGCTTGCGCAGGAGTGGTGTTACATGTGAGTATCGAGATACTCCCAGAATCCCCCATGAGGCTGCGTTCTGTACTAGCTGGAGTCTCCGGGTGCACCTCAAGTGGAACCCCATGTAGAGAGCATTACAGTAATCCAGGCGAGACGTGACGAGGGCTTGAGTGACTGTGCGAAGGGAGTCCCGATCTAGAAAGGGGCACAACTGGCGTATCAGGCAAACCTAATAAAAAGCCCCCCTGGCCACAGCTGTCACACTGTCATCCAAGGACAGCCGAGAATCCAGGAGGACACCCAAGTTGCGAGCCCTTTCCGCGGGGGCTAATGACTCGCCCCCGATAGTTAGCGATGGAACAAGCTGACTATATCGAGACGTCGGAAACCACAGCCACTCGGTCTTGGACAGGTTGAGTCGGAGCTTGTTCCTCCCCATCCAGAAGTTTTTAATATATCCTTCTACTTTATTGAGACAAAAAAAAATAAAGAGTATAATTCTTGCTGGATTTTAGAAATAAATGATAGGTCATAGGAGGAATCATAAAAATAATCCCAAATTCAAAAATTTAAGTAACAAAGAATTTAAGTTTGCTGCCTTGTAGAAGCTCTTCCCTTGGGTCAAATGGGTTTTGCGGTACCCCTGTGATCAGCAAGGCTTTGTCTTCCTCGTCACTGTCCCTCCAGGATGGTTTAGGTCCGAATGGACCAAGGGGAGGCAAAAGTGTCAACGGAGGTCTCAAAGCGTTGTGCCGACGTGATGCAGGCTCCTCCACCTCATTGGGAACAACAGAACTTCAATCCAGTCTTGATTCCATTTTATTAGTTTGAGACCAAACCTGAACTCACGCCATGGTCAACAGAATTGCCTTCATCTTTGGTATTTGAAGATAAGTAACTAGTGAACCTGAAGCTAGCAATCAAAATCCACAGCATATGACACCCTCTCTCACCGGTTTTATGGAGATAGTAAACCTCAGAAGGGACATAAAATGGAAGAGATATGTGTGCTAAGTAATAATCACCCCAAATCTCATTTTGGATATAGCTGAATCACCTTATAACAGTATTCAGCATTATAGCATCTGAAGGATATCTTGGTCAATAGAATTGAAGCCTCCCTATCTAAGAAACTAATAAAAGTTTTACTCCACACATTCAATTCTCAGTCAAGGTTACCTACCCTTTTGACTAGGTTTCGTCCACTTGAAATCAGAGGTGGTATTCAGCAGGTTCTGACTAGTTGTTTGAATAGTTCGGAGAATCAGTAAATAGCACCTCTGACTGGCCCCAACACCATCTATTCTCTGCCTCCCGAGTCCTAAGTAATGGGGAGGAAATGGGGATTTTGCAGTATTCTTCCCCTGAAACGCCCACCAAGCTATGCCCATGGATCTGGTAGTAAAAATTTTTGAATCCCACCACTGCTTGAAATGGATTGTAAGTTTTGGTGGGGGAGTATCATTTTCCTCACCTTGTTCAGCAACTTTAGCTGTGACAAAGCATCTTGTTTGATTATTAGTCTCTGCCTTTCAAAGGTCCCCAAATACTTGTTGATGGGATACTCCTTGGGCAGAATCACCCTACTATAGATCTTTAGATCGGCTGCTACATCTCCATTTTGGTCCAAGTACACCTTCAACAAAGAAAGATTGTGCAATTCCTTCTTCTTTAGAAAGAGATGGAACTAGAATGACAACATGGAAGAATTTTAATGTTAGAAATCTTGTTTTCTTATCTCACATACCCATTTTACATTTGAATCTTTCTTCTACAGTTGTTTAACTAGCAAATATTGTCAGTTGGGAGAACAGGTATTTCCTCTATATTCAAAACTAAAGTACAAAGTTTCAGTAATGTTTCTCAATAGTATATTGACAAACAATATAGTGAGAAGACATAATCGACAGAGATTGTCAATTTTAGCAAATATTTTCAGTGACAAATCAATTGAACTAAACCCACAACTAACTAGAGTATTCATAAACTCCTTGAAATCAACAGGGTGATTACCAGAAAGCAAGAATTTGTTAAGAAGAAAGTTGCAAGGCTAATCTTCATTCAGTTAGAGCACAGAGGAAAAGTGATAAAATTTTATTTTATTCTATTTTATTGTAAGACTACTAACAGTATCTTGCAAGTGTGAAAGTATAAATCTTTCATCACCTCTTTTGACAGTCAAAAACATTAATGAGGACCTTCTCTGAGTTTCTTTCTCTGCCTGTTACATAGTTGTCAATTCATTCGTTCCTCCCCCCATCTTATCTGATCCTTCCCTATGCAGCATCTCTTTCTCTGGTCCTCCAAACCCATTTCCTTATATCCTTTCACTTCCTTAACAGATTTTGCGAATGGTGGTTGCACAAGTTGTTTAAAAATAGATGTAGCAAAACATTTCATGATGTGATGAATGGGATCAAGTTAATTGAGCGCTGGATGGTATGAGAAAGCTAAGTAGATACAACTGTCTTAAAATTCTACCGAAATACATTTTAATCTTACTAATAAAATTTGGGATTTATCAACAACAATTAGATCTTGGTCATTGATTTTTCTATATTTTCATTAATAAAGGATGTAAATTAATCATGATTTTATGATGACAAACATATAATAATGTTTGGACAAAGCTATCGTTATCTCCTTTTAAAAAAATCTCATATTCGACAAAATAAAAAAAGTGATTTCGTGATAGAGAGAGGCGCATAAGTAAAATTCACTTGGCGATTAAGTAACTTTTAGCATCTAGGACAGGGATGTCAAACACAAACACATAATGGGTCATATTGTGGCATTTTTTACCTATGCTGCATGTTTGACATGCCTGATCTAGGATATGATACATGAGTATCATATAACATAACAGAAAGGTATGGCAGCAAGAAATTCTACCTTTCTTTAATATTTCATTTGTAGTTATTTCACATTATTCTTTATGTTGAATAGTTACTGATTATAATGGATATAATATAATGATGAAGTGAGAAAAACTAAGGCTCACAATGAAGAAAGGCTTTCAACAAAAGTAAAATATAACAAAAAAAGCTTCTTCCAACATAATAAAAACAAGAAAAAAGTCAAGGAAAAAATTGGTCCATTTCCAAGAGAAAGTGGCAAGAAGATGACAAGCAACAGGGAGCAAGGAGAACTACCTAACTCACCTTTTTGCATCTGTCTTTACACAAAGGGAAAAACAGTCCAACCTATCAAAAAAAATCCCCACAAAAAACAGATTAGGAAGGAAGAGTCAATGTCGCGATGGTACAGATGTGCGGCTTCGAAGCTCTGAGACTGCCGCCAACACTTTTGCCACTGGGTGGTACAATCGGACCTAAACCATCCCGAAGAGACAGTGAATAGGAAAACTACATCTTGCTGATCTCAGGGCCCCCACAAAGTCCCTGATTGAAAACAGAAAGAAAAAGTGTGTCCATCTGGTGAGAATTTTTTCTGTTTTGAGAATGACTGCCCCCCAATTTTTTTAAAAAGATAATTAAATCCTTAAGTAGAAGAAGTAAGCGGTGAAATTTACCCTCAGTGGATTGCCTTAGAAACTGTTCTTTTTTTGTGTAATTATATTTTGTGGATTGAAGTGCTTGCAAAATTTTTTTTTTAAGGGAACTGTTTTTTCTTCTATTTTTTGTGGCTTTACTTTTTATTTTTTAACCTAAGGACTAAATCTTCTTTGTTATTTTAAGAAAGTTTCTACTTTTGGTTATTAAATTTCATTCAAGAACGCTGTTTCCCTTAAGCCAAAGATAATATCAGAAAGTGAAAGGAAGCGAAACTGTCACTCGGAGGCTAGAGGCTAGAGTTTTTTTAATTACGCAATTGCTCTTGTTTCCCCTTTGATCTTACTGACTCCGTACTTCAAAGCTGTGTAGCCAAGGACACAGAGAGTTTTCACAGATGTCCTTTGAGAGCTTTATTGGCATGAGAGGGAAAAAAACAGAATCTTTTTCTCTTGAACATTACAAACGTATTTCCATTTGAGCTAACTTAAAAAAAACATAGCTTGGAAAGCTAGGGTGGCAGTAAACAATAATTTGGAAATTTGGATCTTTTGCCAGAAGATGAAACTTTGATGTTGCAATATATTTTGGCTGGAATTCTAAATTTACTGGAGATAACTGGGAGATTTGAGAAGAAGATGGAAAATCTAGAATTTGGAGATGGAGCCCAAAAACTGAAGGGAAAAATGAGCATAAGATAAGAAAACTGAGGAACTCATCAATTGAGTGAATGTAGCTGAAAGTGGAAAAAGGGGAGTATGGAAAAGGGAATTTGATGGACTGGAGCTCTACTCCAAATTGCAAGGCACAGAAGAAGAAAAAAGAGAAAAACGATGAATTTAAGGAGAGAAATCTTACTAGAAGCACGATCAATAATCAGTTACATTAATTAAAAAAGCAGATGGAGGGTGCCGAGACTATCCGAGAGACGCAACAAGCAATAAGGTGCGGAGAGAAGTCCATAAAAACTTTATTAAGGAAATAAACGGAAGACTAATACCACAAATGGCAAAAGAAACAACAGTCTATGCCTATTGGAAGGACACAGGTTGATATATGAAAGTTAACAACAAAAAACTAGTTAAGTCTTGTGACTAGTGAGTAATAATTTAGTAATTTTTAGATTGTTATGTTAAATAAATAATGGATAATGGTAACAAGGTACATACTTGGGTTGGTTTGATGTGAGAAAGTTGGATATAAATAGTAAATGATTTTTGTTAATAAATATTAATGATAACAATGATAATGAAATGATAAGAGATATAGTTAAGGATATTTGTGTGTGTGTGTGTGTGTGTGTGTGTGTGTGTGTACTGGTTTAATTAAAGGAATTTGGCTACAGATTGTAAAAAGGGACTTGAGAAAAAGGCTTAGAAATTTTGTTAATTAATCCATATTTTGAATGTGTTATAAAAGTGTAAGGTTATTGGATATATGAAAGTTGATAAAAATTAATTAAGTTTTATAATTAGTAAGTAATAATTTGGTAATGTCAGTTTGTGGCTGTGTTTTTAATTGTGGATTATTTTAGGAAAAAGAATGTTAAAATAACTTTAGTCAAAGGAGAACTACTATATGTTGACAGTAAGATTTATAAAGAATTTAAAACACATAATCTGATTTGAATTATAAGCAAGGATAGTGGAAGAGATGCACAAAGGTTATTTGTAACTAATTGACACACTTTCTGCAAGATGTAATGAAGATGATTCTTATTGTGTGTGTGTGTGTGCTGTTTGTTCAATTAAAATAAAACATTTTTGCAAAAAAACAGATTAAGAACACTAGTTAAAATAGGGAAGTGAGCATCTGTCTACCCTAGATGAGTTCAAATCACCAGGACCAGATGGATTACACCCCAGGGTTCTGAAGCAACTGGCAGATGAGATCTCAGAACCACTGAACTATACCTTTCAGAGATCCTGGAGCACTGGGGAACTGCCAGAGGACTGGAAAAGAGCTGATGTGGTTCCCATCTTCAAAAAAGGAAAAAAAATAGATCCAAAAAACTATAGACCTATCAGTCTGATCTCAATATCAGGGAAGATTCTGGAAAAGATAATCAAGCAACGAATCAGAGAACTCCTACCGTGTTTCCCTGAAAATACGACAGGGTATTAAGTTTTTTTGACTTAAGAAATATGGCCTTAGGCTTATTAGAGGGTTTATTGTTTTAGGGTTGCCAGGCGGCTGCTCCTGTCTTCCGGCAGCCTACCTATAACCATAGAACAGACTCCTAGAGTGGCCGCTGCTGGAAGAATTGGAAGCCAAGTTCTGGACTTTGGAAACCAGAGAAGAGGTTTTACTTGGAACTCGATGGCAGCAGCGGCAGGGACAATGCCCTAGTCCTGCAAGGAGAGCTGGCCAAGGGCATGGTGAGGCAGGGAGGCATGCGAGTTGGGGGCAGAGCAGGCGCTCGCGCAACCCCCTTCTCCCACCAGGCAGAGCTCCATGCATTGACCTAGGGGTATCCTGAATGTGCCAAGCCACGAGAGCTGGGGTGCAGGCAGAGCCACATGGCTTGGCGTTTTTGGGATACTACTAGGTTGGTGACTGGTGCTCTGCCTGGCTGGAGGGGGGGGGGGGTTGTCCAGGAGGCGTATTTGCAGGGGAGGGTTTATATTTTTGCCCATGAGAAAAAAAGGGCATGGCCTTATTAGCGGGACATGAGGTAGTTTTGGGGAAAGCTGGATGGAGAAGTCTGGGAGCTGAAGTCCTTCAGACTTAAAGTTGCAAAGGTTGGGGACTCCTCTACTAGAAGACCCCCAAGGTCCCTTCCAACTCTCTTTTTCTATTCTATTCTATAATAGAGCAGTAGTAATATTTTAATGATATGAGAATAACCATATTATTAATTTGACCATAATGTCATTAATAATCCAGTGGAATCATTCAAGATCATCTTGTGGCAACCACACTTGGAGAAGACGTTGCACAAAATATCCATCAGTTGTACACAAGGACAAAGAAGGAAGAGATCAAAGGGGCTGCTTTTAGCCTTGAAGAAAGACAACAAGGAGAAGAGCCATGTTGGTTTTCAGGAGCCTAAAATCAGAAGGAATCTGGGAACATTTTTTTAAATATACAAAACATCTTAATTGTAGAACGGAGGATTCAGCATTATTCCATTATGCACAAGATGTTGAACTGAAGCTTAAGATCTTAAACAACCAAACTCAGAGAGCAGGAATTTGAAAGGAATTTATATTTTGATGGATCCTTGTTGGGACCCCCATACCTTCCACGGCTGCAGCCATGGAGCCCCCAATCTCTCTTTTCTCTTCTTCCTTCTCCTCTTGGATTTGGATGCAGCATTTAAGGCATAAGCCAGAATCTTAATGGCACTGTAAGTACAGCCGTCATTTGAGATCTTAGGCCTATTCTTTTTCTCTTGGGCCTCCAGTGGGGCTTTCTGGATGCATCTTCTTTGGCCTTTGACAGAAAAGACGTGTCTTGAAACAGAACAGTTAAAATACTCAGCTTGAAATTCAGGTTCCACAAAGAAAGGATGTTTAAAGGTATCATCTTCTCTCCAACTCTTTTTCCACTGAAAAGGAAAGGTCCAAATACTATGGACGTACTTGTAAGGCCTGTACTTTTTCATTGAAAATATACCAAGCACTGTCATGATCCAGACTTTCCCTTCAATGGCTCCTGGCAAACGCATAAATGTTAAATAGAAAGGAAGAATTCTGTCAGAAATGGACTCAAATTCTGTGAAGTGAACAAACACATTGACTTGTCTCCACTTAGAGAGGGAATCCCTGAGGGCTGCTGTATTTCCAGTCACTGAGAATTGTTGTGATAGAACTACACAAATTCTATTTCTGAGAAGCATAGGAGTAAAAGTTCTCATGAAATGTTCTCCCTTCTCTGTGTGTGGAGCAAAGAGACCAATCAGGGTCCATTCAAAATGGAGGAGCAGTTGGACAATTGCTGGGTACTGGACTCCTTCTTTGGGAAGTATCGGATGGAAAAAAGGGAATTGACTTTTATCACTCAGAGCCTCTGAAGGAATTCTATCACTGATCTGAACAAAACAATGAAGAGGGCTGTGTTAATTTGGGCTCCCAATGTTTACCTTTTAATAAATCCATTTTTTGGTCATGCTACATATTAGAACAATTCCTTATTGATTAGTCATTAGCCATACCAAGATACAGAATATAAAAGGCAGTACATTAACACGACCATGTGTAAAAGTAGATTGTTTTTTAAAGTAAAATAGAATAAGCATGAAGAATAAAGATAGTATTTTTATCATTCCCCAAATTTACCACAATCAGACCGCATATGAGGCTCTCAACTGAACCAATTTCCTCCCAAAAAGGGCTGTATGATATATATTTGTTGGATTCTGATCCACACAGGAAATATGGTGTTTATATGTTAGGACCCCAATAGATCATTTCTCTATAGTCCAAGATATTGATCTCCCACTTTTTTATATAATTGGCACCCAAGTAATACAAATGTTACATCTTCTATCTCTGGAGCTCCATAAAAACAAGTTCATTCATTGTAAGGGATTTGGAAGATTTAACTCAATACTTGCCAATTTGGAAGGCACATTTGTAACAGTTCATGCATTTAAATATGCTAATCTTACTGAGAATGACCATATTTTTCTCTGTTTTGAAAATCTTGGATTCTTTGTGCAACAATTTTTTTTTAGTTTTGTCTCCAATTGTAAAAAGACAGGGAGACCAGAGTAATATAATTTGTCAATTGTACACTTCAAGATCTTTTTAACTTAAATGTGTTTGTTTTAACAGAGTTTTGGGACTCCAACAGTTCCATATCATTAATTTCATTTTAAAAATGCCCTAATTTTATATATTGTATAAATTCCCAATTCCAAACTCATAGCAACAGCTGAAGTCCTTTTATTGACCCTCAAGATATTTCTCAGTTTTAGTAATTGTATAAATTAAATCCCAGAGCTCAGCTCAAAATAAATGCATGGTGGTAATGTTGGCCTTTTGTGCTTTAACATTTTAGACAAAAAAAGCTGCATAGCAATGATTTTAAAAAAAAAATATTAACAGTGCATTCACTTGTCCCTTTGGTCTAAATGAGCTCCTTTGATGTTGAGGGAGCCAAGATCCAGTCACAGAGAAAAATACCCCAAGTAAGGTAAGTTGTGAACTTGCTCTGATGGTCCTCATCAAATAGCCGTATTTGGCAATGCTGTCATTTTCCAAAGACTGTAATTTTTGACTCAGTTTATCCATAATCAGATAATTCTTATGGGAGAAGGAGCGAAGTTGTCTTAACAGCATATGCACCCCTTAATGTCATATTGGCAGCACATTTTGTTATGACTTCGGTCAATAAGTGGGTCCACATCAGGTTTGCTCGAAAACATAGCTTTTATTAGCTAGGCACAGCTTACAAGGAAAGAAAGTTCAGTTAAAGAAAAGGTGCGGTAGACAGGGGCTCCCGCGCTTTGACAGCTCTTTATATTTGGGAGCTGTCAAAGGGGGAGCCAATCAGGCTGCAGCAAGGCCAGGCGCGCCTCAGCCAATCAGGCGCGTCTGTCAGTTGGCCGCCTTGCAACACCCTGTTGCCAAGGCTCCAAGAGGCAGCCTGGAAGACCTGCGGCCGGTCGTAAGTCGAGACCGGTCGCAGGTCGAGGACACAACACCCCTTTCCCCCCTCGGTCTGCGCATGCACGAAAAAGCTGTCCATCAGGAGAGCGGAGCATGCGCAGTCCGCTGGATTGTCCCAGAGTCTCGTCAGGAGCTGGGGGAAGAGGACGTGTCCCTGGAAGCTCCTCCTTGCCGGGGTGTAGCTCCAGGCGACGTCATCGGAGAGGCCTACCAGATAGGCGGAGTCCTCTGGAACGGTGAGTCGGGGCGAGGGGGCGTGGCGATTGTTGTGTAGGCCTGGTCGTCCGCTCGGCTTGAGCTAGGCCTATGAAGCTTGCCAGTAGTCAGGCGAGGAGGCGTGGTCTGCGATGGGGAGGCCTGGTCGACTGGTCGGCTTGAGCCAGGCCGAAGATGGTTGCCAGAACGGCGGGAGGCAGGACAGGCCTGACAGGAAGGTGGTAGGGAGGCCTGACTAGCGAAGGCCCTTTAGAATATCTTGCAGATGGGTAGGCCGGCCCGGTTGGGCGGGGTTGTTGGGCCCGGCGTTGCAGCCGGACGGCTGTTGTTGCTGGTGCAGGCATCGGCCTGGCTTCTAGGGTCTCGTTTTGCGGTTGAAGGCTTGTCGGTTTCTTTTGTGCGGAGGCTGCTTGTCCGGCGCCGAGCCTCCGGTGTGGCTGGCGCTGATGTCGGAGGCCCTTATGGCTGTAGCGGCGGTAGATGGGCCTTGCACGGCGACTCAGGAGTCCTGTAGGCCTTGGCTGCTTCTGTCGGCTCGATCCGAGGAAGAAGCGGTGCGTTTCGTAGTTCCTGGCTGTTTCTGGTGGCTTTGTCCGAGGGCGAAGCGGTGTCCCGCGGCAGGTCGTCGACCGCTGCCGGGGTAGCCACGGCTTGCGCGGTTTCGAGGCCTCGGCCGCCGCAGCTCGAGAGGTCGTCGAGCGTCCTGGCCCGGTCGTACTAGCCGGCAGGGAGAGCTCGAGGTTGAGCGTCCTGGCCCGGTCGTAGTTGGCCGGCAGGAAAGCGCTCAAGGTGGGCCGTAGGAGACCCAGGTTTCCGTGGCCGCGTCGATGGGTCGAGCGGGGGAAACGATCCGGTTGATCGTACCGCGAAAATGAGCTCTGCCTGATCCCATCCTCGTCGCCAGTGTTATGACTTCGGTCAATAAGTGGGTCCACATCAGGTTTGCTCGAAAACATAGCTTTTATTAGCTAGGCACAGCTTACAAGGAAAGAAAGTTCAGTTAAAGAAAAGGTGCGGTAGACAGGGGCTCCCGCGCTTTGACAGCTCTTTATATTTGGGAGCTGTCAAAGGGGGAGCCAATCAGGCTGCAGCAAGGCCAGGCGCGCCTCAGCCAATCAGGCGCGTCTGTCAGTTGGCCGCCTTGCAACACCCTGTTGCCAAGGCTCCAAGAGGCAGCCTGGAAGACCTGCGGCCGGTCGTAAGTTGAGACCGGTCGCAGGTCGAGGACACAACACATTTGTCTTACCTTCTAGTAAGGATCCTACTTCTCAAGGCTCCATTCATCCTAAAACAGGGGTTGAACAACCTATGAGCCACAGTCCATTAGTGGGCCCTGAGGGGTTTGCAATCAGACCACAGAAATGGCCAGCAAGTGTGCATTTGCATACGCACATCCACACAGTCCATTTAAGGCAGCCACAGGAACTGATGGACTGGCTGCTAAAGCAAGCCTTGAAAATAAATCAGGAAGACTGTAATAGGGGGGGGGGGGTCTGTGTCTCTGTCTCACAAGAAAAAAGAATGCTTATCATCAGGAAATATGCATGTGTAAAGCTTGTAACAATTATGGGTAGTTGGAAAGTTGATAAAAGGCAACGTTAGACAATTTGCAGACCTCAGCTAAAAATTAGGAATAGAGATGTCCAGCAATCAATGAAATGTCTAAGATAACTCCTGGGTCATTCATTAGCTAAGACCTAGGAATGGGACAGCTATAGACCAATAGAACAAATTGTAGAATTAGTGCTAAAATGTTTATTAGAGGATATTTCTTATTGTTTCACCTTGTCCTTCCTTCTTCTTTACTGAAAATGTATAAAAGCTTTCTTAATCCTTTGTTTTTGGTTCTTGACCTTTTGACCAGGAACCCTTTTCCTTGGAGTACTCCAATAAAAAGCAATCAGAAAACCTGCACCTTGTGTCTGGCATTCATCATTGGCTTCGGCACCAGGCTCAGACCCGAATTGGGGACAACAGAACCATCTCCTCTTCCTCCCCCCACAACTGGTGTGCAAAACTGGAAACATTGGGGGAACTCTGCCTTAAAGCACACTCTCAAACAAATGAACATAGAATATGGAATAACTGGGATGGAAGGGATCTTGGAGGTCTTCTAGTCCAACCCTCTGCTCACAGAGCAGACCGTATACCATTCCAGTCAAAAGAAATGTCTAGCTTTTTTTGAAAACTTCCAGTAATGGAGCACACACAGCTTCATGAGGCAAGCAGTTCCACTGATTAATTGTTATCTCTGTCAGTGCTTGCTCAAAGGGCTTTGAGCAGGGTCAAAATTCTGAGCTCCATTGCAAAAGCAATCAGTTTCCTCTGTAAGATTCCTTTGTTTACTGTGTCAAATGGTATCAAGGAGGCAAACCATTCTTTCCTATGACTGCTATTTTTTAGATGCTGTGATGCTTCAAGACAAAACAATTGTCAGTAGTGGGTCACATCTGCTTAAGACTGCTGGTTCTTCTACAAGAAATGCCCTTTTCATCTACCTCCTCTCAACTCTATTCAAGGGGCAGCTAACATAGGTTTTACTTACATCTGTTAGAGAAATGGCCCTGGAATTGTCAGGGACCATTTTCTTCCCTTTTTTAAAATATGGGAAGTACAATTGGCATCTTGTAGAATTACATATTTATAATCCTTTTATGAAATGGTTAATTCATGTCTGAGAATATCATTACATTGGCTAAAATGGTTAAAAAAAAGAGCTTTTCATTGAGGCTACAACTTTCTATTGCACAGAAGACGCTTTGACTGAACACAGAGCCTCTCCTCACCTTTCCAATTACGCAACAGAAGCTTTCAAAGCAATGAGGAGGCGTCATAAATGTTTCAGTTTCCCACATTGCTCCCTCCCCACAATGATCCCAATCCCGAGTCACGACTCCTAAAATGCCATGGTAAAAAGCAGCGTTTGAAATCCATAGAGATGAAGTGGCTGGATCTATCACTCACTCACACACACACCAACAACCCACTCACTTTATCAGATGGAGAAACACAAAAACAAACCTGGGCGACTTTGTAGGGGCCGACTAATGTTGACATCTGGATGGAGATGTCTCTGTCAGCTGAATCAAGAAGAGCCAAAAGGTTGTCCTTCCTTCCACAGCTGTAGTTGGGAACATTGGCTTCTCCAGTAGAGAGCACATCTAGGAGGGCATCTGAAGTGCCGAGGGTGTTATCATAGTTGTCATAGATGTTATAGCCAAGAGTGAGATTGTGCAGGAGCCTGTGATTTTTCTGAACCATCTCAATATTGAAAATCATGCGTAGTATTTTCTTTTCATAAAGTAAACTAATGTAAAATGATGTTAATATTAGGACTATCAATAGCAAAAATTAAACCCTTTTTCTCTATTTAATCCTCTTTTCCTCCACATGCTGAGGCTTATGTCAATATCAATCCAAATCAGAGACAAATGAAAGTCACTCATCCCTCTTTAATATTGTGACTTTTCAGAAGATAGGTTGGAGTTCTCCAAAATGACTAAAATTAAGAAATATGCTATTATTTGTAACAGAAGTAATTTTCATCAGTCAAGTAACCAAGCTGCAGAATATGTCAGTCATTAAAACAAAATTATAATACCTGGAAGAGGATTTTTAATAAGTGATTCAGAAAAGTTGTTCTGAAACATGTCATCCTCTATTCCTAAAACATGAGGCATTGAATATCAATCTACAGTTATAAAAATATGGAAATGACCTGGCTAGAGGAAACTACAGCAAGCACTTCTTTCAAGACAACTAAGTATTCGAGTCATGAACTAAGGATTGAACAAGAAGAGGAAAATAATGTGGATTTCTATCAGGTTTTATTTTCCTCTTAATTTGGATTTGAGACCTTCTTAGAAAATAAGTCAAAAGTGAGAGGCTGTGGAAAGCAAAATAAATTAGTTGACCAATTCAAGAAGTTAGTCAGGTCCTGCAATAGAAGAGTAACTAAAACAAGAAGAAAAACAAGAAGGTGTTAGAATTGCAAATGGAGGGAATGAAACTCCATCAAAGTGAATGACTTACAACTGAATCTGCCTAGAAGGAGCCATGTTGAAAAATAATATTTCAGTTGCTGTTGTTGATGGAGAAATGACTATACCAATGAGAAGATCTCCTGGCCTATAATAGCTCCATGGCTTTTTCCCATCCTGGTGGTCCAAATTCAATGGGCACTTCTTTGTAAGCTTTCCAGAGACTGACTGGGGCATCAACAGAAGCAGAAGAAGCAGAAGTTCCATAATTCATGGGTTGAATCAATCTCCTTCCTGTTTCTAAAGAAAAATTGGAAGAATTAGAAGCAGCCACGTAGAATACAATATCCAGTGGCTTTCCTGATCCAGAGACAAACCGAGATTCACCTGGAAAAGAGAGAAAGTACATTGAACATCACAGCTCCTTCCTGTCCTGTCACTTGAGCCACAAAAAGCATAATCTGTGGCATTTATCCTTTCCTGATGCAAGATCCCTTCCATGTCACTTCAATGTGATGTTTACATCAAAGGCAGTCAGTGGAGAAGGAGGAAGAGAGATCTCAAGGCCTGTGAGGTGATAATTACAGTGAGAAGAAACTTCTCCTCTTGGGATTCCGGACCTCTCCTATCTGATGAGGGGTAGGAGGAGAAAAGCATAATAGTAAAAAATCACAGATAAATCCCTTGGGGCAGTGTTGTGTAATGGTCACAGTTCTTCCTTTTAGGACATGTTCAGAAAGTGATGCTACAGCAAGATACCTCAACAGCCAGAAAAGTAAAGCTATTTTTTTGCCACAACCACCTTAGGTTTAGAAGGACCTGATGGAAGTTCCTCTAGTTTTGTATATATACTTGATGAGATCTCCATAGTGTCTAGAGCAGTGAAGGGATTCAATTTTTTTTACTACCAGTTCTGTGAGCATGGCTTGCTGGGCATGGCATGGCTTGCTGGGCATTGCATGGCTTGCTGGGCGTTGCAGGTGAAGGATACTGTAAAATCTCCATTCTCAACCCACTCCAGGGAAAGGTTACTGCAAAACCTGCTGAATACCATCTCTGGTTCTGCAGCATGCCTCCTCTACTGGCACAGATAGATATGACCAATTATTTTGGCGTGAAAGAGTTCCTCAAGCTTTTGAGTTTGACGCACTAACCATACTTAGTGTGTAGTCCTCAATGGAACTGCATCCACATGGAGGGAAGAATGTAGTGTGGTACCCCAAGATTCTCTCTTAGGCCCTCTTCAGTCCTAAGTGTTATACAACATCTTCACAAAAAATCTAGAAGAATGGAAAGAAGGAGAACTCATCAGATTGGCAGTTGACACCAAGCTGGGGGAAATTGCTAAACACTTTGGAAGTTGGAATCAAACTTTAGAAGGATCTTAAGACTTAAGCACTGGGCCCTATCCAATGAAATGCAATTCTTAGTGGTGAGAAAGGTAAGGTCCTATTCCCAGATGAGAAATACTAAATGTACAGTTATAGAATAGTTGATCCCTGGCTGAACATAGCAACTGTGAGATAAATCTAGGTGTGTTACTGGAACATGACTTAATTGTGAGACATCAGTATGTTGCATCTGCCAAAAAAGCCAATGTAGACCTGGACTGCATTAATAGAGGGATAGGATTGATAAAGGAGAATATTTGTAGCTCACTGTTGAAGTGAGGCTTCCTTGTAGCTTTCTGATTATTTTCATGCAGATGTTTCATTACCCAAACTAGGACAAAGATCATCAGTGCAAGTAAGGAGTGTGAGTTATGCTCAGGGGAGGTTGCTACCGGCATTAATGCTGGTTCGCACACAATTTTGTTTGCTTTGTCTCCAAGCTCAGCATTGCTCCGGAGGAGAAGGTGAGGGTGGGGGGTCCCCCTGGAGGGACCCTGTGAGGCTCTGAGGATGGGGCATCCTGGGGGTCCCTCGTAGCCTCTGTAGATCCTCCAGCTGGGCTCTCCTGGGCAGCCACTGATCCCACTTGCTCAAGAGCCTCCACTGGAGGAGAACCTCTCCAGGGCAGCCATTTCTAGGTGGGAGAGGGGCCTTTCCAGGACCTCAGCCTCCCCTCCCTCTGCATTACTTTTATAGGCTCATCCATGTATTATTTTTATTTTATTTATTTATTATTTTTATTTTATTTATTTATTATTTTTATTTTATTAAATTTATATCCCGCCCTTCTCCAAACGGACCCAGGGCGGCGCACAGGAATATTAAAATACATACAAAACATATAAAATTTAAAAAACTTATTCTAATAAAACCCTGTGCTAAAAACTGAATTAAAATCCCAAATTTAAAACTGTCTAATGGTCAATACAGGGGGTTACGCTAGGCCGGCTAGATGGAATAAATGTGTCTTCAGACACTTGCGGAAGAGGCGGAGGTCAGAGATGGTGCGGAGTTCAGGGGGAAGGTCGTTCCAGAGGGCTGGCCCAGCCACAGAGAAGGCTCTTCCCCTGGGTGTCGCCAGTCGGCACTGTCCAGCTGACGGCACCCTGAGGAGGCCCTCTCTGTGGGAGCGTATCGGTCTGAGGGATGTATGGGGCAGGAGGCGGTCTCGCATATAACTAGGCCCCGAGCCATGGAGCGCTTTAAAGATGGTCGTCAAGACCTTGAAGCGCACCCGAAAGACCACAGGAAGCCAGTGCAGCTCGCGCAGGATAGGTGTTATGTGGGAGTGTCTAGGCGCTCCCGTAATCACCCGCGCGGCTGCGTTCTGGACTAGCTGCAGCTTTCGGTGCACCTCAAGGGAAGCCCCATGTAGAGAGCATTAGTCGAGTCGAGAGGTGACGAGTGCTTGAGTGACTGTGCGTAGGGCACCCCGGTCCAGTAAGGGGTCCAGTATTGTTCCAGAAAATGTGCAAACTCCCAAATGAAGACAAATATATGCCATCATTATATGGTGGGATCCAATCTGGGATGGTCACTGGGACCAGAGGTTTAGTCTTTTTCAGATAAAGTTAGATTGAAAGAATATATCATAGAAGATTTTAAAAAGATGCAAACTGCGTTTAGACATGTATGTAGTCTGGCTGGGAGCTTCGTATAAGGTATGATGTTGGCCCTTGTTGTTTACAGACCAGTGTATGCAGCTTCATGGTTTGTGCAGTCCCCTAAACCTACTGAAATATGTGGGGGGGGGGGAACCTATGGCTTAGTGAACTGGGTTTGCCAGAATGTGTGAGCCAATTCAGAGCTTGGAATTCAGGCAGCAGAGTTGGAATAATGGGAGAGAGACAGAGAGGTATCTGTACCATGGATTGAGGGTGTTTGTGATTTCCCACAATTCCTGGAGAAAACTGACAGACACTTGCAGAGATTGGTCCATGTGTGTTCAGAGGATCAAACTGGGGATTTTGGTGTTCCTGGCTCTGCTTAGTGCCTCTCGGGTGTTTTCAGAAGCTGCTTTACAGGCTTCCCAGTTAGGCCATTGCCTAAGAATGCTGGAGTTGTTCACCACAGCAGAAAGTCTAGGTGGATATCAAAGCAAATTGAAAAGGGAATGTGGTTATTTCCCACACTGGGTCGGCTTCCTCTTTCCATCCTGCCAGGATTCATCCTTCCTTAGTAGAAGCTGAATTTGTTCCTGATCCCCAATTCTCTCCCTCTAACAGCTAATTCTTCTTCCTCTTCCTCTTCCTCTTCTTCTTCTTCTTCTTCTTCCTCTTCCCCTTCCCCTTCCCCTTCCCCTCCTCCTCCTCCTCCTCCTCCTTGTCTTCCCTCTCCCTTTTCTTTTCACTGACAGCTCATGGAAGTCTCTGCAGTCTGAGGCAATCCCCTCTCTGCCAACAGCTGCTTTAAATCCGTCCACAGTGGCTGGAGAGACGTTTTCATTTCACAAAAGCAAAGCTTGCACATTTCTTCAAAAAGGAATTGCAAATTATAAATGCTTTCAACTCTCACCAAAATTAATCTTAACACTAAAATGGTGTTTTATTTCGGCTTTCTGTTCTTTAAGCTATTAATATCTGTAAGTTATTTATTCACAAAATTTCCTGTTTCAATTCTGCCAAATTCTAGAATTATTCCTTCATTTTAAACATATTTTGGAATATTCTTTCATTGGGCTGTCTCTGATCAGAGTTTCCCTAAAAAGAGAGAAGATTTCCCCTTCAGCACTTCTGAGGGAAGACAGAAGCCCCGCCCCCTCTCTCTTCCTAGTGGCTGCCCTCCTTCCTGGCCTGTCCCTATCGTCATGGCAACCCAGCACCAATCAAACAGGAAGAGGGAATGGTTGCTGACCCCCAGGATGCCCCTTCCTCAGAGCCCCAGAGGGTCCCTCCAGGGAGACCCCCCACCCTCGCCTTCTCCTCCCCAGCAATGCCAGATCCCCCTTTGGAGACCCAGGCCCTGCATGGCTTCCCCCAGACAGGAGCCTCTCCTGGAAACACACGGAGGGAAATACGGAGCTTTGCAAACCCCCCATTGGCTGCATTCCCCCTTATATACAACTCCAAAGCCCATAAGCCACGGTTGTCTCTTCAAAGAATAAAGGGGTGAAGGGTTTCCCCCAGATTCCCTCCTCCTTCCTGGAACTTTTCTATGGGCAACGTAAAGAGTCTGGGCTTTGCTTTCCCCCCTCAGTGCCCTATGTGTGGAAGAGAGTGGCAGTGGAGCATGGGTCCCCCTTCCCTCCCTTTCTTCCTTACATGGGGGGAAATCCTTTATTTCTCAAAGGTTGCTTTCTCTCTCTCTCTCTCTCTCTCTCTCATTCTCTCTCTCTCCCTCATTCTCTCTCTCTCTCTCTCATTCTCTCTCTCTCTCTCTCATTCCCTCTCTCTCTCTCATTCTCTCTTTCTCTCATTCTCTCTCTCTCTCTTTCTCTCATTCTCTCTCTCTCTCTCTCTCATTCTCTCATTTTCTCTCTCTCTCTCATTGTCTGCAGGTGTGATATTATTTTTAACTATGCAAATTCCTGATGACTAATTTTTGACATAGGTCGATTTTGTTCTTATGGACTGGTAGTTCTTGACTTATGACCACAATTGATCCCAACATTTATGTTGAAAAGTGAAACATTTGTTAAGGGAAATTGTACCATTTTATGACTTTTCTTGCCACATTTGTTAAATGAATCACTGCGCTTGTCAAACTAACAATATTGTTGTTAAGTGAATCTGGTTTCCCCTTTGCCTTTGTTGGTCAGAATGTTGCAAAAGGGGATCACATGATTCCGGGAGCATCATAAATGTGAGTCAATTGTCAAGCATCCAAATATGAATCACATTTTATGGCAATGTTATTACAGTCATAAGTGTGAAAAATGGTCATGTCACTTTTTTCAATGTCATTGTAACTTTGAATGGTCACTAAGTGAATGGTCGTAAGTCAAGGACTACCTATATTGCATCAACGTTTTGTGGTGGAGCCCTTCAGCATTAACTTTCAAAGCAAAGTAAACTTTGGCTCTAACTCAGTAGGAAGCCATTCCAGTTCTGTGACATGTTCAGGCATGAAATAATCCCCAGGGTTTTCTCTTTCACCTCCATGCCAACAAATATCCCACTTCTTCTTCTTCTTCTCCTTCAGCCACAGGTGCCGTGTATTCCCTCTGGGCCAATTTCACGTATGGAGCTTTCAAACCTCTCAATTCTTGACTTCTGCTTCCGCCTTCCAGCGGTGACGGACGGGTCCTGGACTCGTCCGCCGCTTTGTCCTTTTTTCTGCCCCCCGACGGGGGCGAGACGCCCCTCCTTGGGGGTCTCCCGTAGGGTTGGCTTGCTGGGGCCGTTTTTTTCCCCCTGCGGCGGTGGGGGAGCGACCCTTGTCTTCGACCTAGGTGAGGAAAGGCTGGCTGCGGGGGGGGAGACGCTTCGTCTCTTCCTTCGCCAATGGAGAACGGTAAAGCTTTGTGAATGGGGAGGGAACCGGACGTTCGGGTCGGAAGGCTCTCCCGAGGCTCGGCTGCAAGGTCAAGAGTGAGTGTTCTTTTTTTATTTCGTCTTTGCTGGCAGCGCTGGACTAAAGAGCTTGGAGGGGGGTGTTTTGCTTGTTAAACCCCCCCTCGGATTTAAAGCGGCGCTCGGAAATGGCTCCTCGTTGCGAGGAACCGGATTCTTTCTATGTGGATTGCCTGGAACTTAACGAAAGCAAGTGAAACTGGTATGCGGCTTGCTTTTTTACAATGTTTCTAAGTTCGACTGGCTTGCAACAACTTTTCTTTTGTAACTTTCTCCGGCTGGCTCTCAGTTTGGGCGGTGGAAAATGGCTACTCTTTGTTCCTGAATGACTATTTCATTTATGGAAAATTACCAGCATTTCCTTGTGATTTGGACTTCCTCTTGCCATTAATGAAGAATTTTTTGGATTAATTGATTCCTTGTCTGGAGTGCCTTTTCTACTATAATTATTGATTTGGAAAAGTGTTTCTCTTCTGGTTTTTGAAATTTTTTCTACCCTGACCTGAACTTTTCATCTCCTGACTTGCCTCAGCGGCCCCACCCCAAAAACGCCATTTTAGTGGCACTGACTTTAACAGCTAACCATGGCACAGAAATCAGAACTGGCAGGTTTGGAACAAAGAATGTCTTCTCTGGAATCTGTATTACAAACTTTGGTGCAAGAGATCAAGGCTCAGAGAGAAGAAAATAGTAACTTTAAGAAGGAACTTCTGGAAACACAGAAGCAAGTGCGGGAGAACACACAGAAGACTGAAGAGTTGGAAGGGGGCTGGCTGGGGCAAAGGGAGAGCTTGAAAATGTTACTAATGAGGTTGTAGAAATAAATGGGCATGTGTCTAGGATTGATATGGAAAGGATGACATATTTTTTAAGATTTCAGAATATTTCTGAGGAACTGGGTGTCTCCCTGAACTCATGAGTACAATTTTAGCAGATTATTTACATAAACCTAAGGATGAGATCAGGGGGGACATTGACCTAGTTTACAGAATAAATTCCGCATATGCCAGGATAAATGAAGTACCCAGAGAGATACATGTTAAATTTGTTAAAAGGTCAACCAGAGAGGAAATTTTGAAGGCGCAGAGAGGGGGGCCGTTAATTTACCAACAAAAGGTTGTCGTCATCTTGAAGCAGATCCCAAAAAAGATTAGGGAGATGAGAAGGAGGTATTCCTTCTTATCCAAAAAATTGTTTGATCACGGGATTTGGTTCAAGTGGGCGATGCCCGAAGGGATGCTGGTGTTCTGGGAAGGAGGAAGAGTAAGGATTAAAACAGTTGTCGAGGCGGAAGCCTTTCTTAAAAAACATTCTTCTGTCCTGGGGGAAGATCCAAGGGGAGCAGGGGGGGCACGGCCCCGCCCACTGGGGGCCAGGAGGGAGAAAAAGAAGATACAATTGCCAAGAGGCTTAGATCCAAAAAATGACTTTGCTTGCTTTTTTTCTTTTTTTATTAACTTTTTTTAACTTTTTTGTACCAGGATGTTTGTATAAGTCTGCCAGCGTAGAATGGGAAATGTATGATGTATTCACTTATCTTTATCTTGTAGTATTTTTTGATAAATTTTCTTACCAATGTTTTATTATGTAGCCTGAGAAGGGCCAAGGACTCTGACGCAAAGGTTCTCAAAATGTTTCTGTAACCCCTACCTTACCCTTTGGAAAATTGTAAAAACCAATAAAACTTTTTCAAAACCAAAACCTCTCAATTCTTGGTAACCGATTTAATTCCATCTCTACCCCATCATTTTGAACCCTGTGGGGATTGTTTCCCTTCCGTTTCTCTCCAGAGAAAAGCCCCACAAACTCTGAGTCCAAGAACCAGTTGAATTAACCAGGGATCTCTAGTGAGAAGGAGAATTATGATCCTCAGAGTTTCCTCTCTGCTTTTTGGCCGAATCCTCCAGGGGAGACTTTGGGCAGAGACAGAGGGAGTCAGCTGCAGTTCACTTCTCAGACTCACCCAGAAGGCCCTAAATGGAAAACTTTCCTGGTTGAGAACTTGGCTTTATGCAAAAAGTGTCACTGGATGATTTCAGACTTTGGACTTCCCTCCCCACTAAAGATCACGACTGTCAGTCTTCCTTCACATCAGAGTGTTTTACCCTGGGGAAAAATAAGACCCGAATGCAAATGTTTCTGCTTGCAGGGGTCACCCACCACCACAAGAGCCCCCTTTGCCATTTCCTTCCCCCAAATGTGAGCTCTGTCTTCAGGGGGTTCAAGCCTCCCCTTGACATCTTCACACACCCATCAAGCTCTCTTTCTGGTGTAAAAGTGTTGGGGGTCCTGTAGTTATCCAGATGTGGTTTGGTAACATCTTCCCCTCTGGCTGGAGGCCTCCCCTTCTTCAATAATGGTTTCAATGGGACCCTGCACTGCTTGGGCCTGATCCCCATTGCCTCTTGGAAGTGGCCCCCATTTTCCATACTCCGACAAGACCTTGCAGAAATGGCGGCTGCTTTGGAAGCTTCCCACCCTGATCCTCAGGCTGTTGGGAGACTCCAAACCTCTCCTGGCTCTTGCTAGCTTTGGGAAACCAGACACTGCATGCAAAGGAAGGTTCAGGATGAGCTTCCTAAAAACTTTCCCTTCTGCCTTTGACCTCCTTCCTCCTCCCAAACTAAACTCTCCACCTCTATCCTTAAATCTCTGTCCCACTTAACAATTTGCTAAAAATACAGAATGCCTGAAACAGAATAGCAGAGTTGGAACGAATTTTGGAGGACTTCTAGTCAAACCCCCTGAACAAGCAGGCAACCCTACCATTTACTATCTCAGAGAAATGGTTGTCCAATCTCTTTGTACAACTCCCCAGTGTTGGAGCACCCATAACTTCTGCAGGGAAATCCTTTCACTGATTAATTGTTCTCACTGCCAAGAAATTCCTCCTTAGTCTTAGGGTACTTCGAAGTTACTTTGATTCCAGAGAGTAAAAGAGAAAAGGAAGGAAGCAAGCAAAGTTTTTTTTTGCTCTGTGTTGGAAATGCTGACTTCAGAGTTCAGTGTTGACTCAACTGCCCCACCACATGTGGGGAGGCCCCTCCCTCAGAAAAGAGGTTTCTGATCACACCTAAGGCTGCCCTGAGTGGATGGGTTGGGGGCTCCATCTGCCTTCCACTTTTCCAACATGCCCTCCCTTGACAGGAAGGGACACCCACCTCTTGCAGCCCACCTGGCCTTCTAGGACTCCTGGTTCATCAACCTCCCTTCAGCCTTCATGAGTATTTGAAATTCATGGTCAAAATTTGAGGTTTCCTGATGCTTCTGCACAGACCAACCTGCCTGAGCTTAGGAACTTGGAATCCCATTGGCTGGTCTTGCAAGGCTGAAGCCAGACTCGGGAAGGTCAGAGCCTCAGCCAGTTGTGTGTGGAAGTTGTCAGAAAGAGCATAGCTAGAAAGGTTTATCAGAAGTTGTTTGCCATTGCCTCTTTCCTAGGGCATCAGAGACTGGCTGGCCCAGGTTCACCCAGCTGGCTTTGTGCCCAAGAGACGACTAGAATTCATGGTCTCCTGGTTACTATTCTAAACCCTTGACCATAGACAGGCTCTGATCATAGCCATACAACCCATGTAACATGGTTACTTCAACAATGGCTGTATTCACATTTGCAACCTTTAACCATGGTTTAGTTTTTGAGGTTGAGAACCTGGTGGCCAAAGGGTTAGTGAATTATGTGTATTAACTAAGCAGGGAGTAGCTGAACAATCATTTATAATAGAAATAAGATGGGGACACTTTTCCTCCTGGGGTAAGGGGCACATTCACAATATCAGGTCACACCATCCGCCACACTCTGGGTGCTGCCACCATCTCAGCTGCAGACCTCACAGCACACGGTGGTTGTAAAGAAACCATGGAATTTGAAAATTCATAGGCTTTCACTGTGGCAGAGGCAGCACAGAAAGTGAAAAAACCCCTATCCATTATTCTATAATCATCTCTCTATAATGATGCAGTCAACAGGCCATCCCTTTCTTGTCTCTGAGTCTGCTCTCCTGCAAAAATGGATTTTTCTAGAAAAAATGGCAAACTAAATTTCTCTTCGATTATAAGGAATTCAAGAAGTCTCGTTATATGCGAGACCGCCTTCTGCCCCATACATCGCTTCGGCCGATCCGCTCGCACAGAGAGGGTCTTCTCAGGGTGCCGTCGGCCGGACATTGCCGTCTGGCAACACCCAGGGGAAGAGCCTTCTCTGTGGCGGGCCCTGCCCTTTGGAACAACCTACCCCCTGAATTACGCACCATCACCGACCTCCGCCTCTTCCGCCAATGTCTAAAGAAATATCTTTTCCAACAAGCCGGTCTAGCCTAGCCTCCCATGGGGACTATTTTTAGAGAGTTTTAAATTGGGTATTTTATAATTTGGTTTTACCATAGGATTAGAATAGTTTAATATATTTTAAAATATGTATTTATTTTTTGTATGTTTTTAAATTCCTGTGCTTCACCCTGGGTCCTCTGGAGAAGGGCGGGATATAAATATAATAAAATAAAAAATAAAATAAATAAATAAATAAAGGAGGGAGGGAGGGAGGGAGGGAGGGGACAGATGGGCAATAAACCTGGGAATGGTGGGAATTTGGGAGGTGGGAATAACTTGAATCAATCAATTAATCACTAAAGATACATGAACATCAATAACAGCAGTAAATCTAATAAAATTAAAAATAAATAAAGAATCAGCTCCAATTTGGGATGAAAATATGGAAATCCCATTGAAAAGAAAATCCCAAATTCTTAATATTAAATTGGGTTCAAGGATAATGATTTCTTCCATGGTGTTAGAGCACAGGTAGCACTAGAGTTAAGTGGCACCAATGCAGAATGGCACCAACTCAGCAGTCTCTGGAGGCAAAAGACCACCTTGAAGGACAGCAGAAGTCACTTTTCTGGCTGTTGAGATATTTTGCTGCAGCACCAATTTCTGGACATCTCCGAACAGGAAGGACTGTGATCACTACACAACACTGTCCCAAGGGTTCTATCTGATTTTTCACCAATATATTTTTCTCCACCCGCCCCTCATCAGATGGAAGAAGTTCAGGATCCCAAGAGGAGAAGTTCCTTCTTGTTGTAATTATCACCTCACAGGCCTTGAGACCTCTTCTCCTCCCCCAGTGACTGCTTTTGATGTAAACATCCCATTGAAGTGACATGGAAGGGATCTTGCATTAGAAAAGGATAAATGCCACAGGTTATGCTTTTTGTGGCTCAAGTGACAGGACAGGCAGGAGCTGTGATCTTCAATGTACTTTCTCTCTCTTCAAGGTGAATCTTGCGTTGTCTCTGTTTGAATCAGGAAAGCCACAGGATATTCTATTCTTTGTGACTGCTTCCAATTCCTCCAATTATTTTTTTAAGAGATTGATTCAACCCTATGAATTATGGATCTCCTGTTTCTGCTTTTTACGCTGCTGTTGCCCCAGTCAATCTCTGGGAAGCTTGGAAAAAAATGTCCACTGAATTTGGACCACCAGGTTGGAGAAAAGCCATGGAGCTATTATAGGCCAGGAGATCTTCTCATTGGTGTAGTCGTCTCTCCATCAGCAATATCATCTGCAATATTACCTTTCAACAGGGCTCCCTCTAGTCACATTCGGTTGTAAGTTTTTCACTATGATGGAGTTTCATTCCCTCCATTTCCAATTCTAACACCTTCTTTTTCCTCTTCTTTTTATTTTAGCTACTTATATTGCAGAACCTGGATAATTATTTGAATCCTTTTGATTTCCGCAGCATCTTATTTATTTTCTAGGATAGACTCAAATCCAAATTGTGAGGGAAATAAAACTACAAAGAAAATGATATGTATTAGAACAGCTTTTCTGACTTATTTCTTTAAAATCCTCTTCCATGTATTATGTTTTTGCTTTAATGGGTGAAATATTCTGCAACTTGGTCACTGGGCTGATGACAATTAATTCTGCTACAAATAATAGTATATTTCTTAATTTTAGTCCATTTAGAGAACTATCTCCATCCTGAACATTAACAATATTAAAGAATGATGGATGACTATCATTTATCTCTAATTTGGATCGATATTGATATAAGTCTTGGTTAGTTTGTGGAGGAAAAGAGGATTAAATAGAGAAAAAGTATTTTTACTATTGTTGATTCTAATATTAACATGATTTTGCACTAGTTTACCTAAAGAAAAGAAGAGGATACTAAACGTGATTTTCAATATTGAGGTGGTTAACAAAAATCCCCAGCTCCTGCACAATCTCACCCTTGGCTACAACATTTATGACAACTATTCAAACACACTTGGCACTTCAGATGCTTTGCTGGACATGCTCTCTACTGGAGAAGCCAATGTTCCCAACTACAGCTGTGGAAGGAAGGACAACCTTTTGGCTCTTCTTGATGGAGCCCTTGAAGAAATCTCCCTCCAGATGTCAACATTAGGAGGCCCCTACAAAGTTGCCCAGGTTTGTGTTTGTGTTCCTCTATCTGGTATAGTGAGTTGGTGTGTGAGTGAGTGAGTGAGTGATAGATCCAACCATTTCATCTCTATGGAATTCAAACTCTGTTTTTCACCATCACATTTAGCTGTCATGGTGTCAGGATTGGGAGAACAGTGGGGAGGGAGCAATGTGGAAAACTGAAATATTTACTCATGACAGCATCCCCATTGCTTTGAGGGATTCTCTTGCATGATTGTGAAGGTGAGGAGAGGCTCTGTGTTCAATCAAAGGGTCTTCTGTACAATAGGAAGCTGGAGCACCAAGGAAAAGCCAACTTTTTTCTCATTATATTAACCAATGCAATGATATTCTCAAACATTCATTAACCAATTTATAAATAAATATAATTATATTATAAATATCTAATTCTACAAGATGGCAATTGTAATTCCCATATTTTTAAAAAGGGAAGAAAATGGTTCCTGACAATTCCAGGGCCATTTCTCTAACAGATGTAAGTAAAACCTTTGTTAGCTTCCCCTTGAATAGAGTTGACAGTAGGTAGGTGAAAAGGGCATTTCTTGTAGAAGAACCAGCAGTCTTAAGCAGATGTGATCCACTACTGACAATTGTTTTGTCTTGAAACATCACACCATCTAAAATGTATCAGTCAGAGGAAAGAATGGTTTGATGCCTTGATAGCATTTGACACAGTAAACAAAGGAATCTTACAGAAGAAACTGATTGCTTTTGCAATGGAGCTCAGAACTTTGACCTTGCTCAAAGCCCTTTATGCAAGCACTGACAGAGAGAACAATTAATCAGTAGAACTGCTTGCCTCAAGAAGCTGTGTGTGCTCCATTACTGGACGTTTCCAAAAGGAGCTGGACATTCCTTTTGATTGGAATACGGTCTGCTCTGTGGGCAGAGGGTTGGACTAGAAGACCTCCAAGATCCCTTCCATCCCAATTATTCCATAGTCTATGTTCATTTGTTTGAGAGTGTGCTTTAGGGCAGAGTTCCCCAATGTTTCCAGTTTTGCACACCAGTTGTGGGGGGAGGAAGAGGGGTGGTTCCATGCTGTGGCTGCCTTAAATGGACTGTGAGGATGTGTGTATGCACATGCACACTTGCTGGACATTTCTGTGGTCTGGTTGCAAACCCCTCAGGGCCCACGAATGGGCTGTGGCTCATAGGTTGTGTAACCCCTGTTTTAGGATGAATGGAGCCTTGAGAAGTAGGATCCTTATCAGAAGGTAAGACAAGTGTGCTGCCAATATGACATTAAATGGTGCATATGCTGTTAAGACAACGTGGCTCCTTCTCCCATAAGAATTATCTGATTATGGATAAACTGAGTCAAAAATTACAGTCTTTGGGAAATGACAGCATTGCCAAATACGGCTATTTGATGAGGACCAACAGAGCAAGTTCACACCTTACCTTACTTGGTTATTTTTCTTTGTGACTGGATCTTGGCTCCCTCAACATCAAAGGAGCTCTTTTAGACCAAAGGAACAACTGGCCGCACTGTTAATTTTTTTTAAAAAAATCATTGCTATGCAGCTTTTTTTGTCTAAAATATTAAAGCACCAAAGGCCAACATTACTACCATGCATTTATTTTGAGCTGAGCTCTGGGATTTAATTTATACAATTACTAAAACTGAGAAGCATCTTGAGGGTCGATAAAAGGACTTCAGCTGTTGCTATGAGTTTGGAATTGGGAATTTATACAATATATAAAATTAGAGCATTTTTAAAATGAAATTAATGATATGGAACTGTTGGAGTCCCAAAACTCTGTTAAAACAAACAAATTTACCTTAAAAAGATCTTGAAGTGTACAATTGACAAATTATATTACTCTGGTCTCCCTGTCTTTTTACAATTGGAGACAAACAAAAAAAATTGCTTCAGAAAGATTTTCAAAACAGAGAAAAATAGGGTCATCCTCAGTAAGATTGGCATATTTAAATGCATGAACAGCTACCAATGTGCCTTCCAAATTGGCAAGTATTGAGTTAAATCTTCCAAATCCCTTACAATGAATGAACTTGTTTTTATGGAGTTCCAGAGATAGAAGATGTAACACATCTATTACGTGGGTGCCAATTATATAAAAAAGAGGGAGATCAATATCTTGGACTATAGAGAAATGATCTATTGGGGTTCTAACATATAAACACCATATATCCTGTGTGGATCAGAATCCAACACATATATATAATACAGCCCTTTTTGGGAGGAAATTGGCTCAGTTGAGAGCCTCACATGCAGTCTGATTGTGGTAAATCTGGGGAATGATAAAAATGCTATTTTTATTCTTCATGCTTATTCTATTTTACTTTAAAAAATCTACTTTTACACATGGTCCTGTTAATGTTCTGCCTTTTATATTCTGTCTCTTGGTATGGCTAATGACTAATCAACAAGAAACTGTTCTAATATGTAGCATGATCAAAAAATAGATTTATTAAAAGCTAAACATTGGGACCCCAAATTAACACAACACTCTTCATTGCTTTTTTTCAGATCAGTGCTAGAATTCCTTCAGAGGCTCTGAGTGATAAAAGTCAATTCCCTTTTTTCCATCTGATGCTCCCCAAAGAAGGAATCCAGTACCCAGCAATTGTCCAACTGCTCCTCCATTTTGAATGGACCCTGATTGGTCTCTTTGCTCCAGACACAGAGAAGGGAGAGCATTTCATGAGAACTTTTACTCCTATGCTTCTCAGGAATAGAATTTGTGTAGTTCTATCACAACAATTTTCAGCAACTGGAAATACAGCAGCCCTCAGGGATGCCCTCTCTAAGTGGAGACAAGTCAATGTCTTTGTTCACTTCATAGAATTTGAGCCCATTACTCACAGAATTCTTCCTTTCCATTTAACATTTATGCGTTTTCCAGGACATATTGAAGGGAAAGTCTGGATCATGACAATGGTTGGAGTATATTCAAGGAAAAGGTACAGGCCTTACAAGTACATCCATAGTATTTGGACCTTTCCTCTTCAATGGAAAAAGAATTGGAGAAACGATGATGCCTATAAAAACCCTTTCTTTGTGGAATCTGCATTTCAAGCTGAGCATTTTAACTGTTCTGTTTCAAGACACGTCTTATCTGTCAAAGGCCAAAGAAGATGCACCCAGAAAGCCCCACTGGAGACCCAAGAGAAAAAGAATAGGCTGCAGATCCCAAATGACAGATATACTTACGGTGCCATTAAGATTCTGTCTTATGCCTTAAATGCTGCATCCAAATCCAAGAGGAGAAGGAAGAAGAGAAAAGGGAGATTGGGGGCTCCATGGCTGCAGCCGTGGAAGGTATGGGGGTCCCAACAAGGATCCATCAAAATATAAATTCCTTTCAAATTCCTGCTCTCTGAACTTGGTTGTTTAAGATCTTAAGCTTCAGTTCAACATCTTGTACGTAATGGAATAATGCTGAATCCTCTGTTCTACAATTAAGACGTTTTGTATATTTGAAAAAATGTTCCCAGATTCCTTCTGATTTTAGGCTCCTGAAAACCATCATGGCTCTTCTCCTTGTTCTCTTTCCTCAAGGCTAAAAGCAGCCCCTTTGATCTCTTCCTTCTTTGTCCTTGTATATAACTGATGGATATTTTGTGCAACGTCTTCTCCAAGTGTGGTTGCCACAAGATGACCTTGAATGATTCCACTGGATTATTAATGACATTATGGTCAAATTAATAATATGGTTATTCTCATATCATTAAAATATTACTACTGCTCTATTATAGAATAGAATAGAAAAAGAGAGTTGGAAGGGACCTTGGAGGTCTTCTAGTACAACCTTTTGCCTAGGCAGGAAACCTAAACCATTTAAGACAAATGGCTATCCAACAACTTCTTGAAGACTTCCAGTGTTGGGGCATTCACAACTTTTGGAGCTAGTTGTTCCATTGATTAATTGTCCTAACTGTCAGGAAATTTCTCCTCAGTTCTAAGTTGCTTCTCTCCTTGATTACATAGTTTCCCCCCATTGCATCTTGTTCTACCTTCAAGTGCTTTGAATAATAGTTTGACTCCCTCTTCTTTGTGGCAACCCCTGAGACATTGGGACACTGCTGTCATGTCCCCCCTACTCCTTCTTTTCATGGCATACCCAGTTCTTGCAACCGTTCTTCATATGTTTTAGCCTCCAGTTCCCTGATCAACTTTGTTTATCTTCTCTGCACTCTTTACAGAGTCTCCACATCTTTTTT
Organism: Rhabdophis nuchalis; assembly: GCA_039707465.1. Classification (NCBI taxonomy): domain Eukaryota; kingdom Metazoa; phylum Chordata; class Lepidosauria; order Squamata; family Natricidae; genus Rhabdophis; species Rhabdophis nuchalis. Next base: position 9,322,164 of record CM077646.1, read on the forward strand.
GACATCGTGGTGAATAAAACTGAATGCAGTATTCCAAGTATGGCCTTACCAAGGCATTATAAAGTGGTATTAAGAGTTTATGTGATCTTGATTCTATCTCTTTGTTTATGCAGCTTAGAACTGTGTTGGCTCTTTTGGCAGCTGCTGCACACTACTGGCTCCTATTTAAATGGTTGTCCACTAGGACTCCAAGATCCCTCTCACAGTTGCTGCTATTGAGCAAAGTGCCACCTATACTGTACCTGTGCATTTTGTTTTTCTTGCCTAAATGTAGAACCTTACTTTTTCACCATTGAATTTCATTTTGTTAGATAGTGCCCAATGTTCAGGTTTGTCAAGATCTTTCTTACCTTAAGCCTATCTTCCGGAGTGTTGGCTACTCCTGCCAGTTTTGACAAACCCATGTTGGTTTTTGGTTATTAATTTGTTTGCTTCTACCATGTTTCCCCAAAACTACCTCATGTCCCGCTAATAAGGCCATGCCACATTTTTTCTCATGGGCAAAAATATAAGCCCTCCCCTGCAAATAAGCCACCTGGACAACCCCCCCTCCAGCCAGGCAGAGCACCTGGCACCAACCTAGCAGTATCTCAAATATGCCAAGCCATGTGGCTCTGCCTGCACCCCAGCTCCCGTGGCTTGGCACTTACAGGATACCCCCTAGGTCATTGCATGGAGCTGTGCCTGGTGGAAGAGGGGGGTTGTGCGAGCGCCTGCTCTGCCCCCAGCTCGCATGCCTCCTCGCCTCACCATGCCCTTGGCCAGCTCTCCTTGCAGGACTAGGGCACTGTCACTGCTGCTGGTGCCATCGAGCTAAAAGTAAAACTTCTTCTCTGGTTTCCAAAGTCGAGAACTTGGCTTCCAATTCTTCCAGCAGCGACCACTCTAGGAGTGTGTTCTATGGTTATGGATAGGCTGCCGGAAGAAAGGAGCTGCCGCCTGGCAACCCTAAAACATTAAGCCCTCCCCCTATAATAAGCCCAAGGCCATATTTCATGTCAAAAAGATATAATACCCTGTCGTATTTTCAGGGAAACACGGTAGGTGTTCTCTGATTTGTTGCTTGATTATCTTTTCCAGAATCTTCCCTTATATTGAGATCAGACTGATAGGTCTATAGTTTTTTGGATCTATTTTTTTTCCTTTTTTGATGATGGGGACCATATCAGCTCTTTTTCAGTCCTTTGGCAGCTCTCCGGTGCTCCAGGATCTCTGAAAGATATAGTTCAGTGGTTCTGAGATCTCGTCTGCCAGTTGCTTCAGAACCCTGGGATGTAATCCATCTGGTCCTGGTGATTTAAACTTATCTAGGGTGAACAGTGCTCACTTCCCTATTTTAACTAGTGTTCATAATCTGTTTTTTTTTTTTTGCAAAAAAAGTTTTATTTTAATTGAACAAACAACACATTCACAAAAAAAGAATCATCTTCATTACATCTTGTAGAAAGTGTGTCAATTAGTTACAAATAACCTTTTTGCATCTCTTCCACTATCCTCGCTTATAATTCATATCAGATTATGTGTTTTAAATTCTTTATAAATCTTACTGTCAACATACCATAGTTCTCCTTTGACTAAAGTTATTTTAACAACCTTTTGCCTAAAATAATCCACAGTTAAAAACACAACCACAAACTGACATTACCAAATTATTACTTACTAATTATAAAACTTAATTAATTTTTATCAACTTTCATATATCCAATAACCTTACACCTTTATAATGCATTCAAAATATAGATTAATTAATAAAATTTCTAAGCCTTTTTCTCAAGTCCCTGTTTACAATCTGTAGCCAAATTCCTTTAATTAAACCAGTACACAAACACACACACACACACACATCATTAACTATATCTCTTATCATTTCATTATTATTGTTATCATTAATATTTATTAACAAAAACCATTTACTATTTATATCCAACTTTCTCACATCAAGCCAACCCAAGTATGTACCTTGTTACCATTATCCATTATTTATTTAACATAACAATCTAAAAATTACTAAATTATTACTCACTAGTCACACGACTTAACTAGTTTTTTATTATTAACTTTCATATATCAACCTGTGTCCTTCCAACAGGCATATACTTTTGTTTCTTTTGCCATTTGTGGTATTAGTCTTCCGTTTATTTCCTTAGTAAAGTTTTTATGGATTTCTCTATAAGCAACCTTATTGCTTGTTGCATCTCTCGGATATTCTCGGCACCCTCCATCTGCTATTTTAATTAATGTAACTTTGATTATCGATCGTGCTTCTAGTAAGATTTCTCTCCTTAAATCTATCGTTTTTCTCTTTTTTCTTCTTCTGTGCCTTGCAATTTGGAGTAGAACTCCAGTCCATCAAATTCCCTTTTCTATACTCCCTTTTTTCCACTTTCAGCCACATTCACTCCATTGATGAGATCCTCAGTTTTCTTATCTTTGTGTTCATTTTTCCCTTCGGTTTTTGGGCTCCATCTCCAGTGAAAAGCTCTAGATTTTCCATCTTCTTCTCAAATCTCCCAGTTACCTTCAGTAAATTTAGAATTCCAGCCAAAATATTTTACAACATCAAAGTTTCCTCTTCTGGCAAAAGATCCATATTTCCAAATTATTGTTTACTGCCACCCTAGCTTTCCAAGCTATATTTTTTTAAGTTCTACAAGAGAAAAAGATTCTGTTTTTTCCCCTCTCGTGCCAATAAAGCTCTCAAAGGACATCTGTGTAAACTCTCTGTGTCCTTGGCTACAGAGATTTGAAGTACAGAGTCAGTAAGATCAAAAGGGAAACAAGAGCAATTGCATAATTAAAAAAACTCTAGCCTCTAGCCTCCGAGTGACAGTTTCGCTTCCTTTCACTTTCTGATATTATCTTCGGCTTAAGGGAAACAGCATTCTTGAATGAAATTTAATAACCAATAGTAGAAAACTTTGTTAAAATAACGAAGAAGATTTAGTTCTTAGATTGAAAAATAAAAAGTAAAACCACAATAAATAGAAGAAAAACCGGTCTGTTCCCTTTAAAAAAAAAAGGTTGAAAGCACTTCAATCCACAAAATGTAATTACACAAAAATAGAACACTTTCCAAGGCAATCCACTGCAGGTAAATATTGCCACTTATTTCTTCTACTTAAGGATTTAATTATCTTTAAAAAAATTGGGGGGCAGTCTTTCTCAAAACAGAAAAAATTCTCACCAGATGGACACACTTTCTCTTTCTGTTTCCTTCCATTCCAGAGCTGTCCCAACTTTGTCAGCCTAGGCTGTTTTTTGCGGCCAGCTTGAAGAGCTTCACTTGGATCAATCAGGGGCTTTGTGTGGCTCCTGAGATCAGCAAGATGTAGTTTTCCTGTTCACTGTCTCTTCAGGATGGTTTAGGTCCAATTGGACCACCCAGTGGCAAAAGTATTGGCAGTAGTCTCAGAGCTTCGAGGCCGCACATCCGTACCATCGCAACGTTGGCTCTTCCTTGATAATCTGTTTTTTGTGGTGGTTCTTTTGGATAGGTTGGACTGTTTTTTCCCTTTGTGTAAAGACAGATGCAAAAAAGTGATTTAGGTAGTTCTGTTTTCTCCCTGTTGCTTGTCCCCTTCTTGCCACTTTCTCTCGGAAATGGACCACTTTTTTCCTTGACTTTTTTCTTGTTTTTAACATGTTGGAAGAAGCTTTTTTTGTTATATTTTACTTTTGTTGAAAGCCTTTCTTCATTGTGTGCCTTAGCTTTCCTCACTTCATCATTATATTATATACATTACAATCAGTAACCATGCAACAAACAGAATAATGTGAGAAAACTACAAATGAAATATTCAAGAAAGGTATAGATTTGTTGCTGCCATTTCTTTGTGTTATGCAACATACACTCATGTATCATATCCTAGATCAGGCATGTCAAACATGCAGCATAGAGGGGGAAAGTAGCACAATATGACCCATGATGTGATCGTGTTTGACATCCCTGTCGTAGATGCTAAAAATTACTTAATCGCCAACTGGATTTTACTCTCATGAAATCATTTTTTTTAAATTTTGTGGAAGCTGAGATTTTTTAAAAAGGAGATAAAGATAGCGTTGTCCAAACATTATTATATGTTGTCATCATAAAATCATGATTTATCTACATCCTTTATTAATGAAAATATAGAAAAATCAATGACCAAGATCTAATTGTTGTCGATAAATCCCGAATTTTATCAGTAAGATTAAAATGTATTTGGGTAGAATTTTAAGACAATTGTATCTACTTAGCTTTCTCATACCATCCAGTGCTCAATTAACTAGATCCCCATTCATCACATCATGAAGTGTTTTGCTACTTCTATTTTTAAACAAGTTGTGCCACCACCATTTGCAAAATCTGTTAAGGAAGTGAAAGGATATGAGGGAATGGGTTCAGAGGAGCAGAGAAAGAGATGCTGTATAGGGAAGGATCGGATAAGATGGGAGGAGGAACGAATGAATTGAAGCTGTGTAACAGGCAGAGAAAGAAACTCAGAGAAGGTCTTCAGTAACTTTTTTGACTGTCAAAAGAGGTGATGAAAGAATTATACTTTCACACTTACAAGATACTGTTAATAGTCTTATGATAAAATAGAATTAATTTATCTGGTCACTTTTCCTCTCTGCTCTACCTGAATGAAGATTAGTCTCTCAACTTTCTTCTTAACAATTGCTTGCTTTCTGGTAATCACCCTATTGTTTTCAAGGAGTTTATGAATACTCTAGTTAGTTGTGGATTTAGTTCAATTGATTTGTGACTGAAAATATTTCCTAAAATTGACAATTTTTGTCGATTATATCTTCTTCTTATATTGTTTGTCAATATGCAATTGAGAAACATTACTGAAACTTTGTTCTTTAGTTTTGAAGATAGTGGAAATACTTACTCTCCCAACTGACAATATTTGCCAGTTAAACAACTGTAAAAGAAAGATTCCAATGTAAAAAAAGCATGTGAGATAAGAAAACAAGATTTCTAACTTTAAAATTCTTCCATGTTTTCATTCTAGTTCCATCTCTTTCTAAAGAAGAAGGAATTGTTCAATCTTTCTTTGTTGAAGGTGTACTTGAACCAAAATGGAGATGTAGCAGCCGATCTAAAGATCAAAAGTAGGGTGATTCTGCCCAAGGAGGATCCCATCAACAAGGAATTGGGGACTTTTGAAAGGCAGAGACTGATAATCGACCAAGATGCTTTATCCCAACTAAAGTTGCGGAACAAGGTGAGGAAAATGATACCCCCCCACCCCCACCAAGACTTACAATTCATTTCAGAAAAGATACTGCAAAATCCCCATTTCTTCCCCGTTAGTTGGGACTCGGGAGGCAGAGAATAGATGGGGTTGGGGCCAGTCAGAGGTGCTATTTACTGATTCTCCAAACTATTCAAACAACTAGTCAGAACCTGCTGAATACCACCTCTGATTTCAAGTGGACCAAACCTAGTCAAAAGGGTAGGTAACCTTGACTGAGAATTGAATGTGTGGAGTAAAACTTTTATTAGTGTCTTTGATAGAGAAGCTTCAATTCTATTGACCAAGGTATCCTTCAGATGCTATAATGCTGCATACTGTTATCAGCTATATCCAAAATGAGATATGGGGTGATTATTACTTAGGACACAAATCTCTGCCACTTTATGTCCCTTCTGAGGTTTACTACCTCCATAAAACCGGTGAGTGAGGTGGTCATATGCTGAGGATTTTGGTGTTACTAGCTCCAGCTTCACTACTTACTTGTCTTCAAATAACAAAGATGAAGGCAATTCTGGTGACGAGGGCCTGAGTTCAGGTTTGGTCTCAATCTGATGAAATGGAATCAAGACCGGATGGAAGTTCTGTTGGTCCCAATGAATTGGTTGGAGTTAGAGGTCTCTCAAAATTTCGGGCTCAAGGTCTGGGAGGTTTTAAATCAGCCAAGAGCTGGTCATAGCTATACATGCCTCTCTTTAATCCCACTGGGTTTTTGGAATTTAGGAAGGAGGTCCAAGGATGTCAGTTCACACAAAATAATAATGACTGGTCGAATATGAACTGATTGATTGATTGATTGATTGATTGATTAAAATTATTTTCTGCCCATCTTGCCACGATAATGACCTGAAAACTGAACTAAGAAAACAAGACTTTGGTGCAAAAATTCCTGGTATCAGAAGTAATGAGGGACAATTTCAAGGGAAATATTACTTAGATCTCAGCATTAGCTTTTAAGAGTTCACTTCATCTGAAAATCCCTTACATGCAATTGTTTCTCTTGAGTCTCAGCTCCCTTCAGGCACCCTGGGAGGCTCCAAATCAGACTAAATGTCAGAAGTGTTCAGCCTGTTTGCCATGAACCCTGGAGGGAGGGGGGAAGAGAGAGTGGGAATGCTTGGGGGGAGGAAGGTAAAATAGTTGGTTGGAACTGCACAAGTCAGAGAAAGCCCCTCAAGGCTCCAGATCAAACTAATAGTGAATATGGGTGAGCATTTCCCTATTACTTTGTGTCTCCTAATTGTATGATGGAATTTTAAATCCCGAGAGGTGGCGAAAACGGAACTTAAGGAGTTTTTTGGGGAATTTTTTAATTCGGTTTTTAAGGGGTCCCAGGGAGGGGGGTGGGTTACATGGGAAAATAGATGTGGGTAAAGGAATTGCCCCACAAATTAACATCTCCAGGCCAATTCGCGATCTCGATGGATAGGCTGTTAGATCTGATATTGCGAGGGGGGGTAGCGTTGAGTCAACAGGGAGCCTTCCAATCAGGATGGTCTGGGGGAGGGGTAGGTATGGCGGGAGCCGGGGATCATTGGGAGGGCGCTATTTACAAGCGGTTGCACGCTCTCATTCCCAGGGCTCTTCCTGCAATCCAGGAGGTCAGGGATTTTAAAGCCGGGGCCCTAGGCTGATGCTATGCCAGGTCCGTGGCCAACAAAGCCCCCCTCATCTACAACTTAGCGTCGGAGGGGGACCCGGACCTGGTGGGTATTACCGAAACCTGGTTGGGCCATGAGAGAGGAGTACCCCTCATAGAAATGTGTCCACCAGGTTATTGGGCATTCCATCAGTCACCGGCCTAGGGCAGGGGTGGGGGAATGGCGGTTATCATTAAGGAAGGTCTTGAGCTGAGAGAGACCTCTGTGCCGCAGACAGCCGGTTGTGAGTCCCTCTATGTGAAGTGGGGTCATGGGAGGCAGCTGGGTTTTCTGATTGTGTACCTGGCTCCTTGCTACACCTCAGCAGCCCTGCCCAAGCTCCTCGATGTGATCGCTGAGATGGCGGTTGATACTCCCAGGCTTGTAGTCATGGGGGATTTCAACCTGCCATCGGTAGGTAAGACATCTGAAGTGGCCCAGGAGTTCATGGCCTCCATGACAGCCATGGACCTGACCCAAGTAATTCATGGCCACATGCACACCGGGACACACACTCTGGACCTTGTTTTTTCCTCCGGCCAGTGGACGAGTGATCTAGGATTAGGGGAATTAGTCATCGAACTCCTGTCATGGTCAGATCACTCTTTCCTCCAGCTTGACTTTCCAACCGCTACACCCCACCATGGGGAGGCAGAGCCAGAAGTGCCAATATGGTTCCGCCCCAGGCGCCTGATGGATCCCGAAAGGTTTCAGATGGAGCTTGGGCCAATACCTGAATCCCTGACCTGCCACCCGACTGAGGACCTAGTGGCCGCCTTCAATAGTGTGGCCACGGGGGCCCTGGACCGGGTCGTGCCTTTGCGGCCTCTCTCCCAGCATCGATCTACCTTGGCTCCTTGGTTTTCTGAAGAGCTGAGGGAAATGAAACGCCAGAAGAGATGCCTAGAGAGCATCTGGAGGTCCACCCGTGCCGAATCTGACCGAACATGGGTAAGGTCACATTTGCGGACCTACCTAGTGGCGATGAAAGCGGTGAAGCGAGACCATCTTGCTGCCCTCATCGCATCCGCAGATAACCGCCCTGCCGCCCTGTTTAGGGTGACCCGCGCCCTCCTTCCCCCTGAACTCCGCACCATCTCTGACCTCCGCCTCTTCCGCAAGTGTCTGAAGACACATTTATTCCATCTAGCCGGCCTAGCGTAACCCCCTGTATTGACCATTAGACAGTTTTAAATTTGGGATTTTAATTCGGTTTTTAGCACAGGGTTTTACCAGAATAAGTTTTTTAAATTTTATATGTTTTTTATGTATTTTAATATTCCTGTGTGCCGCCCTGGGTCCGTTTGGAGAAGGGCGGGATATAAATTTAATAAAATAAATAAAAATAAATAAATAAAAGAGGCCGCGGAAGGCTCCCTTGCACGGTCGTGCAGAAGAATTTGGATCTTATCTGCAGGATAAAATCATTCAGATCCTGAGCGAGCTAGCCTCCAATTGGACTAGTCTGGGCGGGGTGACAGAGATAGGCCTTGAGATCACTGTTTGGGCTGAGTTTGACCCCGTGACCCCCCAATGACATGGACAGGATACTGGGGCAATTGAAGGCCACCACGTGTCCCTCCTGGCTTGTACAGGCCTCCCGGGAGGTTACACGAGGCTCGCTCCAGGGGATTGTAAATGCTTCTTTGAGCGAGGGGTTCTTGCCAGCCGTCTTGAAAGTGGCAGTGGTGAGGCCCCTCCTCAAGAAGCCCTCCCTGGACCCAGCTTTATTATCCAACTATCGTCCAATCTCCAACCTTCCCTTTTTGGTGTAGGTTGTTGAGAGTATGGTGGCATGACAATTCCCCCAGGACCTGGCGGAAACTGCCTATCTAGACTCGCGCCAGTCCAGTTTCCGACCCGGACACAGCACGGAGACGGCATTGGTCGCGTTGGTAGATGATCTCTGGAGGGCTCGGGATAGCAGTTGTTCCTCTATCCTGGTCCTGTTAGATCTCTCAGGGGTTTTCGATACCATCGACCATAGTATCCTATTGCACCGGCTGGAGGGGTTGGGGCTGGAGGGAACGTTACTCCTCCGACCGGTCGCCATTTGTGTTGGCAGGAGGGCAGAGGTCGACTTCGAGGCCCCTCACTTGTGGGGTGCCGCAGGGATCGGTCCTCTCGCCTCTCCTGTTTAACATCTACATGAAGCCGCTGGGTGAGATCATCCGTGGTTTTGAGGTAGAGTTCCATCTGTACGCGGACGACACCCAGTTATACATCTCTACCCCTAACCACCCCAACGATGCTGTTGAAATGATGTCCCGGTGTCTGGAGGCCATGTGAGTCTGGATGGGGAGGAATGGGCTACGACTCAACCCATCCAAGACCGAGTGGCTGTGGTTTCCAGCGCTACGACATAGCCAGTTGGTTCCATCCCTGGCTATCGGGGGCGAGTCATTAGCCCCCGCAGAAAGGGCTCGCAACTTGGGTGTCCTCCTGGACTCTCGGCTGTCCTTGGATGACCATGTGACAGCCATAGCCAGGGGGGCCTTTTATCAGGTTTACCTGATACGCCAGTTGCGCCCCTTTCTGGATCGTGATGCCCTGTGCACAGTCACGCAAGCTCTTGTCATTTCCCGCCTAGACTACTGCAATGCTCTCTACATGGGGCTTCCCTTGAGGTGCACTCGGAGGCTCCGGTAAGTGCAGTGGGGGATCTTGGGAGCAACAAGACACTCCCACATAACACCTCTCCTGCGCGAGCTGCACTGGCTGTCTGTGACCTTCCGGGTGCACTTCAAGGTTTTGGTGACCATCTTTAAAGTGCTCCATGGCATGGGTCCTGGTTATTTGCAGAACCGCCTCCTGCCACATACCTCCATCCGACCTGTCCGCTCCCACAGGGAGGGCCTCCTCAGGGTGCTGTCCACTGGACAATGCCAGCTGGTGACTCCCAGGGGAAGGGCCTTCTCTGTGGTGGGTCCAGCCCTCTGGAACAACCTGCCCCCTGACCTTCATACCATCACGGACCTTCACCTCTTCCATCGAGCATTAAAGACCTACTTTTTTCATGTGACCGGCCTGGCATAGCTTGTTTTTACCATCGTTTTAAAATGGTTTCTTAATATTTTAGCACGGGTTAAATTTATTTAATTTAATTTTAAATTTATATATTGATTGTATTTATATGTATTTTATCTTTTATTATCCCTGTGCACCACCCTGAGTCCCAACAGGAGAGAGGGCTGTATACAAATTAAATTAATGAATAATAAATAATAAGTATTCCTTCAACAGAAAGGATCTTGTGTTGGATACCTTGTGTTGTATATCACTTTCCTACACAGGGCTCTCACTCATGACCCATGAGGGGCATCAAAAGATCCCTGACTCACTCTGTTTGATGGACACATTCTCACAGCCTCACCCCCATCTCCCCTCACTAGAGTTTTAGAAACTAGCCAGTTTTACTTTTCATTCACCAGCAAGGCAGCCATGTAAAGTGAACAAATAAATATACTATAACTATCCCTTTAATGTTCACATCCTTTACTTGTAAGGATTTTTTTTCTCTTTGTATCTTAACTAGGATATAGTTTCAGACAATTTTCAAAAGGAGCTTTGCACTCCAGAAGAAACCTTTCCAGATCTTACTGATCAGAAGTTTTTTTTCTGAATCACAGTTTTAATCTATTTTGAATAAATTAAAAATAAATAAAATTTTAAATAAATAAATTGATATATAAAAGATACACCAATCAATCATTCAATTATTAATCTTTATAAAGATGAGGAATAGAAATTTAGTACATCTTTTACAATAGAGTTTAGTCTAAAATTTAAAATAAGTGAATACCTATAGGAATAATGGAAGAATGCATGTTAATTCTACTATGAGGAGGTATCCACTGGTTGTCACTTAATGCTTAAATCTTTTCCCAATTTTATTCCTCCAGACTTTATTAAGTAGAAATGTCTATTTTTACAATCTGATATGCCCCAAGAAAATGGAGGAACTAAATCTGCCTGCAATTGGATTCCTGCAATCATATGGAAGTGATCAGATATTTCATATTTTTCTATCTGAAGCCCGGGGACTACTTGGCTAATGGTCCTGTCCACCACCATGTTCCGTAGATGGTGATTGTAACATCTTTCATTTGCCATTTATTTATTTCTCTTCTCAGTCTCTGCCTCAGTCCAAATGTGTGGATAAATGTCAGCCTGGATTTGTCAGGAAGGCTCGAGAAGGAGAGCCATTTTGCTGCTATGACTGCGTTCCTTGTCCAGAGGGGACCATCTCCACTCAGGAAGGTGGGTGACAACATAAGGAAACTTTCTGAATTCATCCAGAGCACTTAGATCAATCTATATCTTAACTAGTCAAATAAGTTTGATGGTTTTGTTTTAAATTTTCATGGTGCCCAATTTCTTCCCTAAAGGGAGACAAAATAAAAAGATTTTCAAGGATGAGTTTAAGAAGAAGGATATTGTGGATTGGTTAGGAAATCTCTCTTTTATTTGCCAATTTGGATGTGTCCATCCATATTTATCTTTCTTAGAAATATATGAATTCTCTGTAACTTGAGGAATGATTTTAGATTGATGTGCTTTGCTCATCCAAATCAACTTTACATCACAGGCCAAAAGATAAATCAATCATGCATTTAATCAATTACTCTTTACTAAGATCATAAATCCTTATAAACTGAAATATCTAACTGGGAGGAACAAGGGAGGGAGAGAAGTTGGGTTCAAGGAACAAATGAAAACCAAACACAGAATTCCATCAAGTGAATATTTCCTACCCACCTTTTCTTATCTTCCACTTTGCATTGTTGTTGAATATTGAGATAAAAACTGCTATAACATGAAGAACAACAAAAAGGAATATAATTGTGGTTCTGAAAGGAAAAAAAAATGCTGACATACAGTGCTGGGATTAAAAGGAACAGAAAGGAGAGGGGGAGCAGAACTAATAAAAGAACAATCTACAAATGGATACCAAGGTTGAATTCATTCTCTCTTTAAAATTGTTCCCAAATCTAGAAAGGATGGAAATACATTGCTTCATCTTCTCATTTTTACTGGGTAAAGAAACTTGGCAGATAACAAATTCAGTTCCTCTTCTTGAATTCCTTCACAAATTAATCTTCCTTAATATTTCTTTCTATTCAAATTTATTGATCAGATTTATATGTTTGTCTATTTCACACAAAGGGACTTTTGGTGGTACACAATTAAATCACAAATTTAAAATTTAAAGAACGAGACCCAAGTGCTAAGAAAGCAAAACAAGAGATATATAAGCTTATAAGCTCTCTTGTCAGGGGATCCCCAGGACTGTTGGAAAATATAACATTTTCAGAGATTTCTAGAAGGCCCCACAGTTTGGAGATACTCTCAATTTCAGTATAGTTAATGATTTTTACCTGGAAGGGACTGAACAATCTCCCCTGAAGAAAGCAGTGTTGCAACCCTTCTCAAGAGGAATTCCATGGATCCAACCATGCTAGAGAACTTTCATCCTGGGTCCAATCTTCTTAGAGCAGATTATTGAGAGCATGGTTTGAGATTGTGGATCAATTGCCCCTAATGGAATTTAAACATTGTTGGCAGAAACATATGTCCATCATCTGACAGAAATTTAACAAACAAACAAACAAACAAACAAAAAAACAAACATACATACATACATGTTGGGGATTTTTTTCTTTGTTGTAGTGTATGTATGTGATCATTTACTGAGACTTTCCTATCTCTCAGTATCACCATCTTATATAAAGGTTTTTTTGAAATTTGAAAGAATATGAAAGAAATGTTACTTTGCTTTCTCAGATACTGGAAAATGCACCAAGTGCCCGGATGATCAATATCCAAATGAGAATCGAGTCAAATGTATCCCCAAAAGAATAACCTTCCTGTCCTATGAAGAACATCTGGCTATCATCCTTATCTCCTTTGTTCTACTCTTGTTCCTAACCACAACCCTTGTTTTAATCGTATTCCTTAAATATCTAGAAACTCCCATTGTCAAAGCCAACAACCGGGACCTCTCCTTCATCCTCCTGATCTCCCTCCTGCTTTGTTTTTTGTCCTCCTTTCTCTTCATTGGCCAGCCTAGGAAAGCCACCTGTCTTCTCCGACAAACAATGTTCTGCATTGTCTTCTCAGTAGCTGTTTCTTCTGTGTTGGCCAAAACTATCATGGTGGTGCTGGCCTTCCTGGCCTCAAAACCAGGGAACAGGATGAGAAGTTTGTTGGGGAAGAGCTTGGCCAACTCCATCATCCTTTCTTGTTCTGGTGTCCAAATTTTCATTTGTGCCATGTGGCTGGGAGTTTCTCCCCCATTCCCTGATTCTGACATGCACTCCCAGCCTGGAGAGATAATCCTTCAATGCAATGAAGGCTCTGTTGCCATGTTTTATATTGTCCTTGGCTACATGGGCTTCTTATCTGTCATTTGCTTCATGGTGGCTTTCCTGGCCAGGAACCTGCCTGGGGCCTTCAATGAAGCCAAACTGATAACTTTCAGCATGCTGGTCTTCTGCAGCGTCTGGGTCTCTTTCCTGCCCACCTACCTGAGCACCAAAGGAAAGTCCATGGTGGCCGTTCAGGTCTTCTCCATCTTGGTCTCCAGTGCTGGTCTTCTGTGCTGCATCTTCTTGCCCAAGTGCTACATTATCCTCCTGAGACCAGATCTAAACACTAAGGAGCATCTAATGATAAAAGTAGGGAACTGATAATGAAATTATTTCTTAGGATCATGACATTTAGCTATCTATTGCAATTTGTTGTTGGTTTATATTTTTTATTTGCCTCTGTTTGACATAGAACAATAAACTTGGAAGGAACCTTAGAGGTCTTCTAGTCCAACCCCCTGCTCGAGTAGGAGACCCCCATATCATTTGAGGCAAATGATTGTCCACCAACCTTTTAAAGCCTCTAGTGTTAGACAACTTTCATCCTGTGTCCAATCTTCTCAGCGCAAGCTATTCCATTGGTTTTCTGAGGTCCTCCATCATTGACTAGACAGTTTGGAACCAGTTCATGCCAGGCATTTTCATGGTTGTTCATTCTGAGTGTGGAATGTCACCAGCCCAAACACCTCAGCATTTCCCAAAACATCTCAGTGATGTCAGATTGGCTAAAGACAGACTAATCGTGTGGGAGGGATGGGGAACATAGGGTTTCATTTTTAAATTGCTACACGGGAACTTCAGATTCCTCCTTGGTGGTCAAGCTGGAGAGGGCATCATCTCTACCATCGGAACTATGCACATGATATCAGCTCAAGGGAGAAATCAGGGGGAGATTGACTGCTGAGGAAGGATTTGAAGAGGCCTTCTGGATCTTTCTTAATGGACAGGAGAGGAAGAAAGCTGTGGGAATTTGCTGAGATCCAGGTGGTCTTTGGGAATTGGGCAAAAGGAGGAAAGGGAGGGGAAGCCCATGGAGATGCATTTCACTCATGGAAGCTGTAGCAATTGCCTGGTTACTTGCGAGACCGCCTCCTACCACATACCTCCCTTAGACCTGTCCGCTCCCACAGAGTGGGCCTCCTCAGGGTGCCATCCGCTGGACAATGCCGACGGGTGGCCCCCAGGGGGAGAGCCTTCTCTGTGGTGGGGCCTGCCCTCTGGAACAACCTACCCCCGACCTTCGTACCATCACGGACCTACGCCTCTTCCGCCAGGCATTAAAGACACATCTATTTCAAGAGGCCGGCCTGGCTTAGTTTTAATGGGTAAAGTTTTAAATGATTTTAACCTTTTCCAATCCAAATTTTTAGCACATACCCTAATTTAATTCATTTTAAACTGTTTTGTATTGTATTGTATTGTATTGTATTTGTTTTTTATATTTCTGTGCACCGCCCTGAATCCCCTTGGGGAGATAGGGCAGTATATAAATTTAAACAAACAAACAAACAAACAAACAAACAAATAAATAAATAAATAAATAAAACATCCACCACCATAGCCAGCACCAAAGCCAGCCCAAAGGAAGCAGAGGCCACTGCTGGTTCAGCACCAGGAACTGCCATCTGTATCAAATCCTCTGCAGGGATAGCCCCAGGGAGGAGAACCACCTGCAAGGCACAGCAGATGGGTGTGAAATTTAATATGGATCCCCAGCAACTGGGTATAGTCTGGAGATAACCACTGAAGGTGCCAAGGTCAGATGTGCCACCATGGACCTAGGAGGGTCTGCAGCACAGTGGATGATCGCCCTCCACAACCATAACACTCTGGAGCTGAGAAATTTCAACTGCTTCCTGGCAGCACTCATAAATGTTTGGAGGACTCGCTGGCCAATGCAAAGCTAGAGATCCCATCAAAACCATGAGTCAGGGTCAGAGGGGAGTGGCTAAGTACACTCAAGAACTTTGTGACCTAGTGTCAGGTTTCCAACCAATGTCCTAATTAAATCATGAACATCAAGCCAAGATTCAAAAGAAATTCAGTTATGTAGTAGGAGCTTCATGTTAGCACATTCCAAGTGAAGCCAACTCTGACCTCAGTTAATTTATGTCCAGGCTCTTACCCCCTCCCCCCCTGGGGTGTCATCAGTCATATTCTCCAACAAAGCAATTGTCTCGCTGCAATTATATCTGCGGGATCGCATCCTGCCCCATACATCCCTGCGGCCGATTCGCTCCCACAGAGAGGGACTTCTCCGGGTGCCGTCCACTAGGCTATGCCAGCGGGCGACACCCAGGGGAAGGGCCTTCTCTGTGGTGGTCCCGACCCTCTGGAACGACCTTCCCCCCGAAATTGGAACAACTACGGACCTCCGCTCCTTCCGTCAAAAACTAAAAACTCATTTCTTCTGCCTGGCCGGCCTGGGGCAATTGAACTGTTTTATTAGGGTTTTTTAGTGGTTTAGTTTTAGTTGGTTTGGGATTTTAGCGCAAGGTTTTAGTTTAATTCATTTTAATATTGTATTATGCTTGTGGTTTTATACATGTATTTTTAAATTCCCTGTGCACCGCCTCGAGTCCCTTCGGGGAGAGAGAACAGTTTATAAATTAAAATAATAATAATAATAATAATTATTATTATTATCTTGTCATCAAAGGATGGAGGGAGGGAGGGGGACAGATGGACAAAAAACCTAGGTATGCGACTATGGTGGGAATTTGGGAGGGGGGGAATAACAGTTCTTCAAGGAGTGCAAAGCAGTTTGGAACCAGTTTGTACCAGAAATCAATCAATTGACCAATCACTACAGATACATCAACATCAATAACAGCAATAGACCTAATCTTGTAGTAAATAAGGCAATCTAGATCTCCAGCTAGGCTCTTCTACAAGGCAAAGGATGCCAGAAAGAAGGGCTGCTTTCTGGTCCAACTAGATGATATGGTTTCATAGAGCTTCAAGGTTTTGACGACCATCTTTAAAGCGCTCCATGGCTCGGGGCCTAGTTATATGCGAGACCGTCTCCTGCCCCATACATTCCTTTGGCCGATCCACTCCCACAGAGAGGGCCTTCTCAGGGTGCTGTCGGCCGGGCAATGCCGACTGGCGACACCCAGGGGAAGAGCCTTCTTTGTGGCGGGCCCTACCCTTTGGAACGACCTACCTCCTGAACTGCGTATCATCTCGGACCTCCGCCTCTTCCACCAGTGTCTAAAGACACACCTTTTCCAGCTCGCCGGCCTTGCCTAACCTCCCGTCGGGGCTATTTTAGGGATTTTAATTTGGTTTTAATAATAATAATAATAATAATAATAATAATAATAATAATAATAATAATAATAATAATAATAATAATAATAATAATAATAATAATAATAATAATAATAATAATAATATTTAATTTTGTATACCGCGTCCTCTCCCCAAGGGGACTCGGAGCGGTGCACAGGGAAATTAAAACATATAAAATATATACAAACAATAAATACAATAAATAAAAACAGATTAAATTAATTCTCCCTGCGCTAAAAAACCCCATTAAAACTAAATTCCCTAAACACCCCAGAGGTAGAGACTAACCAAGGCCGGCCAAGCAGAAAAAGTGTGTTTTCAGTTTTTGACGGAAGGAGCGGAGGTCCGTAGTTGTTCTAATGTCGGGGGGGAGGTTGTTCCAGAGGGCTGGGCCCGCCACAGAGAAGGCCCTTCCCCTGGGCGTCGCCCGCTGACACAGTCTAGTGGACGGCACCCGGAGAAGTCCCTCTCTGTGGGAGCGGATCGGCCGTGAGGATGTATGGGGCAGGATCCGATCCCGCAGATAGCTAGGTCCCGAGACATGGAGCGTTGGTTTTAGCATAGGATTGTAATTTAATATGTTTTTAAATTTTGTATTTATTGTTTTGTATGTTTTTTAGATTCCTGTGCACCGCCCTGGGTCCTTCGTGGAGAAGGGCGGGATATAAATATGATTAAAATAAAATAAAAAAATAAAAAGAGGAGATGCCAACAATCTCCCTGTGCTTTCCCTGCCCTGGGCCACATTGGAGGCCACAAAATTATTCACTGAACACATTTTGATGAATTCTTCACACATATTTAACCGAAGTGTGAGGTTCTCCCCTCCTTCTCCCTCACCTCCAGTGTGGCAACACTGAAGCCTCAAAAATGGCCTCAGTCAGGCCATCTTCAGGGTTGACACAAAGACTATAGAGCATCAAACAAATTAGACAAGTTTTATAGATGGTGGATTTTGTTAGGTTCAATTGGCTAGATCAGTTGAACAGGTTTCATAGGTTTGATATCTATAAATGTTATAGTACCCTAATTTTATCTATTTCTTGATCTATCTCTAAACGTGTAGATATTTTGTGTATTTTCACTCTTTCTTTACACTCTGGTCCCTACTCACCATCCTCTTCTGGTTTATTCTGATATTTAGTTCCACCTTTACAAATAAATAATTTGTCAATGTTCCAAACAGCATCTAAAAGTAAACCAGAATCCAAGGCAAAGTATTGCTCAAAGTTCCAATTTTTTAAGCGAGCCATGTTGGCACATCTGGGAAAACCCAAATCTGAAGGCTTCCTGGTTTTCTCCACCTACCATGTTGTTCAGAGGATAAGACGCACCAAGATTTTGAAGAGGCAAATTTAAAAAAAAGGTTTTTGCACTCTGCAGATCTCCCCAAAATGGGCACATTTTTTGTAAAAGAAAAAGAGCATGCATAGTCTTTAGGAGGCTTCTAGAGAGTTCCTGGGGGCCCCCAGGAGTACTCTATAAACCTCCTAAAGGCTATGCACAGCCATTTTGATGAAGGGATGGGGTTTCAGGAGGCAAAACATGCTGTATTCAGTGTATAAGATGCACTCAGATTTTCAGCCTCTTTTTTGAGGGAAAAGGTGCATCTTATACTCTGAAAAATACAGTAGTTGAAAGTTCAAGATCTTGCCCCCACACCCACAAGTCCAATCTCCCACTGCCATGCTGACAGTTTCATCCATCCTATTCCGGTCAGGCTCTCACCTGAGGCCACAAATTAGGTGACCACATTTCTAACTGAGAAGTGGTTTCTGCCACTCTCCACTCTTCCACTCTCAGCTGCAGACCTCACAGCACACTGTTTATTTAAGAAAACAGAGATTTAAAAATGTAAATGCTCTCTGTATGTTGTCTTTCCGTATTGATTAAAACAAAGTGTCAAAGAAGCTAAAATAAAAATCTCTCTCTTCCCCAATGATACAGTCCATAGGTCATCGCTTTCCTGTTTCTCAGTCAGCTCTCATGCAAAAAAAGATATTTCTAGCACAGATGGCAAATTAAATTTCACTTCAGTTACAAGGAATTATAAAATGAGTCCCAATTTAGGATTGAGGTATGAAGATCTCATTAAAAAGTAAATCCCAAATAGGTCCTACTCTTTGTCTTAAAGGCCAAGTAATTAAATTAGTGGATCAGCTGTTGACATGGCATACTGGAATTTCAATAAGGTATTTGACAAAATAGACCACAACCTACTTCTTGGTAAACTAGAACAATGTGGGAAAGACAGCATCACCAGCAGTTAGAATGGACAGCTACTTGTTTGAAATGGTATAGGGCCTTGATAGGGAACCTATGGCACAGGTGGCACACAGAGCCATTTGTCAGGGCACACGAGGTGTTGTCCTGTCAGCTGCCAGCATGTGCATGCTGAAGGTGACTTCAGCCTTCTTTTGAGGCCATTTTTCACCCTCTAGAGGCTTTCCTGAAAAACTGTCCCTATAAGGCAAACCAGAAATACAAACTTCTGGTTTCTCGTAGGACCACTTTTTGCCTTCCACATCCTTCAGGGAAGCATCCTGAAGGCTCCTGAAAGCTCCGGACATCAAAAATCTGCCTTCTGGGGAACCTGGAAGTTTGTGAATGGTGACTTCCAGTTTATCCATAGGGCCGATTTTTGACCTCCGGAGCCTGGGGAAGGTGAAAAAAATGCAGCAAAAGCGGTGTGTGTGTGTTGCTGATGGTGCAGATGTGCGTGCATTGGGGGTGTGCGTGCATAGCATTATGGGTGTTGCACAATGGTGCACGATCGAGCGAAGGTCGGGGGGCAGGTCGTCCAGAGGACTGGGCCTGCTACAGAGAAGGCCCTTCTCCTGGAAGCCGCCAGCCGGCATTATCCAGAGGACGGCACCCTGAGGAGGCCCTCCCCCTGGGAGCAGGCAGGTCGGATGGGGTTATGTGGGAGGAGGCGGTTCTGCAAATAACCAGGACCCATGCCATGGAGCGCTTTGAAGATGGTTACCAAAACCTTGAAGTGCACCTGGAAAGCCACAGGCAGCCAGTGCAGCTTGCACAAGAGACGTGTTATGTGGGAGTGTCTTGGTGCTCCCAAGATCCCCCGCGCGGCCGCATTCTGCACTAACTGGAGCCTCCTGGCGCACCTCAAGGGAAGCCCCATGTAGAGAGCATTGCAGTAGTCTAGGCGGGAAATGACAAGAGCTTGCGTGACTGTGCGCAGGGCGTCACGATCCAGAAAGGGGCGCAACTGGCGTATCAGGTGGACCTCTTCCTGATTTAAAATTCCGTCATCATGTTTGACAAACCAAATAAAATAAAAAATAAAATGTATTTGTTCCTGAATGGATCCTTTAAGAGGAAGTGAGGAAAATCCTGTTCTTAAACTTGTCAACCAACAATGGTTTTTCTCTGGGAACCTTTTTATGGAAAGCCTCCAGTGAAGTTCTTCCCACATTTCATGCATTGATCTGGTCCCCACCACCACCACACACACACATAAGGGTCTTTCATGAGAAGTGGAGTCCCTTCTCATAGCTGTGGGTTACAGCCCACAGAAATGGGTTGTTGAACCATCTCAAAAGCAATTAAAAAAAAAACCTTCCCTCTGATGTTCAAATTTTTAAAAAAGAGAAAATCATCAAGAGCTGATTCTAATTCTATTTTTATACTGTGATTATGTGTATGGGTGTTTTTATTCTTTCTGTGCACCGCCCTGAGTCCCACTTGGGAGATAGGGCAGTATAGAAATCTGATTAAACGAAACGAAACGAAACGAAACGAAACGAAACGAAACGAAACGAAACTAAACTAAACTAAACTAAACTAAACTAAACTAAACTAAACTAAACTAAACTAAACTAAACTAAACTAAACTAAACTAAACTAAACTAAACTAAACTAAACTAAACTAAACTAAACTAAACTAAACTAAGCTCTTAGAGCAAAACAAGGACCAAGAGGACAATGTTAAATGAAGGAGATCCATACTAAATATTAGAAGATATTTTCTGGCTGAAAGATTTTTCAACTGGGAAGATTCTGCCTAGGATTATGGAGGGGATATTTCTTAATGAGGCCTGAATGGCCAGCCTAGATGCTTGACACATTGCCTTTCTACTCCCCCAATCTGAGATTATATAGATTAGTCACACTCTCCCATCACATACAATTAAACTCTGACTTCTTATCTGGGAATTCCAAAGTCATTTGGAGCCCCACAGAGTTCAGGGCGATTCTCTTTTGTTCCTTTGTGTAATCAAAATCACCTGGGTTTGATTTGTCCCTCATGTCACATCCCTAAGGATTGTCTCCAAAGAGTAATAAATATCAGCCTTTAGAGAAAACAACGTATGAAGTGATGTCATGCATGAGAACTTTTGAAAGTGCTCAGCATCTCCTATTTCATTGAAAGCCTGGAACCACACCGAGGAACTCACTTGGTCTCCTTTCAATGAAATGCACTTCGGGGAAGCTTTGGTTCCTCCTTCTGACTTTATTTGATAGAAAGAGAAGAAGCGAGAAGGCAGAGGATTGACCCTCAGGCAGACAAATGATCTTCCCGCTTTTCCTTCTCATGCTGCTTCCTCACGCGTCTGATGGGAAGCTCACTTTGAAATGCCCTCTGAACCTGAAGAGGAATGAAGCCGACCCACTAAATTTTTACAAGTTGGGAGACCTTCTGCTGGGTGGGGTCATCGGTGCTACCAAAGCATCCTTCCTCCCTTACGATTTCAGCAGGAGCCCCTCCATAAAGATCTATGGGTGAGTCACTGCAGGCATAAGGAAACTGCTTCTCTGCTCTTCATTGCTAATTTCCAGACCTCTGCACTATTTCATAGTCACCTTTCATCCATTGCTATCATCTGGTGCTGGAGAAAAAATGAAGGGAGGGGGAATTCAAGGCTTGGAATTCAAGGCTTGGAAGGCTCCTTCCTTAGTAATTGTGCTAAATATACAGCCAAGTCTTTTTTCTTGACATCAGTTTAAAGGATTGTTAAAAAGCTGCAAAAGGTACATTGTTTGTGTCCATTGTCAGGGTTCCTCCTTGGATCAGATTTTCCACCCATTGCTTCTTGTCCTGCTTTCAGGTGCTTTGGAGAATAGTTTGACTCCCTCTTCTTTTTTGGCAACCTGTGAGATATTGGAAGGCTGCTATCATGTCTCCCCTAGTTCTTCTTTTCATTAAACTAGACATACCCAGTTCCTGCAACCGTTCCTCATATGTTTTAGCCTCCAGTCTCCTAATCATCTTTGTTGCTCTTCTCTGCACTCTTTCCAGAGTCTCCACGTCTTTTTTATATTGTGGCAACCAAAACTGTATGCAGTATTCCAAGTGTGGCCTTACCAAGGCATTATAAAGTGATATTGAGATTTCTCATAATAATACCACTTTATAATACCTCGGTAAGGCCACACTTGGAATACTGCATCCAGTTTTTCATGCCATTTTTTGTTGTTGCTTTTTAAAGATTCTCTGGTCTCTATTAATAGAGGGAGAGAATCAAGCTCTAGTACCACTTTAACAAGCCTTAAGAAGACCACACTTGAAATATTGTATCAAGTTCTAATCACCACAATATAAAAAAGATGTTGAGACTTTAGAAGGTATGCAGAGAAGAACAAGAATGATGAGGGGGGTTGGATGCTAAAACATATGAATCATGGTAACAGGAATTGGGTATGTCTAGTCTAATGAAAATAAGGACCAGAGGAGACATGATAGCAATATTCCAATATTTGAGGGCTCCTATAAAGACAAGGGGTCAAACTATTTTCTAAAGCACCAAAAGACAAGATGGTAAACAATGAATGAAAACTAACCAAGAGGAGAAGCAATCTAGAACTAAGGAGAAATGTCTTAATGGTGAGAGCAATAAACCAATGGAACAACTTGCCTTCAAAAGTTGTGGGTGCTCCGTCACTGGAGACTTTCAAAAAGATACTAGACAACATTTGTCTGAAATGATACAGTGTCTCCTGCCCAAGCAGGGGGTTGGACTAGAAGAACTCCAATGTCCCTTCCAATTCTATTATTCTGTGATTTCCTTGTCTTCTGAGGAAGAGAAGGTGGATGAAACCTGGAATGTAGTTTTCCAACATCCTTACCACCCTTGCAGAATTTGAAGCAAGAAGTGGACATTTCAATAAGGCAGGAGGGGCAACCCTAAGACATCTTTGGAAGCACAGGAGCTACTTCTCAGCTGAGGAGGTGGTGACATTTCTTCCTATAAGCATCTCAACAAAGATTTGGTGATCATGGGCCAAAGATTGTTTATTCAGTTTGTCTTGTGCATCCTGAAGCATTAAGGATCACAAAGATTTTAGATTTGAAACTACTAGCCCATCACTCCAAGACAATGTGTAGGTAACAACTATGACATTTACTTGAATTTGATCTTGGAATTCCTGAGAATGCACAAAGGGTCTTAAAATACAACATAAAAAGAAAGAGTCCAAGAAATCAGATGGGGGGGGGAGTGCGAATACTGTTCTTCAGTGAGGGGTCTTGGTGTGACTATGAGTGCGTAATAAAAATGTCTGTGACAAAATGGTATACAAATCATTAATTTTAGATAACAACAGACCATTGCTGATTTTAAAGGGTTCTATTGTAACAAAAGAAGGATGCGGTAGCTTAGCAGCTAAGACGCTGAGCTTTCAATCAGAAAGGTCAGCAGTTTGGCAGGTCGAATCCCTAGCACCACGTAACAGAGTGAGCTCCCATTACCTGTCCCAGCTTCTCAACCACCTTTGTTGGGAAGGTAACAGCCTTCTGTGCACCTTTGGCATTTAGTCATGCCGGCCATATGACCACAGAGATGTCTTCAGGCAGTGTTGGCTCTTCAGTTTTGAAATGGCGGTGAGCCCCATCCCCTAGAGTCAGGAACGACTTGCAGATATGTGTGAGGAGAACCTTTACCTTTTATTATTAAAAAAAATGGAGTGTGTTTTTCTTTCATTTTATAATACGTTTTCTATAATAAATTTAAATCTAATAAATTTAAACTTTCATTCTTGTTTTCACAATTTTCCTTCACTTTTCCTATTTTGAGATTATTTATGGAGGGTATTGGGGAAATGATGATGATGATAAGAATGTTAAAATATGTGCCTGATTATTTACAAAAATCAGACATTGTTTTTGTAGGTTGGCCAATGATTTCTGTTACATTTAGAGAGATATCCTTGTGGAGTTCTATAAACATTAGATTATTTTCATTAATGATGCTGTGGGATGTATATATTTTCAGGAAGGGATCCATGTTTTCCTGGAAAATTCTCTCCTTCCTATTTGCCATCCAGGAGATCAACCAGGATCTCCAGCTCTTAACCAATATCTCCCTGGGCTACAGCCTCCATGAAAACCATTTCAACTCCATCATGACTTTGGATGCCTTGCTGGATTTGCTTTCCACTGGGGAGGCAAATATTCCAAACTACAGGTGTGGAAGTCGTAATAGACCCCTGGCAGTTTTTGATGGGTCCAATGCTGACATCTCCATTCAGATTTCAAATACGTTGGGCGTTTATAAAATCCCACAGGTGTGTGCAAGGGTTGGGGGACCCTACTCCTCCTTTGAATTTTCCATGAAATTGAAGGGCAGCTTTTCATTGAACCCATTGGTCTAATTCAATTAGAGAGGTTCTACATTCACAAAGAGGAGAAATTGTTAAGCCAACCAGATCTGAAATATCTTGGTCCAATCCAAGTTAGAGTCTTCCTATTTGTAGAAGGAACATCTCATTTTCCAGGCTTTCTGGAAGGGAGTGCAACCTATGAACAGACCAACCAAGAAAACTGTGGATATCGTCTTTCTTAAAAATATTTTTATTCAACATTTTTTAAACTTTAAACTCGCAATTACACTTTTACAGATTTCCATTATTGGTATTTCTTTTTTTCTAATTTTTGGTTTTCCATTCTATTGTTGTATACATATTCCTCCTTGTTTCATGATTACTTATTATATGTATGCACTGTGTCAGTCTCCTAGTCTCCCTTGTTTGTTTATTTATCAGCACAAACGCAACACAAATATATATATATTCCCAGTAAGGGTATGGCTAGCTGATGAGAGCTAAATAGCTTGAAATAGATCTATACTAGTCCCCCTAGCACAAAAACATATCACACACACAAATACACACACACAATATTTGTATGTATGTATGCATGAGTATATGTATATGCTGGTTTTGTTGTATTCGGGTGTTTTCCCGTGTAAGCATGAGATTGTTTTTGCAACGTTTCGGTTAGAGCTCACTTGCCATCTTCAGGCTTCGGACCGAAGCTTACACGGGAACACACCCGAATACAACAAGACCAGCATACCTACACCCATGAAAATCTACAAAAAGAAGTGTGTGTGTGTGAGAGAGGTTTTTGAGCTGATCAATAAATAAATCAGGGAGACTAGGATATATCTATTTCAAGCTATTTAGCTCTCATCAGCTAGTCATACCCTTACTGGCCAAAAGGCAGAAAAGGAAAGCAGTATGCTTTCTCCCTTAATTGGGGCTTAACAGTGTTGTGACACAAATACATACACACACACACACATACACACACAGAGAGAGACACAATATTTACATCTCTTTTTCTGAATATATACCATCTCCTTTTATTATATTTTCTATGTATTCATTATGCATTGATTTTACATCTCTTTTCAAGCCAATTATACCACCTGTTCCATGTCTTTTAGTACTCTGTTTCCTCTCTATCTCTTAGTTCCATTGTTAGCTCCTTCATTTCTCCGCATTCTAGCACATTTTTAAAATAATCTCTGCATTTGAGGGAATGGTTTTTTGTTTCCAATTTTGGGCAAATGAAATTTTGGCTGTGATAATTATTTGGATATCATCGTTGAGGTGTTTTCCTCTAGCACCATGATGGGAAACCTATGGCACATGTGCCAGAGGTGGCATGCAGAGCCCTCTCTAATGGCACATGAGCCATCACCCCAGTTCAGCTGTGCCACACAGGCACATGGGCCTCCTGCCAGCCAACTGGCCTTCGGGTCTCTGCTCAGCATGTTTGGTGGGCAGGACGCTGGGTGGTTCCCACACAAGGGGTTGTGCACACACGTGGGGGGAGGGTGGTAATCCGCATTCATGGGGGATTGTGCATCTATGCATGGGGGGATGGGGTGCATATGAGGGGGTCATGCATGCATGCAAGGAGGCGGGAAGAACAGGAGGTCACATGTTTCATTTTGGGGGTTCTGGTGCGCATGTGCTTTGGGCACTCAGTCTGGAAAAGGTTAGCCTTCCCTGCTGTAGCATATTAGAACTAGGATTGTTATTTTACACTTCGAGTGCTAATAATATCAGAGCTTCGATTTGACTCAACAAATAATAGATTCCCCCCCTCCTTTTCAGATCAGTTATATTCCTGTTTCACAGACTCTGGATGACAAAATACTTTCTCCTTTTTTCTACCGAATGGTCCCCAAAGAAGGAGTTCAGTATCCCGCCATTATCAAACTGCTCCAGCATTTCAGGTGGACGTTGGTTGGTCTGGTTGCTCCAGACTCTGATAGTGGAGAGAGGTTCATGAGAAGTTTGTCTCCTCTGCTTGTGACGAATGGCGTATGTGTTGTTTTATCCCAAAGCTTCCCTGTAGCTGCCCCTCTGACAGATATTGATGGTTTTCAATTGTACAAATGGAGACAAGTCAATGTCTTCGTCTACTACGTGGAGATTGACTCCTTCATTAGAGGAATATTCATTACTCAGAAGATCATTGAAGCTTACACAAAATCCACAGTTGGAAAGGTCTGGATCACTTCAGCCTTGTGGGATTTCAGTTTGGATTTACAGTATACAACAATGACTATTCCATCCATCTATGGCTATATTTCCTTCTTAATCCAGACAGAAAGAAATGCCAACTATGCTGATTTGGAATCTATCTACGACGCTATGACAGACTTTATGGACAAGGCATTTCACTGTTCATATTCCAAGCATGGCTTGTCTGTGAAAGGGTGGACAAGATGCCCAGAGAATAAGGTTGTAGAAGCTCTGCCCCAAGAGCAGAGAGAAGGAATCCTGTCTCTGGACAGCTACATCACATATCGCTCCATCTGGACTGTGGCCAGGGTCTTGAATGCTGCACATTCATCCAGACCCAAGAAGAAAAGGAAGGATGATAAAGATAGTTTGGGTGTTCAGCATTTACAGCCATGGCAGGTATATCTGCATTATGCTCTGTTGCCATTTTTCCTTATTTTTGTTTAACTTAATCTTATCTCAGGGATGCGATGGCTCTGTGGCTAAGGCACTGCGCTGGTCGATCACAAAAGCCAGCAGTGTGACAGTTTGAATCTCTAGAACTGCGTAATGGATTGATCTCCCATTACTTGTCCCAGCTTCTGCCAACCTAGCAGTTTGAAAGCACATAAAAAATGCAAGTAGAAAAATAGGAACCACCTTTGGTGAGAAGGTAACAGCGTTTTGTGCACCTTTAGTGTTTAGACACGCTGGCCACATGACCACAGAGACGTCTTCGGATGGTGCTGGCTCTTCGGCTTTGAAATGGAGATGAACACCACCTCTAAAGTCGGGAATGACTAGCACATATATGTGAGGGGAACCTTTACCTTTACCTTAAACTTACTTTGGTATTTTATTCAGAGGTTTAGCTTTCCTGATACCATATTTGTAGTCCTGGGCTAGCTCTGTGTAAACATCATTGGAAACATGGGTCCTTTCCATCTCTTATATGCATGATATCATTAGCCCTTCCCTAATGTACATAAAAACAACAAGAGAGAAGGTGAAGCATATTGGAACTTGCAAGATTACACCAATATAGTTTATTTCAAGGCTGCTGTCAGGCCTGGAAACCATCTTTTGCTTTGAGCCTTCAGACCTGCCACATTTAATGCTGTGGGAAACTAGGAGGGATAATTATATGGAGTGGGGTAGATGTACTCAAAATAGCATCCCTTTCTCAGAGAGTCAAGGTTATCCTGCCCTGCACGTAGAGTGGGGTGACTGGGAAGCATCTCCAGTTGGGACGGTGCCTGATTGGAGCATATGATGCACATGTTGGTGTTGGGCAGGGACTTCAACATTCATTTGGGTGAGGAAAACATGGAAACTTTAAGTTTTCCCAGATGTGCCAATATGACACCTCTAATAAAATGGAGCTTTGAGGAACCTCAAGCCTCAGAGTCTTCTTTCATTAGGGGTGTTGCTTGGAACCCTGACATTGTATGCGTTATATCATTAACCCTAGAAGGTGGAAGCATATTGGAAGTTACAAGATTAATGTCTTCCCTACGAACCAGAGCAGCCTAAGAGGCCAATATAGTTGATTTCAAGACTGCTTTTATTGTAATAACTATAGTAAGAGAGTCTGGCAATATTTTTCAGCCTCAATACATAGTAGATGGATTTCATTAACCTTATAAGCCAATGTCCTTTAAGGTTTTTTTCTTTATTATTGTTATGTTATGCATTTTGTTGATTAGGTTAATTGCACCCATGGACCAATCAGAAATCTCTACTAAATATAAGCATTGCCGCAAATACAGATACAGAATACTGAAACTTTGCAAAATGATCCCGTCAGAATCTGTGCTCTATTTTCTGAACTTTCTCCGCATCTCTCTTGATTTAGCTTCATCTTCTCCTGCAAAACTCGCAGCTTTACAATAACTCCTTGGATGGATTATATCTGGATGAGAAGGGAGAGCTGGCTGCTGATCTTGACATCATGAGTTGGGCCCAGTTTCCCAATCAGTCAGTTATCCGGGCAAAATTTGGGAGCCTAACAAGAGAGGGATCAGGAAAAGCCATGTTTGCTATTGACCAGGATGCGATGGTGTCCCCCAAATGGCTCAACCAGGTGAAGGAAATTCTTCTTCCTCGGTTCTTTTCAAAACCACAGGGTTGCCGGAACTGCTCTCTGGAAGATTGGCTCTAACGACAGTCTTGCAGGACTGATTCTGCTGCACTGCCTCCCCTTCTGACCCTCTAGAATGTTACTTATTTATTTTATTTAGTTTGTCAAACATGTAAAAGATAACAAGTATTAGTAAAAATGTAAATATGAACACAGTAAATGGGTATGAATAAATGGAGATAGTAGAACAGGGATGGTAGGCATGCTGGTGCGCTTTTACATGCCCCTTACAGACCTCTTGGGAATGGGGTGAGATCAACAGTAGACAGTCTTAGGTTAAAATTATGAGGGTTTGAGGATGTAACAACAGTCAGGTAGTGCATTCTAGGCATTGACAAATCTGTTGCTTAAGTCGTATTTTCTGCAATCGAGTTTGAAGCATTTTACCTGGAGATTGTATCTATTGTTTCCTCATGTATTATTGTGATTGAACCTGAAATAGTCATCGACAAGTAGGACATTGTAATGGAAAATTTTGTACATTTGCAGATGATACAACCATTATGGGACTAATCTCTGGGGGTACAGGAGTTGTACAGTTGCTTTTGTGGTGTGGAGACAGTAACGTAGTCCTTAACACCAATAAGACCAAGGAGCTTATAGTAGACTATAGAAGGAATAGATCAGACATCCAGCCCTTGCTTATCAATGGAGACTGAGTGGAGGAAGTGGCCACTTTTAGGTTTCTGGGTGTTATCATAAAAGAGGACCTGATCTGGGGCACTAATATTGCAGCACTGGTCAAGAGAGCCCAGCAGAAACTATACTACCTGGGACTTCTCAGGAAACAACAGCTGAATGAAAAACTGCTTGAACTTCTACCATTGAGTATTTTAACTTACTGCACCTGTATATGGTTTGCCAATTGCACAGTGGCAGACAGGACAGTACTCCAGATGGTCAACATCATTGCCCAGAGGATCCTTGGCTGCCCTCTCTCCTCTTTGGAAGAGATTTATAGCTCCCACTGCCTTAAGAAAGTTCAAAACATTCTTAAAGGTCCATCTCATCCTGGGCACCACGTTTTTGAACTATTACCATCCAGCAGACGGTACAGGGCAATAAAAACAAGGACAAATAGGATGAACAACATCTTCTACCCCAGGGCAGTAACTATATTGAATTATATGGTATAGTGCAATATTAATGCAATACCAGGTTTTCAATTCAATTATATAGAAAATGAAGGATGTGTTTTTATTTTTATAGTTATAATATACACTGAAGATGGCATTTAATTTCGTTGAACGAGGTGCAATGACAATAAACTAAACTACCCATGTTTTTGGACTATAAGATGCACTGGAGTATAAGACACACCAAGATTTCAAAGAGGAAAACAAGAAAAAAATAGTTTTTTCTCTATCTGTCCCATGGAGCACTCTGCAGGCCTCTGTGCATCCCATTTTTGCAAATCATGGGGCGTTTTTCACAAAAACAGGATGCACGGTGTAGGATTTTCAAAAGCCAAAAATGGCTGTATTCAGTGTATAAGATGCACCAATATTTCTACTTTCTTTTAGGGAGTGAAAGTGCATCTTATACTCTCAAAAATACGGTAATTTTATGATTAATGAAGAATTGCAAAAGAAAAGCTAATTGGATATGATGTAACTTCCTCTTTGCATAGGGAAACAATTGCATGGAGTCAAACATATTACATGTACTGCATGTCTATTTAAATGAGGTCTGACGAAAGCAAAACCCTTAAATTTAAGATGTTAATGAGGAAATAGTCGTAAGCTTGCTTGAAGTTCATAGAGAAAGACAATCCAGACATCAATTAATGCTAAGAAGCTTTCTCTTAATCAGAAGACAAACACCAGACATCCTATCCTATCCTGACCTGGGGAACAAAAGAGACTTTTATCTTTTCAATCCCCTCTTCCTCCTTCCCCTCTTGCCACAAAGACAGATTCCACCCATCCAGTTCCATCCAGGTGCAGAGACAAAGATGACTGTGACTTTCTAAGAAGAATGTTATTATGGCTACATATCACCCAACTCCACACAAGTCCCTCTCCCATTTTCCATGAAAAGATGGCTTGCAGGCACGACACACCAATGGAACCACATCCCTCACTGTCAGCCAGGTCACCTCATCAGCCCTTTGTGAAAACCCATCATGGCAAGAATTGAGCTTCTTTAGCACTTTTCCTCCCCCAATGGCAGGCTAATATCAGCAGAAGAGCAGCTAGACTAACAGGCCAGTGTGCCCATATGTCACAGATGCACACAACACATTTCCCCACATTGCCCTTGACATGTCTTCTATTTTGCTTAGTCCCTCCCTGAATCCAAATGTGTGGAGAGCTGCCATCTTGGTTTCTTCATGGTGCATCAGGAAGGGGAGCCTCCTTGCTGCTATGACTGTGTTCCTTGTGGGGAAGGGACCATCTCCACTCAGAAAGGTGGGTGGCTTTGAAGTCCCCAGAGTGGTCAGAGATCCTGAATCCTCCATTTTGGTGTTTATGCTTTTTACCTTCCTTACCTTAAAATCCAGAATGAGTCTCATGAGGTGAGTTATAAGAAAACATCTTAGAGAAAGATAGCTTATCAGCTTATTTTGCCTCTGATTGTCTCTGCATAATTTTTCTGAGTAGAAAAAAGGATGTTTTTACAGATAAAAGGGATTTATCTTTGTACCTTCTAGGCTGACTTTTTCTACAATTTGACCATAAATTGAAAAGAGCACATTAAGAGAAAAGTGCCAAAAACACAGTTACAAAAAGAGAGTACTTTAAAGTACACATTTTAAAGATTTTCAGGTAAAAAAATGTGAATGAAATTGATTTCTGGGAAAATATTTTTTTAAAAAAATCAAAATTAAGGGAATTGACCAATCTGAGATATTGTGTTTATGAAAGATAATGGTGGACAAGGTAGACTGAAGGAGAATAATCCAACATTGGAAGAGTTAGATAAGCCATAGTTCTCTCACCTCTCTTATTTGCAGATGCAGAAAAATGCACCAAATGCCCAGAGGATCAGCATCCAAATGAAAAACGAGATCTGTGCATCCCCAAGATCACAACCTTCCTATCTTACAAGGGGATTCTGGGGAACATGCTGACTTCCTTTACCCTGATCTTGTCTTTAACCACAGTGCTTGTCTTAGCAATCTTCATGAGATACTTGGAGACTCCAATAGTCAAGGCCAACAACAGAGCCCTCTCTTACATCCTCCTCATCTCTCTATTTTTCTCCTTCCTGACCTCCTTTCTCTTCATTGGCGAGCCAAGGAAAGCCACTTGCCTTCTCCGCCAAACAGTTTTCAGCATCGTCTACTCAACTGCTGTCTCTTCAGTCTTAGCCAAGACAATCACAGTAGTGTTGGCCTTCCTGGCCACAAAGCCAGGCAATGCCACAAGGAGGTGGCTGGGGAAGACTCTGGCCAACTCCCTGGTTCTTTCTTGTTCTGGGATTCAAGCTCTAATTTGCTCCATCTGGTTAGGAGTCTGTCCCCCTTTTCCCAATGCTGACTTCCACTCTCAGCCTGGACACATCATCCTGCAATGCAATGAAGGGTCTGTTGCCATGTTCTATGGAGCCCTTGGCTACATGGGCTTCCTGGCTGGCATTTGCTTCACAGTGGCTTTCCTGGCCAGGAATCTCCCTGGGGCCTTCAATGAAGCCAAGTTGATCACCTTCAGCATGCTGATCTTCTGCAGTGTCTGGGTGACTTTTGTGCCTGCCTACCTGAGCACCAAAGGGAAATACATGGTGGCTGTGCAGGTCTTCTCCATTTTGGCTTCCAGTGCTGGTCTGCTGGGCTGCATCTTCATCCCCAAGTGCTATATTATTATCCTGAGACCAGATCTCAACACAAAAGAGCAGCTTGTTTTAAAAATAAAATAAGAATGATAAGATGACAATTTAGGAGTCTGCAGTCCCAAACAATTTAATTTAGTATTTTGCATTTTAAGAAATTCACCCTATAGCTTTTTCTCTATTATCCTAGGTTATATTTATGGAGTTGTGACAAAATCAGAATAGAGGCTTTTCCAAAGTGATTTTTTATATAAAAAATATAGACCTCAAAATGTGTTGCTCTGTTTTACAAATACTTTTCGCTTTGGCTTCTCATTCCCAATAATTATGTTTATTTTTGTTTAATCTTTTCTTTGTCATTTATTTACAATTCAATCATCTCTTTTTACCTGATAACTTCAGAACACAAAGACAGAGAAACAGAAGCATGTACTATTATATCTGAATAATTTTATTTATTTATTTATTATCAGTGATACTAAATAAAGTTAAACAAGAAAATGAAATGAATCAAATGAATATGGTTTGTATTGTATTTCACATATATTGGTTTGACTTGCTGTTCCCCACCTAGAATACAGAATAAAGATTGGTGCAAGCAGGAAACATTGTTAATAAATATTAAAATTCTTCCATGTTCTTACAAATCCTATCCCTCTTTGGGGCTAAGAAATGAATTTCCATTCTCTCTGTTTAACTTGAGAGGAAAAACTAAGTTAAGCAAAATTTAAGCACTAAAATATTCATCCCAATGATATCTTGAAAGTATTTCTCTGCTTCATTAGATAGCATTAAACTGCCTGATTTGTTATTTTGTTTTTATTGCTTTTCAATTAATAAGTAAAAAAAAAGATAAAAATTAAATAGTGAAATAATGGCGATAATTATACATGTCAGAGAAAAGGGGAAAAGATTTAAGTACTTTGAAAAAGAAGACAAAGATAAATGACAACGAAAAACAAAATATAATATTATATATCATTATAACAATAGACAATTACAACCCTGTACATAATTTTGAATTAAATTAAAAAAGCGCTTTGAACTTGAGTATCAAGTTCCTGTGGCAAGGTCATCATATCCTATTGGTTGCAGACTCTAAGGGGACAGGGGTCTTAGCTAACTTTGTAGGCTGTCTGAGCCCCAGACTTGATTGAATCTTGCCATGAAGGGCAACTTCCTATGTGGCTGAATGGCTTTGCCCTGAAAGATCATCCCATCATCCTGAAGTTCAGGTAGATTGGCACTAAAATATTTGCTGTGGGGCAGGGAGCTGAGGCAGAATTTGTTTCCTTTAAGGTTTTTATTTCTCTTTTAGGGGAAATATTCTGCCTTTTTAAATTTCCTAGAATATTTCATTCTTCTAGGAGAGGGGTGGGTGCTGACTTTCTACTATTGTGGCCTCTGATACCTGAAAATAAAACTCATATTCTCTCAGGAAATTGTGTACTGGGTACATGCAGGCTGAAACTTGGGAGAGGAGACAGACACATCAGCCAAGATGTGAAGATAATTGACCTATTGAGACTTATTAAACTTAGAGTAGTAGTACTAAGTGAAGTCAAACAAGGAAAATGAAACAAATCACATGGATATGGCTTTGACTGTGAATTTACAAATTTCAGTGAATTTACATCTCAAAAGGCTCAAATTGTGGTTAATGGTAATCTAAATAACCCAAGGTTGCCTTTTGTCCCCTCTATTGTTTATTTGGGTTCTTGAAGGGATGAATTGTCATTGCCATTGTAGAATTGTTGTAGGAAAGCCAAGACACAGATAAGCTCTTCAAAGTAGCAAAGAGTTTTTATTATGTGCACAGGTTCAGTGATAAGCTGCAAGCTCATACAAAGATGTCTGAACCCCGATAATCAGACAGGGGTCAGTTCTTATACCCTTGATTACATATACAACCCAGTTTTTAATTTTAAATTTAATTTAATTTTATATAACCGCACCTCTCTCCCCAAGGGGACTCAGGGCGGTGCACAGGAATTAAAACAGAAATATAAAATATACAATGACAGAAATCAGTACATAAAATTACATGCTAAAACGTATTAAATTCATTACCCTGTGCTAAAAAATACCCTAAAATCTATTGACCCATTAAAATCTAATTAGAAACAATTTAAAACTCAGTTTACTAGTGGCTAAACGGGGGGGGACGGGGGACTAGGCCAGGCCAGTTAAATGGAACAGGTGAGTCTTCAGATGTTTGCAGAAGGAGCGAAGGTCCGTGATGGTCCTAAGTTCGGGAGTTTGAGAGGGCTGGGCCCGCCACAGAGAAGGCCCTTCCCCTAGGAGTCACCAGCCGGCTTTGCCCAATGGACGGCACCCGGAGGAGTCCCTCTCTGTGGGAGCGAATCGGACACAGGGATATATGAGGCAGGATGCGGTCTCGCAAATAACTAGGCCCCGTGCCATGGAGCATTTTAAAGATGGTTATCAACACCTTGAAGCGCACCCGGAAGGCCACAGGCAGCCAGTGCAGCTCACGCAGGAGAGGTGTTACGTGGGAGTGCCGTGAGGCTCCCAGAATCCCCCGCGCAGCCGCATTCTGCACTAACAGTAGTCTCTGGGTGCACCTCAAGGGGAGCCCCATGTAGAGAGCATTACAGTAGTCCAGACGGGATATCACAAGTGCTTGAGTGACTGTGCGCAAGGCGTCCCGGTCCAGTTAACATATATTTGCCCAAATATGGAGTTTAGGGGGGTTGTAATGGCCCCAGTTGAGGCAGTTTGCTTAGGTCACCAGGATATATGTCTTTGTAGGCTATTTGTGGATAGTAAGTTGATAGATTAGGGAACAAGATGATAACAGGAAACATCTGTCTGGGTCACTATGACCCTTTTGCAATTCTCAGCGAATATCAAAGAGCATAGTCTGCATTATTTTCTTAACAAGAGTTGCTTGACCAAAGTTTGCTTAGCCATACTTTGAGGCCTAGGCCAGCCTTAGACCTCTGTGTCTTCTGTTGCTACCTCATTTCCCCCCTGTGTGGCTTCTCTGACTTCCGGAAGAGCCACATATTCACCCTCATCCATAGTTTCAGGTCGCATTTTTTCATATTCCCACATGGCGATTACCTGTGCGGTAGCTTTCCTTTCAGCTAGCAATGATAAACTATTTGTAATAGTACAGATAAAAATAGGGAGTATGCATGGTAAGAAAACACATCCAGCTGCTATAAGGCCTATTAATGCAACTACTGCTTGTAAGCCGGGGAGTTTTGGAAACCAAGTACCAAACAGCTGCCCAAGGTCCAATCCGTTCCATTTTTGAAAAGGCACATGAGCAATTCGTTCTATCTTTCTATCACTATTTTCAATGATTTCCCCTATGTCGTCAAATTCAAGACAACAGTTTGAAAAGTTAAATTTAGCACACACTCCCCCTTCCGTGGCTAAGAGATAGTCTAGGGCTAAATGGTTCTGATATATTGCATCTCGGAACTTTTTATTCTGTTTGGCCAGGACTCTCAGGGATTGAGCTGTTTCGTTGGCAATGAGCTCAACTGCAGCTTGGAGTCTTATAATCCTATTTAGCATATAGATTGGGGTACGGTATCCATAACTCCCATCTTGAGCCCAGGTAGCAGGATCTTAGTAGTGGGTAATTTGTTCAGGGGGCCAATCCTCATCTTTCCAATCACCTATTTTAAAGGTGGATTTTAAGTGTCTGCCACTCCATTGTTCTGCATCCATTACCTGAGGTTGTTCAAGAGGCAACATGAAAAAAGAGGGATTGATAACTCCCAATGTGCATGCCTCTCTCCAACCAACAGGAAGGGCGCTATAAG
This sequence comes from Rhabdophis nuchalis, assembly GCA_039707465.1. Taxonomy (NCBI): domain Eukaryota; kingdom Metazoa; phylum Chordata; class Lepidosauria; order Squamata; family Natricidae; genus Rhabdophis; species Rhabdophis nuchalis. The sequence goes on from CM077646.1 coordinate 9,358,173, forward strand.
CCATTATTCCACAAATCCAATGTACTCCAGGAGGAGCGCTGGTGACATTTTCAAGAGTGAACCTAACCCAAAAGTCCACTGTTTTATTGGGCCAGTAGCTCCATGTATGTGTTTTTGGGTTCCATTCTTGTGTGCTTTGACAAACAGTGTCCCCTACATGAATGCCTCTTCTTTGGGTGCTAATCAAACACCAACATGCCACAATGGAAGATTTTAATTCCCATTGCGACCCAAGCTGATTTTGAGGCATATTTGAAATGCCATAAGGATGAGAGTAGTTCCATTCCTGGGCTTCCCACGGCCATTGGTCTCCCATTTTAGTTCCTCCACATATAAAACAGATAGATACGTTTAGGGTATGGGCTATTGTAGATGCAAGTTCTCAGCCTTCTTATTCACAGTCAGAGCCCACTGATCTATGTATGGGTACTGATTTGGATATTTCTCCTCATTTGCAGCTATCGTATGCCAAAGAGCATCGATAACCTCCTTGTTAAATGTCCCCTCCAGGGGCCACCTCTGTTCCATTTGAGGCCATTTCACCTTATATAGACAGCCCAGTCTCTCCTTGGTAACCTTCAAATATGGGTGCTATATTTTTGTTTGACAGAAATACTCATCAAACCCCTGCAACATACACTCCAGCGGTGTGCTGGCTGTGCTCTGTCTCCCACCCATTCTACCACAGGTCACTGACTCACAGTCCTGGAGCTCAACGGTGCAACTTTTCACCTCTTCTGTCCATTCAGAAAGATCCAGTCCTGGAGGAGGCCGCTTCAAAGCCTCCCCGAGCACTCAATCTCCCTGATTGCTCTCTTGAGCTGATATCATGTGTGTGGTCCCCACGGTAGAGATTACATCCAGGTTGACCACAATTGCAGATTGCACCTAATGTCAGACCTGGCCCAGTCTGATCCCTTCAGAAAGTAAAAGTCTTGACTCCATTTGTCTGCAGTAAAAAATAACTTTTATTTAAAGATACTGGCTGCAGTAAAGTCGGGAGGAATCTGATGTTCCCATGTAGCAATACAAAAAAGTTGTAACTTTTGAAAGTTGAAACATCTCAGTTTCCCATCTCTCCCTCATGTCTAGTCCGTCTTTAGCTAATCTGACATCACTGAGATGTTTTGGTAAATGCTGAGGTGTTTGGGCTGCTGAAATTCCACACTCAGAGTGAACAATCATGAAGATGTCTGGCATGAACTGGTTCCAAACTACTTTGCACTCCTTCAACTGTCATTCCCCCCCTCCCAAATTCCCACCATAGAAACATATAGGTTGATTACCCAACTGCCCCCTCCATCCCTGGATCCTTTGATGGCAAGAAGCTTGTGGGGTGCCAAGCCAATGATGAAGGACCTCATAAAACCAAAGGAATAGTTTGCCTTCAGAAGTTGTGGGTGCTCCAGAACTAGAGGCCTTAAAGAAGTTATTAGGCAATCATTTCTCTCAAATGGTATAGGGTCTCCTGCTTGAGCAGGACTAGAAGACCTCTAAGGTTCCTTCCAACTTTATTTTTCTATATCAAAATCAACAACAAATTGCAATCAGCAATTAATTGTCATGAGTCTAAGAAAGGATTTCATGATTCATGAAATGATAATAGGTTAAATTTCATTGTCAGTTCCCTACTTTTATCATTAGATGTTCCTTTGTGTTTAGATCTGGTCTCAGGAGGATAATGTAGCACTTGGGGAAGAAGATGCAGCCCAGCAGTCCAGCACTGGAGGCCAAGATGGAGAAGACCTGCACAGCCACCATGGACTTTCCTTTGGTGCTCAGGTAGGTGGGCAGGAAAGAGATCCAAACACTACAGAAGACAAGCATGCTGAAAGTTATCAATTTGGCTTCATTGAAGGCCCCAGGGAGATTCCTGGCCAGGAAAGCCACTGTGAAGCAAATGACAGCTAGGAAACCCATGTAGCCAAGGACAACATAAAACATGGTGACAGATCCTTCATTGCACTGAAGGATGATCTCTCCAAGCTGGGAGTGTATGTCAGAATCTTGGAATGGAGGTGAAACTCCCAGGCACATGGCAGAAATGAAAATTTGTACATCAGAACAAGAAAGGATGATGGAGTTGGCCAAGCTCTTTCCTACCCATCTTCTCATCCTGTTCCCTGGCTTTGAGGCCAGGAATGCCAGTACCACTATGATAGTTTTGGCCAACACAGAAGACACAGCTACTGAGAAGACAATGCTGAACATTGTTTGTCGGAGAAGACAGGTGGCTTTCCTTGGCTGACCAATGAAGAGAAAGGAGGACAAAAAACAAAGCTGGAGGGAGATCAAGAGGATGAAGGAGAGGTCCCGGTTGTTGGCTTTGACAATGGGAGTTTCTAAATATTTGAGGAATATGATTAAAACAAGGCTTGTGGTTAGTAACAAGAGTAGAGCAAAGGAGACAAGGATTATGCCCAAATGGTCTTCATAGGACAGGAAGGTTATTCTTTTGAGGATACATTTCACTCGATTCTTGGTTGCATATTTTTCATCTGGGCATTTGGTGCATTTTTCAGTATCTGAGAAAAAAAAGTAACCATTTCTTTCATACTTTCAAATTTCAAGAAAAGCTTTAGATGTGATTTGATGCTGAGAGACAAGAAAGCCTCAATAAATGGTATACACATATATTCCAGCAAAAAAAACACAACCAACCAATATATACAACTGTAAAAAAAACCAACAAGAACAACAAAATCAAATTAAAAGAAGGCAATATCTGTTGCCACAAAATCCCTTCTCTAATCCACCAGATGCTTTCACTGACTTTACTTTTTTTTGCTTGCTTGCTTTAATGTTAACTTTTGACAGATGGTAGACATACGTTTCTCCCAGGAATATTTAAACTCATTTATTGATGATTGACCCACCAACTGTGCTCTCAATCAATTGCTGTAAAAATATTGAACACAGGGTAAAAGTTGTCCTAACACAGCATGTTAGACTTTTTTTCCCTTTAAAAACCAGGACTATATTCTTTTTTGGGGGTGTTATAGCTGTTTTTATCTCTTTATTTAACAATAAGGAAAATTGGAAAGATAAGAAAAGGTGGGAAGCAAATATCCACTTGATGGTTTTATGATGAGACCTCTGTTTGGTTATCATTGTTCCTTTTTATTTATTTATTTCGAATTTATACCCCGCCCTTCTCCTTGTTAGGACCCAGGGCGGATTTTGACACAAAATCTCTCCCTCAATTGTTCCTCCCAATTAGATATTTCAGCTTATAAGGATTTGTATTCTTAATAAAGATTATCTTATTAAATGTATGATTGATGAATCTTTTGGCCTGTAATATAAAGGTGGTTTGGTTGAGCAGAGCCCATTTGAACTAAAATCATTCCTCGTTACAAAGAATTTAGTAGTTCCTTAGAGAGACAAACATGGAAGGACAAATCCAAATTGGCAAATAAGAGAGGGATTTCCTAACCAATTTGCAGCGTCCTTCTTCCTATCCCATCCTTCAAAATCTTTTTCTTATCTCTCCCATTATGAAGGTAATTGAGACCCCTCCTCCACATGAAACAGGCTCTTGCTGAATCCAATAGATTTCCTTATGCTGTCGCTCACCTTCCTGAGTGGAGATGGACCCCTCTGGACAAGGAATGCAGTCGTAGCAGCAAACTGGCTCTCCTTCTCGAGCCTTCTTGACAAATCCAGGCTGACATTTATCCACACATTTGGACTGAGGCAGAGACTGAGAAGAGAAAGAAGAAATGACATAGAAAATAGGTTGAGTTACATCATTCGTGTAAGATGGAGGTAGACATCAACATTACCCAAGTAGTCTCTGGGCTTCACTTAGGCAAATATGAAATCTCTGGATACTTCCAGATGGTTGCAGGACATACAATTGCAGACAGATGCTTCATTTAGTTCCTCCTTTTTTCCTTGGGATATATCAGATAGCAAAAAAATTACTTTTCTACTTAAGAAAGTCTGGAGGGATGAAACTGAGGAAAAACTTAAGCATCAAGTAAATAATAAAATAAATAAATAAATAATTTAATTTATAACCCGCGCTCTCTCCCCGAAGGGACTCGAGGCGGGGCACAGGGAAATTAAAAATGCATATAAAACTACAGACAATACAATATTAAAAAAGAATTAAACTAAACCCTGCGCTAAAATCCCATGTAAAACTAAAACAAACCCCTAAAAACCCCTAAAATCCGAAGCCGGCCAAGCAAAAGAAGTGTGTTTTTAATTTTTGACGGAAGGAGCGGAGGTCCATAGTTGTTCTAATATCGGGGGGAAGGTCGTTCCAGAGGGTCAGGCCCGCCACAGAGAAGGCCCTTCCCCTGGGTGTCGCCCGCTGGCACAGCCTAGTGGACGGCACCCGGAGAAGTCCCTCTCTGTGGGAGCAAATCGGCCGTAGGGATGTATGGGGCAGGATGCGATCCCGCAGATAACTTGGGCCCGTGCCTTGGAGCGCTTTAAAGATGGTAACCAACACCTTGAAGCGCACCCGAAAGACGACAGGCAGCCAATGCAGCTCGCGCAGGAGCAGTGTTACATGGGAAAACCTAGAGGTTCCCATAATTGTCCGCGCGGCTGCATTCTGGACAAGCTGATGTCTTCGGGTGCACCTCAAGGGGAGCCCCTTTGACAACAAGGGTGTTCCCTCTAACAGTGGAATTAACATGCATTCCTCTATTCTTCATATAGGCATGATTTTGAAATAAGATATCCATTTTAAAGTGAATGTTACTGTAAAAGATTTATTAAATGTTTAATCCATTAGATTTATTGGAATAAAACTGTGATGAAGAAAGAAATATCTGAATAGTAGGATCCGGAAAGGTTCTTCTCTGGAGTACATGATTAGGGACTGGAGGCTAAAACAGGTATCTACAGCCTATGGCTCTGGACCTGCTTCGGCTCTTTCATCCCCCTACTGTGGCTCCCTATCGGCTGAGCCCACCACTGGCTGGCCCTGCCCCTCATCCTCCCCTCCCAGTCATTCCTTGTCTGCAGTGAGAATGTAAGGGTGACAGTGGGGGGTGGAGCCTCGCTCAATATTCCAGAGCGGGAGCAAAGCACTCCTGTACTTGCCATATCTTGCGGGTGCTTCCTCTGACCCTTGTTGGTGCTGCATACACCTCGGTCTTCAGGAAGATGTGTGACTTGCTCTTTGCCCCAAGACCCTGTCCCAGCTGTGGCTAATGCCCCTCATCATAATGGAGGAGGAGGGGTGCCATCTCCCCCATTGTGAAGCATGCTAAATTTAACTGGGCTGCACAAGGCACTGCAAGAGCAGTGGGCAGGCTATGAAGGTGACAACTGCAGTGGTATCAGCCTCAGCCAAGCTGGGCCAGTATCTCAGAGCAGAGAGCAAATTGTGCATCTCCCCACACAGCACCAACAAGGGCCAATAGAAGCACCTGCGAGATATGGCACGCACAGGGACACTTTGCTCTCACTCTAGAATATGGAATGAGTCTCCATCACCCACCATCGCCCTTATCTTCTGAGGCCAGGTGAAGAGCGGGATCAGCCAATGGTGGGTTCAGCTGACTGGGACCCACAGCAGTGGAATGAAAGAGCTTCATTTATCTGGGAACTTGAAATGATTTTTGTTTTAAATCATATGGTAAAAAGCACCCAAATAAGAAGAAAGAACAACATCAGCAAAAGAAACCTCAACCCTCGCCTTTTTTTGGAAATGCTTCCAGAGGGAACATATACACACATGAGATAGAGAGACGGAGAGAAAGACACACAGAGAGAGAAAGAGAGAGAGAGAGAAACTGATGGAGATGAGAGAGGGAGAGAGAGAGAAAGAGAGAGAGAGGAGGGGGAAGAGAGTGGGAGAAAGAGAGAGACTGAAAGAGATAGAGAGAGACAGGCAGACAGAGAGACTGACAGAGAGCGAGAAACACACATAGACAGTGAGACGAGAGAGATACACACAGAGAAAGAGAAAGTGAGAGACAGAGAGAGATGAGGGAGGGAGGGAGAGAGAGAGGGAGGGAGAGAGAGACACACACACAGAGAGAGAGAGAGAGAGAGAGAGAGAGAGAGAGAGAGAGAGAGAGAGAGAGAGAGAGAGAGAGAGAGAGAGAGAGCTGTTTCCAACAGAAAATAAAACATGGGGAGCCACAAAACCTAGGTAGGCATGACTGTGGGGGTGTCATGTGACTGGGTGGGTGAGTGATGTCGAGTTGGCCATGCCCATCCATATTTTGTGGCTCCCTGTGTTTTCTTTTCCATGGGAAATGGATCCAAATGGCTCTTTGAGTATTTAAGTTTGCAGACCTTAAACATACAATGAACGGTTGCAGGGACTGGGCATGGCTAGTCTAGTGAAGTGGAGGATCATATTTGAGGGGCTGCCACAGAGAGGAGGGGGTCTAACTATTTTCTAAAATACGTGACCAGACAAGGAATAATGGATGGAAACTGAACAAGCAGGGATTCAACCTGGAAATAAGGAGAAATTTTCTGACAGTGAGACCCTTCAACCAATGGAACAGAAGTTGCTTTCATAAGTTGCGGGAGCTTCATCGCTGGAATCTTTCAAGAAGAGACTGGACTGCCATCTGCCAGAAATGGTGTAGGTCTCCTGCTTTAGAGGTGGACTAGATGACCTACAAGGTCCCTTGCAACTCTGTTATTCTGTTATTTCCCAATTGGACCAACAGAACCTCCATCCAAACTTGATTCCATTTCATTGGATTCAATCCAAACCTGAAGTCAGGCTCTGGTTAACAGAATCGCCTTCATCTCTAGTATTTAAAGACAAGGAACAAGTGAACCTGAAGCTATGAAACGTCTCACCAGTTTTATGGTGATAAATTGGAAAAGAGACATTAATTGACAATGATTTGTGTCCCAAATCGTATTTTTGATATAGCTGAATCAGCTTATAACAGCTTCAGCATTATAGCATCAGAAGGATACTTTGATCAATAGAACTGAACTCCTCCTATCTATCTAATATAATTAGAGATGCTTTACTCCCCACAGTCAATTCTCAATGCAGGATACCCACTTTTTATTTGACTAGGTTTAGCCCACTTAAAAAGGGCCCTAATTCTTTGGAAAAATGAAGAAAAGACAACAATATTTTCCCCACCTTGTTGAGCAACTTTAGCTGTGACAATGTATCTTGGTTGATTATCAGTCTCTGCCTTTCAAAACTCCCCAAATACTTGTTGATGGAATCATTCTTGAGGAGAACAACCCTACTCATGATCCACAGATCTGCTGTTAGGTTTCCGTTTTGATCCAAGTAAACATTGATCAGGGAAAGATTGTAGAATTCCTTCCTCTTTAGAAATGGATGGAACTAAAATGGAAACATCCAGGAATTTTAAAAACAGAAATCTTGGGGTGTGTTCATCTTACATTACCTTTTTATATTTGAATCTTTCTTCTGTGGTTGTTTAACTTCTAAATATTTGTGAGTTGGGAGAACAAGTGTTGTCACTATCTTCAAAACTCAAGAACAAAGAGAGATGGCGGAGCCACGCTGATACAACACGGGTTCTCAGAGCTCTGAGATCTCCATTGATACTTTTGCCACACCCTGGTCCATTTAGACCTAAACCATCCGGGAGGGACAGTGATGAGGAAGACCAAGCCTTGCTGGTCACAGTGGTACCACAAAACCCCTGTTTGACCCTAGGGAAGAGCTTCTGTAAGGCGGCAAACAGGCAGCCCCCAGGGCTGACAAAGACGGAGGCAGCTCCGGAAGGAAGGAAGCAGATGAAAGGGAAAGTGCAAGACCGGGAAGGTTTTTTTTTCTTTCAAAACATTTTGCTTAAAGAATTTTTTTTCTTAGTAAAACTAAAGCTTTTAATCAAGAAATAAGTGGCGGAATCAATCTAATATGCTTTGAACTGGGGTTTCCTTTTTTTCTTATTTTTCTGTAATTGTGGATTGAAGCGTCAATAACAAGGGTTTTTTTCCCCTTTGAAAGTGATTGGATTTCTTTTCCTTTTATTTTTTGTTACTAAAAATCTTGAATTTGGGATTATTTTTATAACTCCTTCTATGACTTACTATTTATTTTTAAAATCCAACAAGAATTATACTCTTTACTTTTTTTTAACAATAAAAGAAGGATATATTAAAAAGTGAAAATCTGCAACACTGCCACTGGGAGGTCAGAGGTTGGTCTTTATGAAACAATCTATTTTTTCTTATTTGAAACAGCTGGTTGAAGGCAGTGAAATTGTTTAACTCACAGAGCATGAATTGTTTTTAACAGATGCTCTTTGATAACTGACAGTAATATTTTCTTTTGGAAGATACAACACAACAGGATCAAAGCAACCCAATGAAAAGATAAAATAAGCCTGAGACCAGGGTGGCAGTGAGAACCAAATTTCATCACTTTTTGGATTTGAACCATTTGAACATGATTCCATATCTACAAGAGGATACTTTAGAAAATCAGAAGGCTTTGGCGGGAATCTTAAATTTCCTGAAACAATATGGAACAAGAATCAATTAAAAAAATGGATAAACCTTTGTCTGTAACATCAAGCTATGAGCAGTTGGAGGCTCCAAAAGCTAAAGAGAAAGAAGAAAATGTTGAAGATAAAGAGATATTCATTTTAGTTGAAAATAAAGATACAATAACAGAACTTTATTAATGGATCAAATGTGGGAGAAAATAAAAAGAAGGAAATTCTAAAAAGAGAATTTGAGGAACGTGAGCCTCATTTTGGTCTTCAAGGAAAAGGGGGGGGGAATTGAAGATGGATGTAAAAGGAGAAATCTGTCCAGAAATACGTTTGATATTCAAAGACAAACAACGTGTAAAGACTGAAAATGGGCAGCTGTATTATTTGAGAGCTATACTGGACAATAAAGTGCGAAAAGAAGTTTATAAGAAACCTAGAAAGAAGAATAAAAAGAGACTGGGGCCACAAATGGCAAGAGAGATAAATCCAACTCGCTACTAGAAAGACACTCGTTGATAATGAAAGTTGCTGTCCTTCGATGATTAATAAGTAGAAATTTAGTATGTCATAGATTGTTTTAGATTGTCATTGAAGGATAATTAGTCTACAATTAGAGTAACTAATAATAATGCTATAGTTTAATGATATATATTTATGTACTGTATCTATGTATGTGTAGGTATGCATGAGTATGAGGTTGGACATAAACAATAAGACTTTTACTTAACCATGAAGGAATGTTGATGAATGTAGTTTAACAAAATGGGGGAGAATTTTACCAAACTTTAGACTGTTTTAGATTGCTATCGAAGAACCACCAGTTAATAAACAATGAGTTATAATAAGAGTAACCGAATAGTTATATATATATAGGTCTTTGGTTGTTCGGGTTTTCTCCCGCGTAGAATTGGAAGTATCTTCACGACGTTTCGATGAAATCTCATTCATCATCTTCAGGCTGGTGCTTCGGGCTTGGTGCTTCCAGGAGCAAATTATATATATATATGTAGATTTTGGTTTATTCGGGTCTTTTCCCGTGTAAAATTAAAGGTGTTTTTGCAACGTTTCGATGGGATCACCCCCATCATCATCAGGCTTTGGCTTCTGCCTTTTGCAAATGAACTGCATTTGAAATGGCAGTTTTTCTGTAAGTGGAGGTGGGAGGGGTTGGAACGTTGGCTCTGCTACTTTTAAACCGATTGGTTGGCTGATTTGCCACATCCTGATTGGTAGCTGGAGTTTGTTGAGAGTGATTGATGATGGTGTCAGTGTTTGTGGCCGGGACTTGTTTAGTGGCTGGGACTCGTTTAGTGGCCAGGGTTTGTTTAGTGGCCGGGACTCGTTTAGTGGCCAGAGCTGGTTTCCAGATGTCTGGCAGGCGGGAGGCATCATCGCGTCTGTTCATATTTTGGGGATGTTTTTCTATTTCAATAGCTTCCATAATCATTCTCCTGTTGGAGTGTTCAGTCCTGGAGAGCAATTTGGTTTTTTCAAAGTCAATTTGATGACCTGTTGCTTGGAAGTGCTGGAAGAGGGAGGAAGTATTTACTTGTCTTTTAACAGAATTCTTATGCTCTGAGATACGTGCACTAATTCTCCTATTAGTTTGTCCAATGTATGTGGACGAGCAGACTTTGCATGGTATTTCATAGACTCCTTGGTTTTCTAGCTGGATTTTGTCTTTGGGGTTCCTTAAAATGTTGGCAATTTTTTGGTTAGTGTCGAAGGATGTCTTTATATTGTGTTTGTGGAGAATTTTGCTGATTTTATCAGTGGTACCTTTAATATAGGGGAGGAGAGCGATGCCATTGTCTTGTTCTGTGTTTTGGATCTTGGGGGGTGTCTGCTTTTGGATTAGTTTGGTGATTGTGTTTCTTTGGAAACCATTAGAGATTAATATCTTTGTGAGGGTTTGTAATTCATTTTTCAGGTGGTCTTTGTCAGCTAGGCGTTTGGTTCTGGAGATGAGGGTCTTGGCTACAGAGTTGATCTGTGCAGGGTGGTGATGTGATTGTGCGTTTAGGTAGCGGTTTGTGTGTGTTTTTTTCCGGTAGATGGTGTGTCCTAGGGAGCCATTGGGTTTTTTGTAGATTAGGACATCCAGAAAGGGAAGTTGGTTGTTATCTTCTATTTCCATAGTGAATTGTATTTTGGGGTGTAGGCTGTTGAGGTGTGTGAGGAAGTTGTGTAGTTTTTCTTTTCCGTGTGGCCAAATTACAAAAGTGTCATCCACATATCTAAGCCAGAGTTTGGGTTTGTGTTCCGATTTGTCTAGGGCATTCGTTTCAAAGTGTTCCATGAAAAGGTTTGCGATGACTGGTGAGAGTGGTGACCCCATAGGCGCTCCTTCTATTTGTTTGTACCTTTGTCCATTGTGAATGAAGTATGTGTTAGTTAGACAGTGGTTGGTTAGATCCAGGATGTATTTGGGGGGGTTGTATTTCTTCTGGATAGCTGTCAAGGTTTCTTTTATAGGCACTTGGGTGAAGAGGGATACGACATCAAAACTCACGAGTAGATCGCTGGGCTGTAGATTTTGTTTCTGGATCATCTCTACGAACTGGAATGAGTTTAGTACATGTGATTTGATAGATTCTGCATAGGGTTGTAATTTTTTTGCAAGAAACTTGGCAAGATTATATATATATGTAATTGTTTCACAACAACCTGTTATTATTAGGCCCCAATCCAGGGAGGAAACTTTGTTGCATGCTAAGCAAGTAGCCTAGCACTGTAGCCAAGCCGGTTCGAATCCCAGTAAGGGGTATGGCCAGCTGATGAGAGCTAATAAGCTCGAAATAGATCTATCCTGGTCTCTTCTAATTTAATTTATTGATCAGCTCATAAAACTAACACACATATCTAAAAAAATATTGTACAACGTAATTCTTGGCTTGCTGTTTGGATGGTCTCTAGCGATGAGCCGATGAGCAGTAAAGGAAACAGTGTGTTTCCTCCCTGGATTGGGGCCTAATAATAACAGGTTGTTGTGAAACAATTACCTATACTAATATACCCTGTCTAAGCTGATGCAATAAGGAGAACCGGCTTGGCTACAGTGCTAGGCTACTTGCTTAGCATGCAACAAAGCCCCGGTTCGAATCCCAGTAAGGGGTATGGCCAGCTGATGAGAGCTAATAAGCTCGAAATAGATCTATCCTGGTCTCTTCTAATTTAATTTATTGATCAGCTCATAAAACTAACACACATATCTAAAAAAAATATTGTACAACGTAATTCTTGGCTTGCTGTTTGGATGGTCTCTAGCGATGAGCCGATGAGCAGTAAAGGAAACAGTGTTTCCTCCCTGGATTGGGGCCTAATAATAACAGGTTGTTGTGAAACAATTACCTATACTAATATACCCTGTCTAAGCTGATGCAATAAGGAGAACCGGCTTGGCTACAGTGCTAGGCTACTTGCTTAGCATGCAACAAAGCCCCGGTTCGAATCCCAGTAAGGGGTAGGGCAGCTGATGAGAGCTAATAAGCTCGAAATAGATCTATCCTGGTCTCTTCTAATTTAATTTATTGATCAGCTCATAAAACTAACACACATATCTAAAAAAATATTGTACAACGTAATTCTTGGCTTGCTGTTTGGATGGTCTCTAGCGATGAGCCGATGAGCAGTAAAGGAAACAGTGTGTTTCCTCCCTGGATTGGGGCCTAATAATAACAGGTTGTTGTGAAACAATTACCTATACTAATATACCCTGTCTAAGCTGATGCAATAAGGAGAACCGGCTTGGCTACAGTGCTAGGCTATATATATATATGTTAGATTTTTAAGGGGTGAAAATAATCTCTAGGTTGAGTCGAAGGGCAGAGAGGGATGACATTAAGTCCCCTCCCCTTAAAGGGACCCTTGAACAGGAGCTGTGAAAATATTCTCACATATATATATATATATATATATATATATATATAGATAGATAGATAGATAGATAGATAGATAGATAGATAGATAGATAGATAGATAGATAGATAGATAGATAGATAGATATAGATATAGATATAGATAGAGATAGAGATAGAGATAGAGATAGAGATAGAGATAGAGATAGAGATAGAGATAGAGATAGAGATAGAGATAGAGATAGAGATAGAGATAGAGATAGAGATAGAGATAGAGATAGAGATAGATAGATATAGATATAGATATAGATATAGATATAGATAGATATAGATATAGATATAGATATAGATATAGATATAGATATAGATATAGATATAGATATAGATATAGATATAGATATAGATATAGATAGATATATATGAGCGAATATTTTACAGCTCCTGGTTTTTTTTAGGCCCATTTTAAGGGAGGAGACAAACTTGTCATCCTTCTCTGCCCTTCAACTCAACATAGAGATCATCCAGACAGAGACCTTATTAAGATTGCTGCTGTCTTTTTAGATATGTGTCATCCCTTAAAAATCTAACATACATATATATGTAAAATCTAACATACATATATATATGAGAGAATATTATCACAGCTCCTGTTCAGAGGTCCCTTTAAGGGGAGGAGACTTAACGTCATCTTAACGTCAATTTAAATTTATTGATCAGCTCATAAAAACTAACACATATCTAAAAATATTATACAACGTAACTAAAAAATGGTTCTCTGTCTAGATGGTCTCTGGTGATGAGCCGACAGACAGAGAGGGAAACAGCATGTCTCCTCCCTTAATTGGGGCCCTTACAGGAAGTTGTGGAAACAATTATCTATACTAAATACTCCTGGATTAGCTGATGAAACAGGGCAGAACCGATTAGGCTGGAGTGCTAGGCTTCTGCCTTAGATACATTACAGCCCCGGTTCGAATCCCAGTGGGGTGTGGCCAACTGATGAGAGCTAATAAGCTCGAAATAGATCTATCTTGGTCTCTCAAATTTAAATTTATTGATCAGCTCATAAAAACTAACGTGTATGTATGTATGTATGTATGTATGTATGTATGTATGTATGTAAGTAAGATTTTTAAGGGCTGAAAATAAAGAGACCAGGATGGATCCATTTCAGGCTTATTAGCCTTCTTCAGCTGGCCATACTCCTTCTACTGGGATTTGAACCGGTGCTTTCCAGCATATGAGGCAGGCTTCTCTATGCCTTGAGCTATCCGGTATCCCTGATACATCCGCCAATTTACAGGACTCTTTAAATGAGAGAATATTATCACAGCTCCTGTTCAAGGGTCCCTTTAAGGGGAGGAGACTTAACGTCATGCCTCTCTGCCCTTCGACTCAACCTAGAGATCATCCAGACAGAGAACCAATTAGATTACTGCTGTGTGACATTTTTTAGATATGTGTTAGATTTTTAAGGGCTGAAAATAAAGAGACCAGGATGGATCCATTTCAGGCTTATTAGTCTTCTTCAGCTGGCCATACTCCTACTGGGATTTGAACCGGTGCTTTCCAGCATATGAGGCAGGCTTCTCTATGCCTTGAGCTATCCGGTATCCCTGATACATCAGCCAATTTACAGGACTCTTAAATGAGAGAATATTATCACAGCTCCTGTTCAAGGGTCCCTTTAAGGGGAGGAGACTTAACGTCATCCCTCTCTGCCCTTCGACTCAACCTAGAGATCATCCAGACAGAGAACCAATTAGATTACTGCTGTGTGACATTTTTTAGATATGTGTTAGATTTTTAAGGGCTGAAAATAAAGAGACCAGGATGGATCCATTTCAGGCTTATTAGCCTTCTTCAGCTGGCCATACTCCTTCTACTGGGATTTTAACCGGTGCTTTCCAGCATATGAGGCAGGCTTCTCTATGCCTTGAGCTATCCGGTATCCCTGATACATCAGCCAATTTACAGGACTCTTAAATGAGAGAATATTATCACAGCTCCTGTTCAAGGGTCCCTTTAAGGGGAGGAGACTTAACGTCATCCCTCTCTGCCCTTCAACTCAACCTAGAGATCATCCAGACAGAGAACCAATTAGATTACTGCTGTTTTTAAGGGCTGAAAATAAAGAGACCAGGATGGATCCATTTCAGGCTGACGTTAGACTATTCCTAAACTCCTTGAAAACAACATTATGATTAGCAGAAAGTAAGGATTTATTAAGAAGATAGTTGCAAGGCTAATATTCATTCAAATAGAGGAGGGGGGTGGGAGATGATCAGATGAACTAATTCCATTTTATTGTAAGACTATATTAAGAATGGGAAGGTCCAAATCTTTGAATGAACTCTTTTGACAGATCTTATCTGAGTTTCTTTTTCTGCCTGTTATGCAGCTGCTGGTTTCCTCTCCCACATCTTATCCAATCCTTCCCTATGCAAAATCTCTTTCTCATCCTCTACATTCATTCCCACATATCATCACACTTCGTTATTAATGTGTGAATGCTGGAGATATTACTTGATTTTAGCAAACAATTAACCAAATCCTTCCTGATGGGGTGAATGAAGATCTTTTCAATTGAGCACTGGGTGACATGGTAATTAAGTGGGTACAGCTGTCTTTAAAATTGTACTCATATAAATGTTTATCTTGTTGATAAAAATGGGGCTATGAAAAACAATTATACCTTGGTCTTTTGTTCTTTGATATTTTCCTTAAAAATGAAGTAAATAAATTATGATTTTGTGATGCAGAAATTATAATAATGCTTCAACAAAGTTACTTTGATCTCCTAACAGAAAATAAAAATGTGATTTTGAAATAGAGAGGCACATATATAAAATCCAGTTGGAAACTAATTTTTAGCATCTAGGACTTGTTATATCACTGCATTTTGTATAACACAAATGAATGGCAGCCACAATCTA
Source organism: Rhabdophis nuchalis (assembly GCA_039707465.1). NCBI lineage: Eukaryota > Metazoa > Chordata > Lepidosauria > Squamata > Natricidae > Rhabdophis > Rhabdophis nuchalis. The sequence goes on from CM077646.1 coordinate 9,373,386, forward strand.
TATCTTTAAGATTCCATTTGTAGTTTTTCTCAAATTATTCTATATGTGGAATAATAATTGATTATAATAAAGTAGTAGTAATATTTTAATGATATGATAATAAGCACATTAATTAATGGCCCAGCTCAATGATAAAAGTCCTCTTGAAAGAATCACACTTGGGGAAGAAAATTTTCATCTGATTTAGGAAAGGACAAAAAAGGTCACGAAGAGTTCAATGGAGCTGCTTTTAGCCTTGAGGAAAGACTACAAGGAAAAGAGCCATGTTGGTTTACAGAAACTTAAAAATTTATTATTATTTATTTATTTTATTATTTATTTGATTTATATCCCGCCCTTCTCCAAAAGAACCCAGGGCGGCGCACAGGAATTTAAAATACATACAAAATAATACAAAAAATCTAAAAAACCTATTAAATATCAGTCCTGCGCTAAAACCAATTAAAATCTCCACTTAAAATTATCTATGGCTAGTCCCAGCGGAGGTTATGTTAGGCCGGCTTGATGGAAGAGGTGTGTTTTTAAACACTGGTGGAAGAGGTGGAGGTCAGTGATGGTACGGAGTTCTGGGGATAGGTCGTTCCATAGGGCAGGGCCCGCCACAGAGAAGGCCCTTCCCCTGGGTGTCACCAATCGGCATTGTCTGGCCAACAGCACTCTGAGAAGGCCCTCTCTGTGGGAGCGTATCGGTCTGAGGGATGTATGGGGCAGGAGACGGTCTCGCATATAACTAGGTCCCGAGCCATGGAGCACTTTGAAGAGGGTCGTCAAAACCTTGAAGCGCACCCGAAAGACCACAGGAAGCCAGTGCAGCTCGCGCAGGATCGGTGTAATATGGGAGTGCCTCGAAGCTCCCGTAATCACCCGCGCGGCTGCATTCTGAACTAACTGTAGCTTTTGAGTGCACCTCAAGGGAAGCCCCATGTAGAGAGCATTGCAGTAGTCGAGTCAGGATGTCACCAGTGCCTGAGTGACTGTGTGAAGGGCAACCCGGTCCAGTAAGGGGCACAATTGGCGCATAAGGCGTACCTGATGAAACGCCCCCCTGGCCACGGCCGCCACATGGTCCTCCATGGACAGCTGGGAATCCAGGAGGACACCCAAATTGCGCACCTTCTCCACAGGGGCCGGTGTTTCGCCCCCAATGGCCAGAGTTGGAATAATCTGGCTGAACCAGGGTGCCGGAAACCACAGCCACTCGGTCTTGGACGGGTTGAGTTTGAGTTTGTTACTACCCATCCAGATCCGCACAGCCTCCAAACACCGGGACATCACCTCGATGGCATCATTGGGGTGGTCTGGGGTGGATATGTACAGCTGAGTATCATCAGCGTACAGATGATATCCCACCCCCAAACCACGGATGATCTCACCCAGCGGCTTCATATATGTGTTGAATAGGAGGGGCGAGAGGACCGACCCCTGGGGAACCCCACATAGGAGGGGTCTCGAGGTCGACCTCTGCCCCCCTGCCAACACATATCGCGATCGACCAGAGAGGTAGGACGAGAACCACCATAAAACGGTGCCTCCCAACCCCAACCCCCCCAGTCGGTGCAATAAGATACCATGGTCGATGGTATCAAAAGCCGCTGAGAGGTCTAACATGTCCTCTATCCCGCACCCTCCAGAGATCATTCACCAATGCGACCAATGCCGTCTCGGTGCTGTGACCGGGTCGGAAGCTGGACTGGCACGGGTCTAGATAATTAATTTCCTCCAGGTAAATTGAAAAATCAGAAAGAGGCTGAGAATCTTTTTTTTTTAATATATAAAACATCTTGGTTGCAGAAGGGAGGATGCAGTGCTCCTCCAGTAAGAACAAAATGTTGTACAGAAGCTTAGGATCTTAAACAACTAAGATGAAAGAGCACCAAAGACTTTGAAAAGGAATTAGTTTGATGGATCCTTGTTGGGACCCCTTACTTTCCATGGCTGCAGCCTTGGCGCCTCCAACCTGTCTTCTCCATTCTCCCTTCTCCTCTTGGATTTGGATGCAGCATTTAAGGCATGAGCCAGAATTTTAATGGTGCTATAAGTATAGCCTTCATTTGGTATCTCCATCCTATTCTTTTTCTCTTGGGTTTCCCATGGGGCTTTCTGGGTGCATCTTCTTCGGCCTTTGATAGAAAAGACGTGTTTTGAAACAGAACAGTGAAAATATTCATTTAGAAATTCATGTTCCACAAAGAAAAGAGTTTTATAGGTATCATCTTTGCTCCAACTCTTTTGCCACTGAGGAGGAAAGCTCCAAATACTATGGACATACTTGAGAATAGGGTCATTACCCATGAAATAGGCCCCAACCATTGTCATGATCCATACCTTCCCTTCAATGGGGCCTGGCAAATCTTCAAGTATTGAATGAGAGGAAAGAATTCTGTCCCTAATGGAATCAAACTCTATGAAGTGAACAAAGATGTTAACTTGCTTCCACTTAGAGATGGCATTCCTCAGGGGTGCTGTGTGTGTGATTGTTGAGAATTGTTGTGATATAACAACACAAATTCTATTCCTGACAAGCATAGGAGTAAAAGTTCTCATGAAATGCTCTCCCTTCTCTGTGTCTGGAGCAAAGAGGCCAATCAGGGTCCATTCAAAATGGAGGAGCAGTTGGACAATTGCTGGGTATTGAAATCCTTCTTTGGGGAGCATCGGATGGAAAAAAGGGAATTGACTTTTATCACTCAGAGCCTCTGAAGCAATTCTATTACTGACCTGAATAAAGCAGTGAAGAATTCTGTTACATTAAGGGTTTTTCCAAGTTCCAATTTTTAGCTTTTAATGAATCCAACGTTTTTCTCATGCACATATTGGAACAGTTTCTTGTTGATTAATCATAAGGACATATCAAGATACAGAATATAAAAGGCAAAAGATTAACAAAATAGTATGTCAATGTAGATTTTTTTAAAAAAAAATAGTGCAATAGAAAAAGCATAAGGGATGAAATGACACCTGGATTTACAACAATCAGACCATAGTTTCCTTTCAAAAATGGTTTTATTATATGTAATGTTTGAATTCTGAGCACCCAGGAAATACGTATTTTAATATTAGGATCTCAATAACTCATTTACCTAATGTGTAGTCCAGGAAGTTGATCTCCCTCTTTCTTCTATAATTAACATTGAAGTAATAAATGTGTTACATCTTCTGTCTCTGAACCCCCATAAATACAAGTATGTTCACTGTAAGGGATTTGGAAGGTTCAACTCAATATTTGGAAGGTACATTTGTAGCATCTGATACATTTCAATATGCCAACCTTACTGAATGAACTTTCTCTGTTTTGCCAACCTTGATTCTTTTGAAGCATTTTTTAATTTTGTTCTCCAATTGTAAAAAGACAGAGATCACAGTTACCAAAATAATTTAGCTCTGAGGGCAGCAGCTGAAGTTCTTTTATCCACCCTTAAGATTCTTCTCAGAGGTTGACTCTGACTTTGATAATTTAGGTTAAGGAAGCTGCATAGTTGTAATTAAAAAAAAAAGATGCAACAGTGCAGTCACTTGCCCCTTTGGTCTAAATGACCTCCTGCAATGTTGAGACAGCCAAGATCCAGTCACAGAGAAAAATACTCCCAGGTAAGGAAAGGTGTGAACTTGCTCTATTGACTCATCATCAAATAGCCCTATAAGGCAATGATATCATTTGACTTTGACTTATCAATAATCAGATAATTCTTATGAGAATAGGAGCCAAGCCTTCTTAACAGGATATGAAACCAAAGGTTATATTGGCAGCATCCTTGTCTTACCTTCTGGTAAGACTCAGTCCTACTCTTCAGGGCTTCATGGATCCTAAAACAGGACTTCCCAGACAATGAGCCATGACCAACTAGTGGTCTAGTTGGCCATGGGCCATTGGGGTTTGGAACAAGGCCATAGAAACAGATGGCAAGCATCCATGTGCAAAAGTGCATCCTCACTTGCCTGAGCAGCTTGCAAGCATGTGTCCTATTTAAGTCAGGCGCTTGCACAGAAATGCCCCCTCTGTCCACTCCATCTGTAAAACATTGGGCAACACTGGGGAACTCTGTCCTAAAACAGACTCTCAAACAAATGCATGTAGAACATGTAATAATATGGATCGAAGAGATCTTGGAGGTTTTCTAGTGCAACCCTCTGCTCATAGAGCACATCGTATACCATTCCAATCAAAATGAATTCCGTAATAATCATAGGTAATATGAAAATATGTGAGCTTTCCATTGATGCTACACCTTCCTCTTGTACAGAAGACCCTTTGATTGAACACAGAGCCTCTCCTCACCTTCACAATCATGCAACAGAGGCCCTCAAAGCAATGGGGATGCTGTCATGAGTAAATATTTCTGTTTTCCACATTGTTCCCTCCGCACTGTTCTCCCAATCCCGAGTCATGACACTTAAAATGCCATGGTAAAAACAAAGATTGAATTCCATTGAGATGAAATTGTTGGATCTATCACTTACTCACTCACTCACACACCAATAACCCTTTTACTTTACCAGATAGACAAACACAGACACAAACCTGGGCAATTTTGTAGAGGCCTATTAATGTTGACATCTGGAGGGAGATGTCTTCAAAAGCTCCATCAACAATCATCAAAAGATTGTCCTTCCTTCCACAGCTGTAGTTGGGAACATTGGCTTCTCCAGTAGAGAGCATGTCCAGCAAGGCATCTGAAGTGCCAAGGGTATTCACATAGTTGTCATAGATATTGTAGCCAAGAGTGAGATTGTGCAGGAGCCAGGGATTTTTGTTAAACACATCGATATTGAAAATCATGTGTAGTATCCTATTCTTGTAATAAGGTAAACTAGTGTAAAACCATGTTAATGTTAAGATCATCAATAGCAAAAATTAAACATTTTTCTCTATTTAATCCTTTTCTTTTGAAAGCTAACCAAGACTTAAATCAACTTTGAACCAAAACAGAGACAAATTATACCGGGATGCCCTGCGCACAGTCACTCAAGCTCTCGTGACGTCTCGACTCGACTACTGTAATGCTCTCTACATGGGGCTTCCCTTGAGGTGCACTCGAAAGCTGCAGTTAGTCCAGAATGCGGCCGCGCGAGTGATTACGGGAGCGCCTAGACACTCCCATATAACACCAGTCCTGCGCGAGCTGCACTGGTTTCCTGTGGTCTTTCGGGTGCACTTCAAGGTTTTGACGACCATCTTCAAAGCGCTCCATGGCTCGGGACCTAGTTACATGCGAGACCGTCTTCTGCCCCATACATCCCTCAGACCGATATGCTCCCACAGAGGGGGCCTTCTCAGGGTGCCGTCGGCTGGACAATGCCAACTGGCGACACCCAGGGGGAGAGCCTTCTCTGTGGCGGGCCCAGCCCTTTGGAACGACTTATCCCCTGAACTTCACACCATCTCCGACCTCCACCTCTTCCGCAAGTGCTTAAAGACACATCTGTTCCATCTAGCCGGTCTAGCGTAACCTCCATAATGACTTGTAGATAGTTTTAAATTTTGGGGATTTTAATTTGGTTTTAGCGCAGTATTTTCATTAATAAGTTTTTTAAATTTGTTATATGGTTTTGTATGTATTTTAATATGCCTGTGCGCCGCCCTGGGTCCGTTTGGAGAAGGGCGGGGTATAAATTTAATAAAATCAAAAATCAAATCAAATCAAATCACTCTTTAATATTGTGAATGTTCAGGATAGAGATAGTTCTCCAAAAGAACTAAAATGAAGAAATATACTAATATACTATTATTTGTAGCAGAACTAATTTTCATCAGCCCAGTAACCAAGTTTCAGAATATTTAAGTCATTAAAATCAACACATAATACATGGAAGAGGATATTTAATAAGTGATTGAGAAAAGCTATTCTAAAACATGCCATCCTCTATTCCTAAAAAATAAGTGACTGAATACAGTTCTAAAAATATAGAAATGACCTGGAAATTAAAACAATCACTATTTTCAAGACAACCTAGTATTCACGTCAGTTTTTATTTTCCTCATAAGTTGGATTTGAGCCTCTCCTAGAAAATAAGTTAAAAGTGAAAGACAGTGGAAAGCAAAAGGATTCAAGAAATTAGTCAGGTCCTGCAATATAAGGGTAATTCAAATAAAAATAATAAGAAAAAGGTGTTAGAATTGCAAATAGAGGGAATGAAACTCCATCACAGTGAATGACTTACAAGTGAATCTGACTAGAAGGAGCCATGTTGAAAGGTAACGTTGCAAGTGTTATTTCAGATGCAGAGATGACTATACCAATGAGAAGATCTCCTGGTCTATAATAGCTCCATGGATTTTCTCCATTCTGGTGGTCCAAATTCAGTGGGCACTTCATTCTAAGTATTCCAGAGACTGACTGTGGCACCAACAGCATCAGAAGCAGAAGCAGGAGGTCCATAATTCATGGGGTTGAATCAATCTTCTTCAAGTTTCCAAAGAAGAATTCGAAGCAGACACACAGGATGGAATATCCAATGGCTTTCCTGATTCAAACAGAAACAAAGCAAGATTCACCTGGAAGAGAGAGAAAGTACATTGAAATCACAGCTCCTGCCTGTCCTATAACTTGAGCCACAAAAAGCATAACCTGTGTTATTTATCCTTTTCTAATACAAGGTCCCTTCCATGTCACTTCAATGTGATGTTTACATCAAAGGCAGTTACTGGAGAAGGAGGAGAAGAGATCTCAAGGCCTATGAGTGATAATTACAGTGAGAAACAAGTTGTCCTTTTGGGATCCTGAACCTCTTCCATGTGATGAGGGACAGGTGGAGAAAAGCATAATAGTGAAAAGTCACAGATAGACTTCTTGGGGCAGTGTGGTGAGGTGGTCATAGTCCTTCCTTTAGGACATGTCCAGAAAGTGATGCTGCAGCAAGATACCTCAACAGTCAGAAAAGTGACTTCTGCTGTCCCTCAATGTGGTTTTTGCCTCCAGAGACTACTGAGGAGTTTGGTGCCACTCTACATTGGTGCCTCTTAACTCTACAATGTGTTTTGAGGTCTGCAGATCAGATGGTGGCAGCACCCATAGTGTGGTGGATGGTGAAACCTGATTTTTTGCCAGAACCACTCAGTAGTTGGTTCAGGAGGACCTGGTGAAAGTTCCTTTGGTTTTGTAGATGGTGCAACTCCTGTGACATTCTCATCTCTGAGGCTTCATTTGAAACTCCACCCCAGAAGACCTCTAAGTGCTATAAAGGGCCAGTTTGAAGTTCCTGTGTTCTGTTTTAACTTGATCAATTGTTGATGGGTTATATTTCTTATCTGGAGGGGGAATGTTAATATTGCAGATTGGCCTAGAAGGGAGAAATGGGAGGAGAGTTGAGTGAGAGGAGAAGCAGAAGGAATAGGCAGGTAATCATTACAATGGGGAGCACCGGATGACCAATATCCCAGCTCCATTATTTAAAAGCTTTCCTCAACTTCCACTCTCAGTGCCTGCTGGTGGCTCCAGGTTCTATTTGTTGTCTGTAAGTTGGAGGGCCCGGTTGATGAGTAACATGGCTTCTCCTGTCCATCATGTTACTGCCATGTCTCACTGAAGCCTAGCCCAGAGGGGAGGAAAACTCTCCTCAGTTGGAAATGTGGCCACCTAATTTGTGGGTTTGCATCTGCTGAGAGCCCAGGGAAGTGAAAGAGCGGTTGGTTGTGGTCATCCATGCTTTATTATAGCCTTTCAGGAGGCTGCACCTATCATTGTCTTTTGTCCCAGGGTGGCTGCAAGAACATTTCCTCAGCCTGGTGCAGTATGTTGTGTGAATGTGGACCTTATAAGAAGAAACGTGTCTCCAGCTTATTTCTTTAAAAATGATGGTTCAGCTAGTGTAGTCCCTGCTGAATTAATACACATAATTCACTAACCCTTTGGCCAACAGGTTCTCAATCTCAGAAAATAAACCAGGGTTAAAAGTTGCAAGTGTGAATGCAGCCGTTGGTGAAGTGACCAGGTTAAGTGGGTTGTATGGCTATGATCATAACCTTTCTATGGTAAAGACTTCAGGATATTAACCAGGAGACCATGAACTCTACTCCTCCCTTGGGCACAAAGCCAGCTGGGTAAACCTGGGCCAGCCAACCTCTGATATCCTAGGAAAGAGACAACATCATACAACTTCTGATAAACCTCTTCACCTATAGTCTTGCTGACAACTTTCCTACACAACTGGCTGAGTCTGGCTTCAGTCTTGCAAGACCAGCCAAAGTGGGCTCCAAGTGACTAAGCTCAGGCAGGATGGTCTGTGTAGAAACAGTAGGAAAGCTCCAATTTTGACCATGAATTTCAAATACCAATGAAGGCTGCAGGGAGGATGATAAAACAAAAGTCCTAGAAGGCCTGGTGGACAACAGGAGGTGGATGTCCCTTCCTGTCAAGGGAAGGGAGGTCATGCTGGAAAAGAGGAAGCAGATGGAGTTCCCTACTTGATCTGGCTCAGGCAGCCTCAGGCATGGTTGGAAAAGATTTTTCTGAAGGAGGGGCCTCCTAGCACATAAAAAGGGCGGGAGAGCAGCAGTACATCATAAAAATTTTGGCTTGAGACTGTGGGGGTTTCCATATCAAAGCACCCTTTTCTGTTATCAGCATAATGCAGCCCAGATGGTCAACCAGGAACCCCTTCAGGAGGTTACTCCCAGACACATGCAGGCTAGGAGAGCTCACCAGAGCCTAGACTGTTTGCAATCATGCTTGCATTAGGGCAGCCTCAGCACACCCAACCTTGGTGGGAGTGCCTCCATCCCCTTTGCAAGACACAATTGCAGAACCCCTGTGAGTGTGTTGGGTGGGTGTCCAACCAGGTGATTGACAGTTGTGTTTGCTCTGTGGAATTGAGCCAAGGAAGTCAAATTCCATAGACCATCATAGAACCATGTATTCCACTTAACCTGGATTGGCTAGAAACCATCTTTCCTGAACTGTGTGGAGTCATCAGATAGATGAATGGGCAAAGTTCACAGCTCCTATTTAGGTCATCCAGGTTTTTCCAGACATTTTTTCATTAGTTTTAGCAATGTGGGCACATCTCAGCCTGGCACTGCCCAAGGGAGGTTTAAAGGTGTTGGTCTTCAGAGGGAACCAGATTAAAGAAATAGCTTCCTTCTCCCTTGGATCTTCAAAGAAATCTCTAAAGATCAGGGGACTCATCTTTGGTCAGCCATAGACTCCTTGAAAACACTACTGAGATTTTTAAAACGGTTTATCCCATTTCATCTATTCCAGTAGCTGTGAAGCCAGCTGTCATCATGTTAAGCCAGCATCTGGTGTTTTGGCATGGTACCTTATGCTTATGTAGCAGTTCTCTTTCCTTAACCTAAGTAAACGGTGTTGCATTAACTCACCTGCATTTACCAGAAACCGTCTATGTGATGGCCAATGAAGTACGTTTGCACACAAGATTGAAAATATTACTAACTATTTGCCCGAGCCGACACAACCGGGCTCCCTAAACTGCAGGGACCCGGCTGGAATTCGCCTCCCCCGTGATTCTATAAGGAATCTAAGCCGCCCCGGAGAGGTGGTGATTAGGAGATAAATCTTCGCTGGGTGCAGGGACCACGCAAGATCCCTGCCCGACACGAAGCAACATCTCTGAAGGGAGACGAATCGCATCCCCCCCCCTTTCTGGAGGGTGGACCATAGGCGAAGGAGAATCTTTGAAACAAGAAAGGGAAAAATCTGCTGGAATACTTCGGGAAGGTACTTTATTTGGTCTCTGAAACACTCTGCTGGGAAACCTTTTTCTTTTACCAAAGCTTTGAAGTTGAAGATAAGCGGCGAGCTTGGATTGAAGTGTGAGATTCCTCAGCTTCACAGAATGTTTTGAAATGGCCGACTGAACTGATAAGAGTTACTTATGTTTGCGCTGAAAAGGATTGGATTGTGACTGACTTTTCTAATTCTTTTTTTCTGTCTTTTTGATTTATTTCACTCAAAACTTTGAAACTTGGAGCACTTCCACAATCCTATAATTATTTGGACACTCTATTGTGCATCTTTAAACTTAAATAAGGACTATATCTTATCCTTTTTTTGTCTCTGTTTTCCTTCCAACAAAAAGGACTGTAACACTTTGAAACTATTTAAACTATTTCCTACATCGTATAGCTCTTGGAAAAACAGTGGGCGGACATATATGAACAGATTTACTGGAAATATTGTCTAGAAACAAACTAACAGAGATAAACTAAGTGTTAACAAGGTAATTGGAGCTACTTTTTCCTAGTTTGCGGATTCGCCAAAATGCCTACGCACATAGATATATACACTGCAGAAAACCAGGAGCTTTTGGCTGAAATCTTGAGGGAATTGAGAGAATTTCGTGCAATACTTGACATTACACCAAGTGAAGAAATTGAACAGATTAGAGAAATTAAAGAAGAAAATGGAAATGAGGCTGTTTGTGGACTGGATTTAACTGAAGACAAGGGAGAAGATCCAGGAGAGGAGATAAGATCAAGACCTCATCAGAAATTTGAATTTCAACCTGTCTGGCAAAAGGAAGGAAAAGGAGAACAAAAGATAGAGGAAATCACACCAGAGTTACACTTGATATTTGAAAATAAATCAAATTTGAGGAAAAGAATTGGTCAGCACTATGATTGTACAGCTATACAGGATCACAATGTGCCAATGGAAGTTTATAAAGAACATGAGAAGAGGAAAAAAAGTCGATGGAGAATGTGGACTTTAAAAGAGGCAAATTTAATTCATCCTTGGAGAGACAACGGCTGAAAAGAGGAACTTTTATCCCTTGATGAGCAATAACTAGGCTGGGTTTAAATTACCATCAAGAAGTATTAATTAATTGATTGTTAGTAATAACTATAGATGCTTATAATAAGATTAGGTTTTTGATAATGATATATATTAGTTTATCTATAGATGGGGAATTGGGCTATTTAGATGGTTATAGAAAAATGATGTGTTAATGAATGATATATATCTGCTTATCTAAGATGGGGAGTTATGCTATTAAGATGGTTATAGAATACTCTTGGTAAAGGTTTTGTTAATAATATATATTTGTTTATCTATCGATGGGGAATTATGCTATTTAGATGGTTAAAGATAGATTATGTGTTAGTGAATGATATATATTTGCTTATCTATAGATGGGGAATTATGCTACTAAGATGGTTATAGAATACTCTTGGTAAATGTTTTGGTTAATGATATATATTTGTTTATTTATCGATGGGGAACTATGCTATTTAGATGGTTATAGAAAGATTATGTGTTAGTGAATGATATATATTTGCTTATCTATAGATGGGGAATTAGGCGATTAAGATGGTTATAGAATACTATCACTCTTGGTAAATGATCAATCAATTAATAGTTACATAAAATTTTAGATAATTATATGGAATCTATAGAGATATGAAGGGATTAAATAAGGGATATTAATAGTAAATAGGATTTAAAGATATTATTAAAGAAAAAATAGATTGAGGCTAGAATACTTGATAAGACTTGTGGATACTGATATTGACTCACAGGATAAATTGTTAGATTTAAAATTAATAAAATGAGATAACCCATGAATAATAATCACTCCTGGAAGGCACAGAATTTATGGATACCCGATTAGGCCTTCTTATATTTAAACTTATTTAAATTTATTTATACTGTTTTTTGTTCTTTTTTGTTTGGTTTTATAAATAGAACGTTATTATACAATTAGGCTTTACTTAAAAGGGTATTAAAACAACTAGCAAGATTTGGGACTGAGACATAAGAATTGTAATAATTGATATGAAAATTGAGCGATAAATCTTAAATCTGAAATTATAAAATATCATCAACACAAAATAGAACTGGCTCCGAGGCCGAAATACACCATGTAAATGAGATGAAGAGTGTGGAGTAGAGAGGTAAGGGAAGGAGAGAGAGAAAGGAGAGAGGGCAAAGAGGGGGAAGAGGAGAAGAGGAGAAGAGAAAGGAGGAGTGGAAAGGGGAGAGAGGAGAAGGAGAGAAGAAGGGGAAGTAGAGAAGGGGAGGGCGTTAGAGGGAAGAAAGGAGGTAGGGAGGAGGAGGAGAAAGGGGAAAGAAAATGATGGATAAGGCACAAATATGGTGTATGGAGAGCAGAAGAGCCCTCTTGGAGTTTTCTGGGTGTTGATGGTAAAATGAAATGATGGTAAAATGGAATGATGTAAACATTTAATAATATAATATGATGCTGGCTATGTAACAGTATATATGTTGTTATTTACTTTGAAAATCGAAAATAAAATAAAAATATCTATTTAAAAAAAGAAAAAGAAAATATTACTAACTATTAATAGTTTCAGTCTATTAATAACATTAATAATAGGGAGGGAAGGGTACCCACGCTCCATTGCCACTCCCTTCCACACAAAGTTCATGAGGGGAAAAAGCAAAGCCCAGACACATCATGGACTTTTCCCCCATGGAAAAGTCCCCCATGGAAAAGTTCCAAAAAGAAAGATGGGATCTCAGGGAATCCTTCCCTCTCCCCCCTCCATTCTGTGAAGAGACTAATGTGTTTTATAGGCCTTGATGTTGCATTTTGAGGGGACACCACCAATTGTGTTTGTGAAGCTTTGTTTTCTGTTTGTGTGTTTCCAGGAAAGCTAATGGAGAGGGGGTGTCCCTGGAGGGACCCTCTGGGACTTCTTAGGAAGGGGCATACTGGGGGGTCCCTCGTGGCCCCTGAACACCCTCCAGCCGGGCTCTCCTGAGCAGCTGCTGCTCCCACTTTCCCAAGAGCCTCCACTGGAGGAGAATCTCTTCAGGGCAGCCATTTCTAGGTGGGGGAGGGGCCTTTCCAGGACCTCAGTCTCCCCTCCCTCTGCATTACTTTTAAAGGGTCGTCCTTCTATTGTTCCAGAAAGTGTGAAAACTCCCAAATGAAGACAAATAGACATGTACCAGAATTATATCGTGGGATTCAATTTGGGATATTAATTGGGAATATCCCAATATCAATAGCTGAGAAAAGGCACATCAGGAGAAAGAGGACCACCACACCAGTTGGGGCACTATCCAAACCTCAGTGAAATAAAAATATCAATTCCAAAAATATTGTGAAAGAGATGATGTTTAGACATTCCTAAGTAACTTTGAAGATGTATAATAAGCTTAGTGTCAGGAATCCAAGTCTATTATTTGGAAGCAAAGTCCATTGCAAGTAAATACTCTGAGGCAGGTTAATTCCTCAAAAAATAGCTGTATTGGAAATATCAAATTGGCACATATCTGGTGAAAACCAACTCTGAGAGGCCCCTTGGTTTTCACCTAATTAAAAGTCAAACTTTCCACCCACAAATTCAAACAATCAGTCACATGGTCCAATCATGGCAGCATCCTCAGGTCTGGTGACATCACTCCTCCTTCTGCTGGCCAGGTGGGCAAATATCCTTGGTTCCCAGGGGAAAGTATTTTATTTTGGCTACAAAACCCCAACCATTTTAAATACAATACAATAGCAGAGTTGGAAGGGACCTTGTAGGTCTTCTAGTCCAACCCCCTGTGTGGGCAGGACCATTTCTTATACCATTTCAGACAAATGGCTATCTAACATCTTCTTAAAGACTTCCAGGGGCCACCTCCCTATCCCTCAACTCCAGTGTGGCAGCACTGAAATTCCAAGACAGCTTTAGCCAAGTCAGCTTCAGGGTTGAGTACTCCCCAAAGCCCAGGATATGGCTCCTGTTTGCTCTCTCTTAAAATAATGCTTAAGCCAAATATTAGCTAATTTGAGTGTTCTGAGGAAAAGGAGGAGAAGCAATAGTTAAAAAAACCACAAATATTAATTATTAATTCATTTGTTTAATGTTTGAGATTATTGTGGGTATTGATTTGAGTAATCTTACACTCTTCATATTTTTATTTTATTTGGTTTAAATAACCCTAATTGCAGGGAACACAAGCAAAGAAAGCATACAAACCAATAATAATTGTAATACATAATTAAATGATATGACTCTAAGAATAATTTCATTATCAGTTTTCTAATTTTATCACTAAGTGCTTCTTAGTGTTTAGCTCTGGTCGCAGGAGAATAATGTAGCACTTGGGGAAGAAGATGCAGCCCAGCACCCCAGCACCAGAGGCCAAGATGGAGAAGACCTGCACAGCCACCATGTATTTCCCTTTGGTGCTCAGGTAGGTGGGCAGAAAGGAGATCCAGACACTGCAGAAGACCAGCATGCTGAAGGTGATCAGTTTGGCTTCATTGAAGGCCCCAGGGAGGTTCCTGGCTAGGAAAGCCACCGTGAAGCAAACAGCAGCTAGGAAACCCATGTAGCCAAGGACAACATAAAACATGGCAACAGAGCCTTCATTGCATTGAAGGATGATCTCTCCAGGCTGGGAGTGCACCTCAGAATCAGGGAATGGGGGAGAAACTCCCAGCCAAAGGGCACAAATGAAAAACTGAACACCAGAACAAGAAAGGATGATGGAGTTGGCCAAGCTCTTCTTCAACCATCTTTTTACTCCATTTCCTGGTTTTGTTGCCAGGAAGGCCAATACCACTGTGATAGTTTTTGCCAACAAAGAAGACACAGTTACTGAGAAGACAATGCTGAACACTGTTTGTCGGAGAAGACAGGTGGCTTTTCTTGGTTGTCCAATGAAGAGAAGAGGAGACAAGAAGCAAAGCAGGAGGGAACCCAGGAGGATGTAGGAGAGGTCCCGGTTGTTCGCTTTGACAATGGGAGTCTCTCGGTATTTAATGAATGCTATTAAAACAAGGCCTGTGGTTAGGAACAAGACTAGGGCAAAAGAGACCAATATAATGGCCAGATGTTCCTCATAGGCCAGGAAGGTGATTCGTTTAGAGATACATCGGAGTTGGTTCTCAGTTGAATATTGATCATCTGGACACTTGGTACATTTTTCAGTATCTGGGATAATAGAAAATAGTGTTTATTTTTTCCTCTCAAATTTCAAGAAAACCTTGAACCCCTGTTCATTCTCTTTATTCACCTTCATCAAGGAGGGAAACCTTAAGGTTTCTTCTACTGAGAGACTAGTGACTTCAATATAAAACCAGAAATCTGTTGGGCAACCCCCATGTGGTCTGACACCAATGATTCAGTAAGGGAAATTTACCAAATACAGATATGATCATAGAAGGCATGACTGAAATACAGCAAGAAGAACCTGAATTTTCAGCAATTGTCATTTGGGGAGAGGGGCAGGGATGGGCTGCTGCGGTTTGCAGCGATTCAGGAGAAACTCTAGCTAAGATACTGTCCAATTCAGACAACCCCCAAAGCCCATCCTCGCTGGCCGTCCAGGCTGAGAACGGGCACCGGACGGGATGCCAGTAGCACTGGGAACCGAACTGTGCACAGAGGAGCCAGCGGCTGGGGTGCCCTGAAGCAGTGTCATCCAGCATGTCCTGAAAGAAGAGCCCCAAGGGCAAGAGCAGCAGCACCATACCCTCCTCTGCCCTGCCTGCTGCCCAGCAAGACTTACATGCTTCAAATGCCAGAATTTTGGAGCCAACATTTTGGTTGCTAAGCAAGAATGTTGTTAAGTGAGTTTCACCAAATTTTACAAGTTGGCCACATCCACCCAGTCACATGAGAGTAAAGCCCCTCCCACCTGGTCACATGACCACCAAGCCACTCCCACCTGGTCACATGACTGCCAAGCCACTCCCACAAAATGGGTTATACCTATAGAATAGGTTCTAAAAAAATTTGAAACCCACCACTGGGTGACACCCACCTTCCTGAGTGGAGATGGTCCCCGCTGGACAAGGAACACAGTCATAGCAGCAAAATGGCTCTCCTTCTCGCTTCTGCTTGACAAATCCAGGATGGCATTTTTCCACACATTGTGACTGAGGAAAAGGCTAAGCAGAAAAATAAGGAATTCCAAAGAAAAATATGTTAGAATTAACCATCCTGACATGCTGCCATACTCTTGAAATAAAAGTGACTGCTGAATTTCTAGAACTATACTGATATGAGGTAGAGGTAAAGTCAGGAGGACATGTCCCTCAGAAAGTGTAAGTCAGGAATCTTTTGCTGCAGAACCTAAGAACTGTGTGAGGGAATTTCTAAGGCCCCCGCTAGGTATCCAAGACAAAATCTTTTCTGTGGAAAAACTACAATTAGGTAACAGCAACTGGTTTGGAAGAAGAAACCCTTATTTGTTTTAGTGAAATTTGTAGCCCATTTTCTTCCCAGAATGACACAAATAGCTAACAATCAAGATGAATAATTGAATTCAAGGGTTTTTTTTTTCATGAAGTGCCTTCATACACGCCATGGCCCAAATCAAAGCAACATATTTTTTTTAATTTGTCCCTCATTTATTCAGAGATCAGGAAAGGCTTTTCTTTGAGCCAATCAAATTTCAGTGGTTCAGTTTTTTGAGTCAGGATGTTATCACTCAGCAATTGAGTCATTTTGACTCCATGTTAAAAAGAATAAAATCTTGTATCTCCTTCATAAGAGCAGGAGGCCAATTACATTATCTCAGTGGGATGAAAGATTGGAAGAGATAACTCTAGCCAGGTCTGGATTTCTTAGAAACTTCTTGCCCTGCTCTTCTATGGGACACTGGTTCAAATTGATGAACCTGAATTCAGGCACTGGCCAACCAATTTGCCTTCTTGTTTGCTATTTGAAGACAAGGAGGAAGTGGATCACAATCCCTAGCCCTTGAGGGATTGGCCCTCTCTTACCATTTTCATGCAACTCCTCCATTTCAGCACTGAGTCAGGGTGCTCAGCCTGATGAAATGGATCATAACCTTTTGGAAAATAGAGAAAAGACACCAATATTTCTCCTACCCCGTTGTGCAACTTCAGCCGTGACAGATGATCTTCGTTGATAATAATTCTCTGCTTTTCAACAGTCACCAGTTTGTTTCCATGGTAACTGCTACCATAGCGAGACACCCAGGTAGAGATACTCAGATCAGCCTTTAAATCTCCATTTTCGTCCAAGTACAGTTTGAAGTTAGAAAGATTGCAAAACTCATTCTTCTCCAAAAAAGGATGGAACTAGAATGGGAACATCCAGTCATTTCTTATATTGAAAAAGTTTTATTGAGTTTTAAATTTTTTTACAAATAGGGTAAGGTTAAGGTGTGAGTAAGATATTGTGAGAACTTTCACGTCGAAATCATCGGCCCCTTCCGAGGCTTCATAACAAAATATAGATAATACAAATTTTCAAAAGTACTACAAAATGGAAAGAAGTGCTTACATCGTTGTAAAAACTGTGCTAGCAATCATATACAAACATCCAAACAAAAGTTATATTATATTCAAAAAGTCATTTTTGAGATCTAAGTCTCTTGGCAATTGTATCTTCTTGTCCTCCTCCCTGGCCCCCAGTGGGCGGGGCTGCGGCCCCCTCCGCTCTTCCATTTTCATCCTCCAGGATTGAGGAATGTTTTTTAAGAAAGGCTTCCACCTCTGCAACTGTTTTAATCCTTACTCTCCCTCCTTCCCAGAACACCAACATCCCTTCTGGCATCAGGAACATCCAGTCATTTCAAAAGCAGTAAACCAGGTAAATTAACCCTGTTCCCATTTATCTCTTTCTTTTACAGAGGTCTAACTTGCAAATATCCTTAGTTGGTAGAACAGGTTTAACCACTTTCTTCAGAAATGAAAAACAAAGGTTCAATAAAGTTTGTCAATCATATCTTGGAAATATATGTTTTGAAAACAATATGATTGAGAAAATGTGACAATTATAAGAAACGTTCTAAAGTGGGCCATCAATAAAATGCACAAAGAAAGGGAACATCCATAATGGACTTCAGTAAGACATTTGAGAAGGTAGACCATAACCTACTACTAGATAGTAGAAGAATGTGAGTTAGACAGCAGATGGATTCGTAATTGGCTAACGAACCACACTCAACGTGTAATCCTCAATGGAACTGCATCTACATGGAGGGAAGTATGCAGTGGAGTACCCCAAGGCTCTGTTTTAGGCCCAGTACTCTTCAACATCTTCATCAATGATTTGGACAAGGGAATAAATGGGGAACTCATCAAATTTGCAGATGATACCAAGTATTAACTGTGAGAGGGATCTTGGAGTCCTAGCGGACAACTATTTAAATAGTAGATATGTAGATATGGCAGTGGGCAATGTGCACAAGGGCCAGCAGCGATCCCGATCCCAGGCAACCAGGCGCTACTGCTGCTGGAGCTACATGACCCAACTGGGGTCGGGGGCTTCTACCATTTGTGCTGTGCTTTGCAGCTGCCGGAGCCCTGAATGGACCTTTTGGGCTGGGCTGCCTGCATGGCTTCTCCCTGAACCTGGCTGAATGCCAGCAGCGCTTCCTGGCCCTGCAGCACATGCTGCACCTGGAGCTGTTCAGCTGCTGACCACAGGAGGAAGACTGCCAAGTGTGGCTTCTCAGAGCAGCTGCCCTGATCTCTTCCTCTGGGGATCCTCCCCCCAACAAAAAGACAGAAAAGAGCCTCTGTCCCCAACTCCGTCAAAACCTTTTGCCACTGTTTCATTGAGCGTGGCTTGCTGGGGAAGGGTGTGTCATGTGACCGAGTGTGCCTGAGTGATGTCAAGCTGGCCACTCCCACTCAGTCGCATGCCTCCTCATCTAGCCACACCCATTGAACCATTAGTAAAAATATTGAAACCACCCCTGAATTAAGCGATTAGATTGGCCAAACTTGTTGTAGTCCTGTTACCACAAGTAGCTTGAAACGGTTCCCCTCCTTCTCCTTTTTATTTCTTCTCCATAGGAACTAAGATTAATGGATCCTTGTCAGGACCCCTTACCTGCCACGGCTGCAGCCTTGGAGCCCCCAAATCCCCTTTGCTCTCCTTCCTTCTCTTCCTGGATATGGAGGAATATGCAGCATTCAAGGCATGGGCCATAGTCATAATGGAACTGTAAGAATGGTGTTGATTCCACACCCGTTCCTTTTTCTTTTGGATTGCCAATGGTGATTTTTCAGTGCATCTTTTCCGGCCTTTGACAGAAAATGCATGCTTTGAAAAAGAGCATAGAAATGATGAATGTCCTAAGGGTGGTTCAACAAAGAATTTGGATATAAAGGAATCCTTTATTTTCCCCTTTTTTCTCTCAAAATCAACAGTCCAGATACTATTCACATATCTGAGACCTCTGCGGCCATGCAATGGATATACTATAGAAAGTGTTGTGATCCAGACTTTCCTTTCAATGGGTCCGGGCAAATGCCTAAGTATAAAATTAAAAGGAAGAATTCTTTCCAAAGCAGCACCAAATTCTATGTAATGAATATAGACATTGACTTGTCTCCACTTAGTAAGGGCATCGCTGTGGGGTGCTGTGACTTGAGTTGTTGAGAATTGTTGTGATATAACAACACAAATGCCATTCCTGTCAAGCAAAGCTGCAAAAATCCTCATGAAAGTATCTCCATTGTCTGTGTCTGGAGCAAAGAGACCAATCAGGGTCCATCTGAAATAGAGGAGCACTCGGACAATTCCTGGGTAGATGGCCTCTTTTAAGGGGAGTAAACTGTGATAATAGGGCAATTGACTTTTATCATGTAGAAAATCTGAAGAGAATTCAAAATTGATCTGAAAAAGCAATGAAGAATGGCGCGTTATATTTGGGATCAGATCAATTCCCAAATATTAGCTTTAAAAAATACAATTTTATTGTTGATTAGCCATTAACCCATATGAAAACAAAGAATAAAAATATGTAACAAGATTACAAAAGAAACTAAGTGAAAAGAATAAAGAATCATTTCTCTATCATACCTACATCTCCAATCCACATATCCATTTGTGCACTGAAATATTTTGTTGAATAAAGATCCATACTGAATGCAGTTTTTCAATATCAACCAAACAGGAAATATTTATATTATTATTGGGTTATAAATGATCTAATCTGCAGTCCAAGGTACTGATCTCTTTCTTATATAATTTATATTCAGATTATAGATGTCTTTTGTAGATCACTGGGACTCAGCAAATACAAGTCTCTTTGTTACAAGACTCTTGATTTAAATCTTCCATATTTAAACTTTGTATCCAGAGCTCATATCCTGCTTGAGTAAACACCACCTTAAGATATCCAAGCATTTCTGCATCGAAATACTTGCCAATTTGAATGTACATTTGCAGAGGACCATTTGTTTCAATGTGCCATCCTTATTGAACATGTTTGTATCTTTCTCTGCTCCAATATCTGATTTCTTGTTCAGCAAAGTTTTTAATCTTTGTTTCCAGCTGAATAAGAAACAGGAACACTACCCCCCCCCCAATACAATTTGTCAGCTGTACAGTTCAAGGTGTCTTTCATTGAAATTGTTTCTTCTTTAATTGTCTCTTCTAAAACACAGATTTTGGGGAGTCTGTCAGTTTCAGAGAGAGAGAGAGAGAGAGAGAGATTGGAAGGTTCATGTGTAAATCAACCTGCCAATAGAGGACAGCAGTATTAGGGATTTTTTTTAATAATTCAGAAAGTCATTCAGAGGAGCTTTATTGCTTTTCAAGCCATTTATGATGAATATTTTCATAGATAGCTTTAGGGTGAAAAAAAATTAACATGTTGGCTAATCTGCTTGTAATTTTTTAAAATAAAGTGGTTGATTAATGGAAGTGATCCCTAGGAATTCATAAGACTTATGTGATTTTAATCAGCTACAGGTAAAATAATCCATTTGGATTATATTATTTTTGCTAAAATTATGTACAAAAGTTGATCTCTGCTCTACCTTCTTTTGGACAGAAGACCCATTGATTGAACCCAGAGTCTCTCCTCACATTTCCAAATGTGCAGCAGAAGAACCATAATCAATGATGATAATGTCATGAGAGGATATCACTGCTTTGATCATTACCTCCTAATCACTGTGGATCCCAATCCCTAACCCTGATGCCTACAATGGCCATGATGAAAAGCAGTTCTTCAGTTACAAAGAGATCTATCACATACCGACCCACCACTCCATTCAGTTTACCTATAAGAAAGAACACATACAAACCTGAGGGACTTTGTAGATGTCTCCCAATGTTGACATCTGGATGGAGATGTCATAAGTAGCTTCATCCACAAGAGCCAAAATGTTGTCCTTCCTTCCACAGCTGTAGTTGGGAACATTGGCTTCTCCAGTAGACAGCATATCCATCAAGGCATCTGAAGTCAAAAGTGTGTTCACATAGTTGTCATGGATGTGGTAGCCAAGAGTGAGATTGTGCAGAAGCTGGGGAGTCTTGTTGACCTCTTGAATATTCAAAATGTTTCGTAGAAGTCTATGCTTATCAAAAGGTGAACTAAGATAAAAATATTCATGTTATCCTCATCATCATTAAGAGAAAAAGCAAATTGTTTTCATTTCATTGCTCTTTGTCTCCACAAGCCTTCTAAGCTTTAAGCCAATACCGATCCAAAAGTTACCCATCGGCATTTATTTTAATGAGTGTTGGGGAGAGGAGATGGAGAAAGCTTTCCACTAAAGTTCAGAACCACTAATATAATTATTTGTAGCAGAACTCATTTTCAACTGAGAAGTAACCAGGATTCAAAATCATCCAATCATTAAAATAGAAACTATCATAATGGAAAGAGGCTCTTTCATATGTGACCCAGAAGAGCAATAGTAAAATATGGCCATTCTCTTTTCCTAGAATGATCAAGCATTGAATATGAATGAGTGGTTGTAAAAATATGAATATGAGCTAGTCAGAGGCAAGTATAATCCATTCAATAACTACTTTAAACCAAAGTTGGTAATGAAGTAGAACTAAGGGTTAGACCAGGAAAGCTTTGGAATCTGGACTTTTTTCAGGAAGTTTATTTTTCGCCCTATCTTTGGATTCAATATTTTTTTTTACAAAATGAGAGAAATGAGAGCAATCAAAACAATTCAAGAAATAAGAAATAAGGTCCTACAATACAGGCATCAGTGAAATAAGAAGAAAAGAATAAGAACTGCAAATAGAGAGAATGAAACTCCATCACAGTGAATGACTTACAACTCAAACTGAAAATGAGGTTCCATGTTGAAAGGCGACATTGTTGTACGCAATATTTTTGTTCCAGTGTTGATGATACTAATGATATGGTCTCCTGGACTGTAATAGCTCCATGGCTTATTTCCATTCTGCTGCTTGAAATTCAGTGGGCACTTCATTCTAAGCTTTCCAGAGATTGCCTGGGACACCAGCAGGAACAGAAGCACAAGCAGAAGGTCCATAATTCATGGGTCTGAATCAATCCCCTTCCTGTTTCTAAGAAATAACAGTAAAAGTTAGATGAATTGAAAGGACCTTTATAATGTAGAAATTCTAGACTTTCTGTATTCAGACAAAGACAAATCAAACTTCACTTGGAAAGGAGAGAAAGTACATTAAAAAACACAGTCCATACCTGCACCTTAACCAGTGCTGCATTGTTTGAGAGACTGAGGCATTTATCTTTTCCTAATGCAAGATCCCTTCCATGTTGTTTCTTTCGGTTGTTTACCTCAAAGACAATCCCTGGAGAAGTAGCAGAAGAGGTCCCAGAGACCAGAACTTTGATAATTACAGTGAAAAGTAACTTCTCCTCTGTGGACCCTAGATTTCTTCAGGACTTCACTTTCAAAGGACTAGTTGGAGAAGAACACCTTAGAGAAAAACCACACCCTGGGGGCAGATCTACATTGTTGTGTAGTAGTTGTGGTCCTTTCCAGAAAGTGATGCTGGATGAAGATACTTCAACATCCAGGGAGTTAACTTCTACTGTCCTTTAATATGATATCTTCTCTTGTGGAAGATCATGCAGGCTGATGTAATTTATTGCCATTCTGTGTTGGTGGCACTAAACTCAAGTGCTGTCTGTCTTCCAAAAGCAAGGAAGTAATCAATATACCCTTAAACCCTTTCTTAGGTCTCCATATATGAATCCTGATTGGAGCTGATTTTAAAATTACTTGTGAGTGAATTTTATTTATATTGTGAATTTTATTTCTTAATTTTTCTTGAAAGGTCAATTTTGGGATGAGATTTGACTAAGAAACTTTATATTCTGAAGTCAGTTATTGTACTAAATAAACAGAGTCCTTTTGTCAGGGTGGCAATTCCCACAGCATAATCCATGGTGAGACATGATTTCTTTCCACACCCTGCCAGAAACTTGTGGACCACCACCACCTCCTCCCCCTCCCTGTCCTCCTCCTCCTCCCTCTCCTCCTCCTCCTCCTTCCTCTCCTCCTCCTCCTCCTCCTCCTCCTCTTCTTATGTTTAGATGTAATTGGTGGAGTGGTACCTCTTTGGCCTACACATCAGTGAGATTTTTTTTGAGAATTCTCCCCTTCCCCCAAAGATTGCCAAGTGCTTGGGAGTCCCAGTGTTCGTGAAGTTTCTGTGTTAGTTTTTGTCTTGGAATTACATTCATTATCTGGAAGGGATGCATATTGATTTGTTTACCTTGGCCTACAAGAATTAACTGGGGGTTTGAGGGAGAAAGAAAACTGACAGAATAGGTAGAACCATCCTGACTGTGACGGGTAGAATGTAGGTCACACTTTATGACATCTGATCTGCTACTCAATGGTCTCCCCACTGCATGGCCCTTGGCTTCTACTCTCAGTGTCTAGCTACAAGATGTTTGGTGATTCTGAATTCCAGCTGTTGCATTTGAATGCCAGGTTGATGCCAACAAGGTTCCTTTCATTGGATCTGTTGATCCAGGTAAGCCTTTAGTCCTGGAATGGGCAGGTGGATGGAGCCTTGGATCATACCTCTATCCTTTGCTAATGCTGTGGTGAACTTTTGGTTTACAGAGAAACTACAGAAGATGAAACAGCTGAAAGGTGTCTGGACAACATTGGAGAAAAAGGTAAAACGAACAAGGCCATACATTTTTAAGGACCCATATTAGGGATTAATTTATAGTGATAAAGGTAGTAAACAGCAATATTTTCCCACACTCATTGTGTCTGGTGATAGCCATGCAGCAGCCATATTTTGGGTGGCTTGGTCCTTATTGGTTAGGGAGAGCAGCATCTTGGAAGATTATTCAGGCTCTGTGGATGATAAAATTGCTCAGACTTGCTCTGAACCGGGCAGGAAAGGGAAAGATACCTGAAGAAACATCTAGTGGTGTTACCTGGAGGGAGTTTGAGTTGGTGACTCTTAAGGAAGTGGACATTGTTCCTTGTGAGGTACAGAAGCCAACCACAGTGCTGCTTTCTGAAGGGTTTTGAAGCCTTGACTCCTCATCACTTGGATCACTTTATTGTTTTATTGTTTTATTTATTTTTATTTAATTTTTTATACTGCCCTACTCCCAAAGGACAGCCAAAATGAAACACAGATATACAAAAGTTAAAACAATTTAAAAACATATTAAATGTTTTGTGAATTACGAATTATGATTACGAATCTATCTGGTGGTGATGCTGTCTAACCCATCACCACCAGATGGATTCGTAACTGGCTGACCAACAGCACTCAATGTTTAGTCCTCAATGGAACTGCATCTACGTGGAGGGAAGTAGGCAATACAGTCCCCCAAGGCTCTGTTTTAGGCCCAGTATTCTTCAACATCTTCATCAATGATTTGGATGAGGGCATAAATGGGGAACTCATCAAATTTGCAGACAACACCAAGCTGGCAGGAGTAGCCAACACCCCAGAAGATAGGCTTAAGATACAGAAGGATCTTGACAAACTTGAACATTGGGCACTATCTAATAAAATGAAATTCAATGGCAAAAAGAGTAAGGTTCTACATTTAGGCAACAAAAATGAAATACACAGGTACAGTATTCGTAGGTGGTACCTTGCTCAATAACAGTAACTGTTAAAGGGATCTTGTAGTCCTAGTGGAGAACCATTTAAATATGAGCCAGCATTGTGCAGCAGCTGCCAAAAAAGCCAACACAGTTGTAGGCTGCGTAAACAGAGGGATAAAATCAAGATCACTTAAAGTGTTAATACCACTTTATAATGCCTTGGTAAGGCCACACTTGGAATACTGCATTCAGTTTTGGTCACCACGATGTAGAAAAGATGTGGAGACTCTAGAAAGAGTGCAGAGAAGAGCAACAAAGATGATATGGGGACTGGAGACTAAAACATATGAAGAACGGTTGCAGGAACTGGGTATGTCTAGTTTAATAAAAAGAAGGACTAGGGGAGACATGATAGCAGTGTTCCAATATCTCAGTGGGTGCCACAAAGAAGAGGGAGTCAAACTATTCTCCAAAGCAGCTAAGGGCAGAACAAGAAGCAATGGGTGGAAACTAAACAAGAAGAGAAGCAAGTTAGAACTGAGGAGAAATTTCCTGACAGTGAGAACAATTGATCAGTGGAACAGCTTGTCTCCAGAACTTGTGAATGCCCAAACACTGCAAGTCTTTAAGAAGAGGTTGGATAGCCATTTGTCTGAAATGGTATAGGGTTTCCTGCCTAGGCAGGGAGTTGGACTAGATGACCTCCAAGGTCCCTTCCAACTCTGCTATTGTATTGTATAAATTCCTTGACAACAACAGGTGGTTGTCATAAAGTATAGATTTGTCAAGAAAATAGCCAGGCTAATCTTCTACCTGGTAGGCCACATTATAAATATATGCAGATGAGCTCATTGTACTTCATGGCTACATTAAGAGAATATTAGTTGTCTGTCTGTCTTTCCATGTCATCATCATCATCAAATTTATATGCTGCTCATCTTTTGGAGCAAGGTCACCATGCATGTCTGGGTTTACAAATGTCCCACATTCTCTTTTTACAAAATGAGTATTTAGGGCGGATCCTACCTGAGTTTCTCTCTTTATGTAGTTATGGGCTCCCCCTGCTTTTCTGATTACACATTTTTAACAGATTGTGGAACTCACTTGGGACCATGTTATCTGAAGGACTGTCACTTGGTGGTCAAATCTACCTGACCCATCAGAGTGGAGAGGCAGGAAATGTTGCGGGCCGTATACCCGAGGGAGATACACCTGGTGGAACCCAGAAGAAGAGCCTTCTCCATGGTGGCTCCCTATTTCTGAAACATCACTCCCCCAGAGATTAGAACAGCCCCCACTCTAATACTCTTCTGGAAGGGGCTAAAGTCCTGGTTCTGCCAATGGGCCTGGGGAACCTAGAGTGGTATGGAGCCCATTAAATGGCTCATGTGATCTGCTGTCACCAGGGCAGGAGGTGATTTTATTATATTTTATTATATTAATTTATTTGATTTTTTATTTAGTTTTATTGTTTTAAATGAGGTTTTATATTCTGTAAGCCACCTTGAGTCGCCATGGCAGAATAGGTGGTAATATAAATTCAATAAATACATAAATAATACAAAGGATTGACATGGAAAGAGGTTTCTTTCTTCATCAGAGTTTTACTCTATTTTAACAAATCTAATCAAATTAAACTTTATTATAATTTTTTTCCTAAAAATTACGGTAATATAATAAATTTATCATATTTTAAAATCATGGATCTGTGAAGAACGGAAGAATGCATGTTAATATAGCCAAGAGGAAAAATCCACCAATTGTCCTTTAATTCCTAAATCTTCTCTCAATCCCATCCTTCCACACTTTATTAAGTAGAAACATCCTTTATTGCCATGAAATATGCCAGAAGCAAAAAGGAATAAATAAATGAATGAATCTGTCAGTAGTTGTATCCCATGCAACCATTTTCAAGTGATTAAAGAGTTCTGATTTCTTCAAGTGAAGCCCAGAGACTACTTAGCTGAATTTCATATTCACCTCCATTTTCCATGGATGTTTAGTCCAGACACATTTTCTTTGCCAGTCCTTATTTTTCTCCTTAACTTTTGCCTCAGTCCAGATGTGTGGGAAATTGTCATCCTGGATATGTCAAGCAGAAGCAAGAAGGAGAGTCAGTTTGCTGCTACAATTGTGTTCCTTGTCCTGAGGGAATCATTTCCACTCGGGAAGGTGGGTGACACCAAAGGAAATAGACCTTGAAGGATGGGTTGGATAGAGATAGGAGTGTAGGGCACTTAGGGCAAGGTTTACTATGGCCAGAGAAAATATCTCTTCAGCTTTTTATTTTGGATCTCTCTTCCCGCATTTATCTTTCTATGAATGCTAGAAGAAGAATTGTCTTAGGTCTACCTCAAGGAAGAATGATTGAAATGTGATTTACATGGGCCTCCCCTTGGGGATTACTTGAGGTTATTACTGGTCCACCATGAGGTGATGTGTACAGTTATGAGTGCACCTTATTGCAACCATGTTACCATGGGTCACGGTAGCCACTCCAGTTTGCTCACGATGCTAGATTTTGGTACCAGTCACCTGGATTTTGCAAGATTAGCAGCCTCTGAATTCAATATATGAATCTGAAACTTCAATAGGCACACAATAACAGACTTAGCACTGGGTCCAGAGCATCCAACCCTCTAAACGGATGCAAATGACCAGCTGTCTGCAACGGATATAAATCTTTTCATTCCCCACTTTTCTGTCAGAGCTGAAGAAGCTTCTTGGATGAAAAGTGAAACATCTTCAAAAGAAAAAACAAGAAAGTCCAGTTGCCTCCTGGAAAAAAAAATTACCTTTTGGATGATCTGTACTGCATGCTTGAAATTTTAGATGGGGATTTTAGTTTTTTAATTGGAATTTTTAGCGCAGGGAAATATTTAATTTGTTTTTAATTATATGTATGTATTTATTGTTTTATTTGCCCTGTGCACCGCTCCGAGTCCCTTCGGGGAGAGGGAGCGGTCAACAAATTTAATAAATTATTATTATTATTATTATTATTATTATTATTATTATTATTATTATTATTATTATTATTATTATTATTATTATTATTATTATTATTATTATTATTATTATTATTATTAAATTATGCTTAATTAGTTGGTTAAGAAGAAGCAAAGAGAAATGTTAGGCAAACCTTTTCAGGAAAGCTCAGGCTATAAAAGTGTCTCCTATATGACACTCCTCCCCAGAAGTCAAGAAGACTGTTCAGCATCTCCTTCCAAGAAACTGGAACTAGAAGTCGAGAGGAAGGATGCCATGATGAGGATGGAAATTGATCTGGAGTTCAACTAATTGCTGAGAAAGGACACATACCAAGAAAGAGAAGGAGCACCAACACCAACTGGGCACTACCCAAACCTCAGTGGTATGAAAAGACCAATTCAGAACAAACTGTAAAGGAGATCATGTTGAGATATTCCTAATAAATTTTGAAGACATCTGACAAGCTTAGGGTACCATATTTTCCATCATATAAGGTGACTGGGTGTATAAGATGACCCCTTACTTTCAGGTGCCAGCGAGCCAGCTAAAGGCCTTTGCATTGCCAGGTTTCTGTAGTTTGACCTCAGTGCCTTCCTCGTCCAGACCAACAGCCAGACCTTACTAAACCATCCCAGCATTCATCCATCGATGTGCCCAGATGAGGTGGAACTAAGTAATCTATTGAAAGCACGGTAGCTGCGCTGGTGGCAGCACAGCTTTTTGCTTTGTGGTGTTGCTTTACTTTTGTTTTAGTTTTTTTGGTATTGGTTTTCTTATAACCGCTGTATAAAACAATAGTTTAAGAAACACAAATATTAATTATTAATTCATTTGTTTAATGTTTGAGATTATTGTGGATATTGATTTGAGTAATCTTACACTCTTCATATTTTTATTTTATTTGGTTTTAAATAACCCTAATTGCCAAACAAGTACAAAGAAGCATACAAACCAATAATAATTGTAATACATAATTAAACAATATGAATCTAAGAAACAATTTCATTATCAGTTTCCTATTTTTATCACTAAGTGCTCCTTAGTGTTTAGCTCTGGTCGCAGGAGAATAATGTAGCACTTGGGGAAGAAGATGCAGCCCAGAAGTCCAGCACCAGAGGCCAAGATGGAGAAGACCTGCACAGCCACCATGTATTTCCCTTTCGTGCTCAGATAGGTGGGTAGGAAGGAGATCCAGACACTGCAGAAGACCAGCATGCTGAAGGTGATCAGTTTGGCTTCATTGAAGGCCCCAGGTAGGTTTCTGGCCAGGAAAGCCACTGTGAAGCAAACAGCAGCTAGGAAACCCATGTAGCCAAGGACCACATAAAACATGGTAACAGAGCCTTCATTGCATTGAAGGATGATCTCTCCAGGCTGGGAGTGCAGGTCAGAGTCAGGGAATGGGGGAGAAATTCCCAGCCAAATGGCACAAATGAAAATTTGAACACCAGAACAAGAAAGGATGATAGAGTTGGCCAAGCTCTTCTTCAACCATCTTTTCACTCGGTTTCCTGGTTTTGTTGCCAGGAAGGCCAATACCACTGTGATTGTTTTGGCCAACAAAGAAGACACAGTTATTGAGAAGACAATGCTGAACACTGTTTGTCGAAGAAGGCAGGTAGTTTTTTTTGGTTGTCCAATGAAGAGAAGAGGAGACAAGAAGCAAAGCAGGAGGGAGACCAGGAGGATGTAGGAGAGGTCCCGGTTGTTCGCTTTGACAATGGGTGTTTCTCGGTATTTAATGAATGCGATTAAAACAAGGCCTGTGGTTAGGAATAAGACTAAGGTGAAAGAGACCAATATAATGGCGAGATGGTCCTCATAGGCCAGGAAGGTTATTCGTTTAGAGACACATCGGAGTCGGTTCTCAGTTGAATATTGATCATCTGGGCACTTGGTACATTTTTGAGCATCTGAACTAACAGAAAATAATAATTATTTTTTCCTCTCAAATTTCAATAAAACCTTGAACCCTTGTTCATTCTCTGTATTCACCTTCATCAGTGAGGGAAACCTTATGGTTTCTTCTACTGAGGGACTAGTTACTTCAATATAAAACATAGAAAAATAAATAAAATTCCATCTTTCTGAAGTTGGTTTATGAATCAGGCCAGTTTACATATGGACCTCACACAGAAATCTCTTTGGCAACCCCCATGCCCTCTGAAACCAATGATTCAGTAAGGGAAATTTAGCAATTACAGATCTGACCACATAAGGCATGACTGAAAAATAGCAACCTGAATTATCAGAACTTGTCATTTTGGGAGAGGGGCAGGGGTGGGCTTCTGGGGTTTCACAGGGGTTCAGGAGATCCTCTAGCTATGATTCTGTGCAGGTCAGACAACCTTGGATGAAGGATGAAGGCTTGGGGATGATGAAAAATGGGCCTACCATAAATTTGGAAAGACCAGAAAATGGCTGATTTCTGGCCTCCAGAGAGCCTCTGGTGACTGGGGAGGCCATTTTCACCCTCCCAGAGGCTCAATGAAATCCTCCAGAGCCTGGGGAGGGCAAAAACACTCTCCCCTCCTGTGGTGCAGAAGACCAACTATGTCATACCCACCATGGCCACACCCACTCAGCAACTAGGTAAAGAACCCCTTGCTTAAATTGTTGAAGCCCATGGCTGGAGAGGGGTACAGTTGATGGAGGTTCTGTAATGTTTGGCAACCTCTCTTGCTGAATCTTCATATTTCTAAAACAGTCAAAAAGAGTCATAATACAAAAGGTATTTCTTGGCTGCCAAATGCCAGCTTCATGGCCTCCCTACTTCAAAACAAATAAATCGAACTGAGCAAGTAAGGAATTATTTCATAATGGGAATAATTATTACACAGAAGATAACTGAAACTTGCACACAGAAGACACAATTGGAGTGGTCTGTATTACTTCAGTTGTGTGGGATTTCCTTTGTATGTACTGTATACGTCATGGATTTTCCTATCAATGTGTGGCAGAGGTGTAAAACCTGCAGATGCATCACACACAGATCAGGCCCACACCAGCTCCACAAAGGCAAAAAACATTGTGACGGGTCACAATATGTCATGTGACATGATTAAGTTTGACACCCGTGATCTATGGCTATATTTCCTTTTTGACCAGATGGGCAGAAAATCCAAATATGGTGATTTTTGATCTATTTACAATTCTACCATAGACTTTATGCAGAAAATGTTTCTGTTGTTCCTATTCCAAGCATTATTTGTCCATTAAAGTCTAGACAAGGATCCAGAAAGGATCCGGAAGATCGACCATAAATAGAAGATTGAAACAAGCTTGTCTCTCGACAGCTACACAATTGATCACTCGATCTGTACTGTGGCCAGGGTCTTAAGTGCTGTTTATTTGTGAAAATAAAGAAATAATAAGTTGACAGTCATAAAAGTCAGAATGATTCCCAACTGATTATTTGTTTATTTTCACAAATAGGCAACATTTAAGACCCTGGCCACAGTCCAGATGGAACAATAAATTGTGTAGCTTTCGAGATACAAGTTTGTTTCAATCTTCTCTTATTCACTTTTATGAAAATTACCTTGGATGAATCCACTTCCTCCAGGCGTTCTCTTTTATTTGCTGACACCCACCTTCCTGAGTGGAAATGGTCCCCTCTGGACAAGGAACACAGTCATAGCAGCAAAATGGCTCTCCTTCTCGCTTCTGCTTGACAAATCCAGGATGGCATTTTTCAACACATTGGGACTCAGGCAAAGGCTAAGCAGAAAAAAAAGAATGCCAAAGAAAATATGTTAGCATTAACCATCCTGACATTCTGTCATACTCTTGAAATAAAAGTGACTGCTGAGTTTCTAGAAATATAATGATATGAGGTGAAATGATGAAGACATGTCCCTCAGAGAGTGTAAGTCAGGAATCTTTTGCTGCAGAATGTATGAGCTGTGTGAGGAAATTTCTAAGGCCCAGCTAGGTATCCAAGACAAGGTCTTTTCTGTTGAAGAACTACAATTAGGTAACAGCAACTGGCTTGGAAGGACAAACCCATGTTTGTTATTAGTTAAATTTGGAGCTCATTTTCTTCCCAGGAAGACATAAATAGCTAACAATCAAGATAAATAATTTCATTCAAGAGTTGTTTTGTTTTAATGAAGTGCCTTCTTACAAGCCATAGCCCAAATCTAAGCAACATTTCTTTTTAATTTGTCCCGCCTTTTTTCAGATATCAACAAAGGCTTTTCTTTGAGTCAAAATCATATTTCAGTGTTTCAGTTTTCTGGATCAGGATGTTATTTCTCAGCAATCAAATCATTTTGACTGCATGTTAAAAAGAAAAAAATGTTGAACCTCCTTCATTAGAGCCAAAGGCCAATTACATTATCCCAGTGGGATGAAAGATTGGAATAGGTAACTCCAGCCAGGTCTGGGTTTCTTAGAAACTTCTTGCCCTGCCCTTCTATGGGATACTGGCTCCAATCAGAACAAGGTGAATTCTAGTTCCAAAGCTTATTTCCAAGTGGAAGAAAAGGACCTCTCTCCAGTCTTGATTGAACTTCATCAAATTCAGTCTAAACCTGAATTCAGGCACTGGCCAACAAATTTGCCTTCTTCTTTGCTATTTGAAAACAAGGAAGAAGTGGATCATAATCCCTAGTGCTTGAGGGACTGGCCCTCTCTTACCATTTTTATGCAGCTTCTCCATTTCAGCACTGAGCCAGGGTGCTCAGCCTGAAGAAATGGGTCAGAGCCTTTTGGAAAAGAGAGAAAAGACACTAATATTTCTCCTACCCCATTGTGCAGCTTCAGCCATGACAGATGATCTTGGTTGATAATAAGTCTCTGCTCTTCAACAGTCACCAGTTTTCTGTTCATGTTGCTTTTTTTGGGAAGAAACACCCAGGCAAAGATACATAGATCAGCCTTTAAATCTCCATTTTGGTCCAAGTAGAGTTTGAATTCAGAAAGATTGCAAAACTTATTCTTCTCCAGAAAAGGATGAAACTAGAATGGGAACAACCAGGTATTTCAAAACCCTTACCTACAGGAATTTATTTTAAAATGAATGTGTCATTTTTAAATTAGCAATGTTTGATATCGAACTGTATCTGTCATTTTCTTGTGGACATTCTTGCTTAAGTTATTAGATTGGCCAAACTAGTTGTAGTCCTGTTAAAACCAAATAGGTTGATATGGTTTCCCTCCTTCTCTTTGTTATTTCTTCTCAACAGGAACTAAGATTAATGGATCTTTGTTGGGATCCCTTACCTGCCACGGCTGCAGCCTTGGAGCCTCCAAACTCCCTTTGCTCTCCTTCCTTCTCCTCCTCGATATGGAGGAATATGCAGCATTCAAGGCATGGGCCAGAGTCTTAATCACACTGTAACAATGGAGGGTATTCCACACCTCAAACTTTTTCTCTTGGATTGCCAGTGGTGATTTCTCAGTGCATCTTTTCCGGCCTTTGACAGACAATCCATGCTTTGAAAAAGAGCATAGAAATGACTGGTGCCCAAAGGGGGGTTCCACAAAGAAAGTGAGTTTAAAGGCATCCTTTATGGGCTCCTTTTTTCTCTCAAAATCAACAGTCCAGATACTATTCACATATCTGAGAGCACTGTGGTAACTCAGTGGATGTACATAAGTGAGTGTTGTGATCCAGACTTTCCTTTCAATGGGTCCGGGCAAATGCCTAAGCATAAAATGAAAAGGAAGAATTCTTTCCAAAGCAGCACCATATTCTATGTAATGAATATAGACATTGACTTGTCTCCACTTAGAGAGGCCATGAGTGTGGGGTGCTATAAGTTGAGTTGTAGAGAATTGTTGTGATATAACAACACAAATGCCATTCCTGTCAAGCAAAGGTGCAAAAGTCCTCATGAAATTATCTCCATTTTCTGTGTCTGGAGCAAAGAGACCAACCAGGGTCCATCTGAAATGGAGGAGCACTTGGACAATTCCTGGGTAGAGGACCCCTTTTTGGGGTAAAAAACTGTGATAAAAGGGCAATTGACTTTTATCATGCAGCAAATCTGAAAATAATTCAAAACTTATCTGAAAATAACAAAGAAGAATGCTGTGTTATATTTTGGGTCAAGTTGATTCCAAAATATTAGTTTTAAAGAAATGCTTATTAGAAATACTTATTTGGTCCAGTGCCTGAGCTTATTCCAATAGTTTATTTTTGATTAGTCATAAACCCATATGAAAATAAAGAATAAAAATACATAATATTAACAAGACTGTATATGACAATAGTATAAAACAAAATGTGAAAAAGATTAAGACTAAAGAAAACAAATCATATTTTTCTATCACCCCTACATTTCTTTTTCTTTTTTTTAAATAATCTTTATTAATATAAATATAAAATATAACATTTAACAAATATAAAAGGAAATCGACGTACATTTTTAGGGCGGAAAGGAAGGTAGGGGGAAAGAAGAGGGGGAAAATAGAAAAGAGAGAAGAAGAGGATGGACATACCGGGGATATAGCTATTCCCCTAATTCAAATGTTTTTGTTTGTCCCAGTCTGTTCTATTCATTATTATATACATTTTAACTTAACTATCTGCATATATATCTCTACAATTATCTTAAGTTCAATATCATCTCACTTGTTCCTTGTATTTATTTCACATTTATATTAATTGGTTGTTTACTTTGGTATCCTTTTGTTCTCTTGTCGTACCATATGTACCATTTTTCCCATGTTTGAGCATAAATTGACTCTGATTTGTCTTTTAAGGCATATGTTAACCTATCGGATTCAGCACAGTTAAAATTTTTAGATATGATTAGGTGGTCTGTTGGTATATTACTATCTTTCCATTGTTGGGCGATGGCCATCCTTGTTGCAGTTGTAATATGTATAAAAAGGTACCAGTCTTGGTTCTGAGTTTGGTTTGGTTTAATACCGATTAGGTAGTATTCAGGCTTAAGAGGGAAGTTGATACCTACTATTTCCAACAGCCAGGTTTGTATTTTCTTCCAGAGTTGATTAATTCTTGGACAAGTCCACCATTGGTGGAAAAACGTACCCCTGGCCGTTTTACATTTCCAACATCTATCGGAGGTATTCGGGAACATATGCGCTATTCAGGATGGTGGTAAATACCACCTGTACAGCATTTTGTATAGATTCTCCTTAAATGAGGAGGCCAGGGTCATTTTGATAGATTTACCCCAAATTGTTTGCCATTCATCGAGTGTAATGTTCCTTCCTATGTTTCTCCCCCAGGCGATCATAGCACCTTTGATTATTTCCTCACCAATGTAACCTTGTAAAAGCAATTTATATGCTTTAGAGATGAATTTAATCGGTGAATCCCATAGGATCTTATCAATATCCTGTTTTGATGGGTAAATTCCAAATTGTTTTTTATCCTTATTAAATTTAGATACTGCTTGCGTGTAGGACCACCAGTCAATTTTCCAACCCCTACATTTCTGATCCACATATACATATGTCCACTGAAATCTTTTGTTCAAATAAAAATTAAAGATTTTAAATTTTGACAAAATAGGAAATATTTATTTTATTGCAAGGCTGTAAATTATCTAAAGTATCTAGCCCAAGATACTGATCTCTTTCTTATTTAATTTATATTCAAATGGTAGATGTGTTTTGTCTATCTCTGGGTCTTAGCAGATACAAGTCTCTTCATTACAATGTTTTTTCATTAAATCTTCCATATTGAATCATAATAATAAATAAATATCCTGCTTGAGTAAATATTACCTTAAGATATCCAGGTCTTTCTGATTTGAGATACTTGCCAATTCGGAAGTACATTTGCAAAGGACCATTAATCTCAATGTGATGTGTGTGTGTGTGTGTGTAGTTTTTTATTTTATTTTATTTTTGTTACATAAGAAAAATATTTTGCAATATTTTATTGCAAAAATAAAATATTTTCCAGATTCCACCTTTAACATTTCCACAAACATATTTTTTTCCAATTTTAGCCCAATACTTTTCTTCTTGTATTTTTACCATGTATAGACAATGTCATTTCCCCCCTTTTTTAGAGATAAATCAACTTATCATTTCTTTTTCATATTGGACTTAATTCTCACTAACAGAGAGGAAATGATAGAAGGTGTTGAAGGCACAGGAACCCTTGGGAGCAAGTGACCATGCAATATTGGAATTCAACATTATGCAAACACATGCAGTAGAACAAAATCAAACTAGAGTCTTAGACTTTAGGAGAGCTAATTTCAATAAACTTAGAGAGAGCTTTGGAAGAATTCCATGGATGAGAATCCTCAAGGGGAAAACAACTCAGGAAGCCTGGGAAATTTTGAAAAACAAGATTATAAAAGCCCAGCCTACCAGAATACCAACAAAAAAGAAAAATGACAGCTCCCAAAAGAAACCAGCATGGCTGAATTAAGAACTCTCTGACAAATTGAAAGACAAAAAAGATAAGAATAAAAAGTGGAAAGAGGGGGACATAATGAAGGCAAACTATCAGCAAATATTCCAAGCCTGGAAAGATGAAGTGAAGAAAGCTAAGGCTTACAATGAAGAAAGACTTGCCACAAAAGTAAAAAATAACAAAAATAGCTTCTTTCAACATGTTAAAAACAAGAAAAAGTTAACAATTGGATTCAGAATGAGTTACCCTCCATCGACAGTGGTCCAGTCGGACGGTCCGAGGCAGTTCTTGAGACACCACCTTGAGAGGAGTTTGACTTTGTTACTACCGAGGATATGGACAAGTTGTCAAAGAGACTTAAGGCTACCACATGTTTATTGGACCCGTGTCCCTCCTGGCTTGTACTGGCATCCTGGGAGACGACACGAGGCTGACTCCAGGGCATTGTCAACGCATCTTTGAGCGAGGGGTCCTTGCCTGCCATCTTGAAAGAGGCAGTAGTAAGGCCCCTCCTCAAGAGGCCATCCCTGGATCCAGCATTATTAGAGAACTATCGTCCGGTCTCCAACCTTCACTTTTTAGTTATGGTTGTAGAGAGTGTGGTGGCCCAACAGTTTCCGCGACACTTGGAGGAAGTTGATTATCTGGACCCGCACCAGTCCGGCTTCCGACCCGGTCACAGCACCGAGACGGCATTGGTCGCGTTGGTTGATGATCTCTGGAGGGCGCGGGATAGAGGATATTCCTCCATCCTAGTCCTGTTAGACCTCTCAGCGGCTTTTGATACCATCGACCATGGTATCCTATTGCGCCGACTGGGGGGGTTGGGGCTGGGAGGCACCATTCTGCGGTGGTTCTCGTCCTACCTCTCTGGTCGGTTGCAATATGTGTTGGCAGGGGGGTAGAGGTCGGCTTCGAGAACCCTCGTATGTGGGGTTCCTCAGGGGTCGGTCCTCTCGCCCCTACTATTCAACACATATATGAAGCCACTGGGCGAGATCATCCGTGGTTTTGGGGTGGGATATCATCTGTACGCTGATGATACTCAGCTGTACATATCCACCCCAGACCACCCCAACGATGCCACCAAGGTGATGTCCCGGTGTTTGGAGGCCGTACGGATCTGGATGGGTAGTAACAAACTCAGGCTCAACCCATCCAAGACTGAGTGGCTGTGGCTTCCGGCACCCCGGTTCAGCCAGATTACTCCAACTCTGGCCATTGGGGGCGAAACACCGGCCCCTGTGGATAGGGCGCACAATTTGGGTGTCCTCCTGGATTCCCGGCTGTCCATGGAGGACCATGTGGCGGCCATGGCCAGGGGGGCGTTCCATCAGGTATGCCTGATGTGCCAATTGGGCCCCTTACTGGACCAGGATGCCCTGCGCACAGTCACTCAAGCACTCGTGACGTCGCGACTCGACTACTGTAATGCTCTCTACATGGGGCTTCCCTTGAGGTGCACTCGAAAGCTGCAGTTAGTCCAGAATGCAGCCGCGCGGGTGATCACGGGAACGCCTAGACACTCCCATATAACACCGATCCTGCGTGAGCTGCACTGGCTTCCTGTGGCCTTTTGGGTGCGCTTCAAGGTTCTGACAACCATCTTCAAAGCGCTCCATGGCTCAGGACCTAGTTACATGCGAGACCGTCTCCTGCCCCATACATCCCTAAGACCGATACGCTCTCACAGAGAGGGCCTTCTCAGGGTGCCGTCGGCCGGACAATGCTGACTGGCGACACCGAGGGGAGAGCCTTCTCTGTGGCGGGCCCAGCCCTTTGGAACAACTTACCCCCTGAACTTCGCACCATCTCCGACCTCCGCCTCTTCTGCAAGTGCTTAAAGACACATCTGTTCCATCTAGCCGGCCTAGCGTAACCTCCAAATGACTTTTAGATAGTTTTAAATTTTGGGAATTTTAATCTGGTTTTAACGCAGGTTTTTTTTTATCAAATAAGTTTTTTAAATTTTTTATGTATTTTTGTATGTATTTTCATATTCATGGGCGCCGCCCTGGGTCCGTTTGGAGAAGGGCGGAGTATACATTTAATAAAATAAAAAATAAAAAAATACTGTTGGGAGAAAATTGCAAAAAAGTGACAAGCAACAGGGAGAAAGCAGAACTATTTAACTCATTTCTTGCATCTGCCTTTACACAAAGGGATAAAACAGTCCAAAACAGCACCACAAAAATCAGATCAGGAACACAAGTTGAAATAGGGAAGAAAATGGTAAGAGAGCCCCTGTCTACCCTAGAAGAGTTCAAATCATGAGGGACCTCCTTCCGGTTAGCCGGAGGCGACGGTCGAGTCTTGGACTCGTCCGCCGCTTGGTTGCTCCGGTGGCGCCTTCGGGGGCAGGGGGCTCTTGCAAAGAGCCCCCACTGCACGGGCAGCTCGCGGTGAGTCCCCCCATCTCGACGGCGGTCGGGGGGTGGCTTCCGCCTCGTCCTAGGCACCAGAGAATGAGTCCCGGGGGGGGGGGGAGTTCCTCTTTCGTCCTTTTCGCCGATGGAGAGCCGGAACAGCTGCTGAGATTAAAGACGGGCTGAAAGCCGGGGCTGAAGGCAACACCGAGGCTCATGGCTACAGAGTCAATTGTGAGTGATTTTAAATTAATGCTTTCAACTTTCATTTTAAAAGAAGAAGGAGGAGCGAGTTTGTAGAACCCCTCCTCAGAAAAGAAAAAAAGCGGCATTTTGAAATGTTCCCCCGGCTTGGGGAGGTGGAGAAATCAACATCCGACTTTTAAACTACAAGTGAAAGTCTTTTACTTTACGATTTTCAATGATACTTTGTATCTCTTTCTGGCAACAATTGAAATGAACTTTCACTAGCTCTCCGCGCTTTCAGAGGGGCGGGGAAGATGGCGTTCCTTTGTTCTCGGCAAGAAATGTTTCCTTTTGAAATTTGCTGACACTCTCTCATCTTCGGGACTGAACTCTTTAACAGTGGATTGATTTTATTGAGTATTAGGACCTTTCCCAGATGTGCCTTCTTTTCTTTTTTTTATTTGATTGCTTTTAAAAATTGTTCTCTCTCTGGACTGTAAGCAAATTGAACTTTGAATTTGGATATTGACTATTGCTCTCTCTTCACCTCACGGACTACCTCTCCAACAGATGCCATATTAGTGACAAGAACTTAATACTTTCATTGTGGCTTCAAAAAAGCAGCCACATCAACCTAAGATTACTTCAATGTTATAAAAAGAAACAGAGGTGGAAGCTACACAGTTATCAGCAATAGAGGAAACTCTTCAAAACATCATGAAAGAGATAAAAGAAATCTGGAAAGACAATGTTAGCTCAAAATTGGAACTTTTGGAGACACAGAAAGCACTAATGGAAAATAAACAAAGAATTGATGGACTGGAGGGGGGGACGGTTGAGATAAGGGGAAAGATAAAAAATTCTCAAAGGGAAATTGTGGATTTAGTTGGTCATATGTCTAGGATGGATTTTGAAAGGATGTCCTACTTTTTAAGGTTTCAAAATGTTCCTGAAGTTGCCTCTGAAGATTTGAAAGATTTAATGAGTACGATATTAGCAGATTACACTAAAAAGAGCAAAGAAGATATTTGGGGGGACATCAATCTGATTTATAGAATTAACTCAGCATATGCCAGAATAAATGAAGTACCCAGAGAGATACATATTAAATTTGTAAGAAGGTCAACAAGGGACGGGGTCCTGAGAGCACAAAGAGACGGTCCCTTGATATATCAACAGAATGAGATTGCCATCTTGAAACAGATCCCGAAAAAGATTAGAGAAATAAGAAGGAAATATTCCTTCTTATCAAAAAGATTATATAAAAAGGGGGTGTGGTTCAACTGGTTGATGCCTGAGGGAATGTTAGTGTTCTGGGAAGGGGGGAGAGTAAGAATTAAAACAATTGCAGAGGCGGAAGCATTTCTTAAAAAACATTCCCTAATCCTGGAGGATGAAAATGGGGGAGCAGAGGGGGCCATGGCTCTGCCCACTGGAGGTCAGGGAGAGGAAGATACAATTGCTAAAAGACTTAGATCTCACAAATGACTTTTTTTTATATAGTGTAACTTTTATCTGGATGTTTATAGAAATAATGATTGATTGCATGAATATAAAATGATATATTTGTATCTCTTTCCACTTTGTAGGGAAATGAAAAATGATTTGTATTATTTTATTATTTTTTTTGTAAGAAGCCTCAGAGGGACCGACACCTCCGACATAGATGTCCTCAAAATATTTCTGTAATACCTTTTCCTATTTTTAAAAATTTTGTAAAAACCAATAAAACTTTTTTTTCATAAACAAAAAAAAGAGTTCAAATCACCAGAACCAGATGGATTACACCCCAAGGTTCTGAAGGAACTGGCACACAAGATCTTGGAACCACTGAGCTATATCTTTCAGAGATTCTGGAGCACTGGGTAACTGCCAGAGAACTGGAAAAGAGCAGATGTGGTTGCCATCTTTTAAAAAGGTAAAAAAAATAGATCCAGGAAATTATAGACCTATCCGCCTGACCTCAATACCAGGAAAGATTCTGGAAAAGATAATCAAGAAATGAATTAGTGAACACCTAGAAGTAAACAAAGTAATAGCCAAAAGCAAACATGGGTTCATCAAAAACAGATCGTGTCAGACTAATCTTATTGCATTCTTTGACAAAGTGACAAAATTAGTGGACCCGAGGAATGCCACTGATATAGTTTACTTGGACTTCAGTAAGGCATTTGATAGGGTAGACCATAACCTACTACTAGATAAAGTAGAAGAATGTAGGTTAGACAGCATCAACACCAGATGTATTTGTAACTGGCTCACCAACTGCACTCAACGTGTAGTCCTCAATGGAACTGCATCTGCATGGAGGGGAGTATGCAGTGGAGTACCCCAAGGCTCTGTTTTAGGCCCAGTACTCTTCAACATCTTCATCAATGATTTGGATGAGGGAATAAATCAGGAACTCATCAAATTTGAAGATGAAACCAAGATGGCAGGAATAGCCAACGCTCCAGAAGGTAGACTTAAGATACAGAAGGATCTTGACAAACTTGAACATTGGGCACTATCTAATAAAATGAAATTCAAAGGTGACAAGAGCAAGGTTCTACATTTAGACAAGAAAAATAAATGCACAGGTACAGTATAGGTGGTACCTTACTTAACAGTAGTAACTGTGAGAAGGATCTTGGAGTCCTAGTGGACAACCATTTAAATATGAACAGCAGTGTGCAGCAGCTGCCAAAAAAGCCAACACATTTCTAGGCTGCATAAATAGAGGGATAGAATCAAGATCACAAGAAGTGTTAATACCAATTTATAATGCTTTGGTAAGGCCACACTTGGAATACTGCATTCAGTTTTGGTCGCCACAATGTAGAAAAGAAGTGGAGACTCTAGAAAGAATGCAGAGAAGAGCAACAAAGATGATTAGGGGACTGGAGACTAAAACATACGAAGAACTGTTGCAGGAACCGGGTATGTTTAGTTTAATAAAAGGAAGAATCATTGGAGAGATGATAGCATTGTTTCAGTAGCTCAGGGTCTGCCACAAATCAAACTATTCTCCAAAGCACCTGATGGTAGGACAAGAAGCAATGGGTAGAAACTAATCAAGGAGAGAAGCAACTTAGAACTGAGGAGAAATTTCCTGACAGTTAGGACAATTAATCAGTGGAACAGCTTAATAATAATAATAATAATAATAATAATAATAATAATAATAATAATAATAATAATAATAATAATAATAATAATAATAATAATAATAATAATAATAATAAT
Source organism: Rhabdophis nuchalis (assembly GCA_039707465.1). Classification (NCBI taxonomy): domain Eukaryota; kingdom Metazoa; phylum Chordata; class Lepidosauria; order Squamata; family Natricidae; genus Rhabdophis; species Rhabdophis nuchalis. The sequence continues at coordinate 9,415,173 of CM077646.1, forward strand.
AATAATAATAATAATAATAATAATAATAATAATAATTTTATTTGTATACCGCATCCTCTCCCCAAGGGGACTCGGAGCGGTGCACAGGGAAAGATTAAAATACTATAAAAATACATAAATAGAATAAATAAGATAAGTAAAAAACAAATTAAACTAATATTATCCCTGTGCTAAAATCCCCAATTATAATTAGCTGGAGCTTGTCTCCAGAAGTTGTGAATGCCCCAACACTGCAAGTCTTTTAGAAGTTGTTGGATAGCCATTTGTCTGAAAGGGCATAGAGCTCCTGCCTAGGCAGGAGGTTGGACTAGAAGACCTCCAAGGTCCTTTCCACCTCTGCTATTGTATTGTATTATCTTACAATACAATACAATACAATAGCAGAGTTGGAAGGGACCTTGTAGGTCTTCTAGTCCAACCCCCTGCATGGGCAGGAACCTTATACCATTTCAGACAAATGGCTGTCTAACATCTTTTTAAAGACTTCCAGGGTTGGGGCATTCACAACTGCTGGAGGCAAGCTGTTCCAGAGGTTAATTGTTCTTACTGTCAGGAAATTTCTCCTTAATTCTAAGTTGCTTCTCTCCTTTGTTAGTTTCCACCCATTGCTTCTTGTCCTGCCCCCAGGTGCCTTGGAGAAAAGTTTGACTCCCTCTTCTTTGTGGCACCCTCTGAGATATCGGAACACTGCTATCATGTCTCCCCTGGTCCTTCTCTTCATCAAACTAGACATACCCAGCTACTGCAGCCGTTCTTCATATGTCTTAGTCTTACTTTAAAGCATCTTACTTTAAAGCATACTGTTACCTTGCTTACAGTATTTCACCTCATTCTACTAATCCATTACAATTCTACTAATCTCCTATTCCTAAATTTTCTCTTCTCTTTTTCTTCTTTTTGTTTGCCTTATATCTTTTCTTCTAAATTTTTCCTATCGCTTTTCGAAAAGTTATTTGAGTATTTCTCCCCCAAATTTCTCTTTTCCATCTCCCTTTATTTTTCTCTTTGTTTTTGGCTGTTCTTTTTTTGATAGTACTTTCCTTTTTTCCTCTCTACTCTCTTTATACCTCTATAAATCTCACTAATCTTGCCCCACTGAATTTTATTTTCCATCTCTTTTTCTAGCTTGTTAACTTCTTGCTCATTTGTGCTCTTTGTCTGTTTCCCTCCTGTCTCTGTTTTCAGCAATTTTTCTAGTTCCTTTTCTACCTCTTTGTTTCCTTTTGATGTTGCTCGTGCATTTTTTAATATCACCAACAATTCCTGAACCATCCCACCCTTCATGATTAATTTTTATACACTTTTAATATTTTTATATTTTATAATAATAATAATAATAATAATAATAATAATAATAATAATAATAATAATAATAATAATAATAATAATAATAATAATAATAATAATAATAATAATAATAATAATAATAATAATAATGTTGAATTTATTGACCGCTCCCTCTCCCCACAGGGAATTTTACCACAATTAATTTAGTCCTCTTTCTTATTTCCATTCTTTAATATCAGCCCTGATATTATAATTCAGCCCTGTTCAAAAATCCTTTATTTTCTTCCAATGGAGATAAAGTGAAACCGGATAAAAAAGACCACACCGTTCTTTGTTTCAAAATGGTCTTGAGCTTCTTCTCTCCAGTTAGTAGCTTTTGCTCCCTTGCTAGGGAGCTTGCCTTGTTCCCAACAGTCACCCAAAGCACCTCTCCTTGTGCTCCGTCCCTCCAAGGACGATTCCAGTGCACAAAAGACCTCTCAACAGCAGTTTACTACCTAAGTTTTTGCGTAGCTCTTCCCAAGCCATTCTTGCCCAGTGCTTCTCGAAGCTCTCTCAATGTGCCATTCTTATTGAGCATGTTTGTATCTTTCTCTGCTTCAATATCTGATTTCTTTGGGCAGCAAAGTTTTTAGCTTCTTTTCCAGCTGCGCAAGAAACAGGAAGACCACACCTGCTAATATAATTTGTCACCTGTACAATTCAAGGTGTCTTTCATTGAAATTGTTTCTTCTTTCATTGTCTCTTCTAAAACACAGATTTTGGGGAGTCTGTCAGTTTCCACAGATTTACTGCAACACCAATAATTGAGCACTGGGCCTAAGACAGAATCTTGGGTACCTCACTGGTTGCTTCCCTCCATGTAGATATAGTTTCTTTAAGGACTAGATGCTAAGTTCCCTTGGTTAGGCAAAACACCATCTAAAGTTTGCTTGTCCTTCAGCAAGGAATTCTTTGTTCATCTATCCACTTTCAACTCTACCTCAAGAGGATCTGAGCACATACTTTAGACAAAATATCTATTAGACCAATGGGTCAGTAAATTACATTTTATTCTGGTTTTCAGATAGATAGATAGATAGATAGATAGATAGATAGATAGATAGATAGATAGATAGATAGATAGATAGATAGATAGATAGACAGACAGACAGACAGACAGACAGACAGACAGACAGACAGACAGACAGACAGACAGACAGACAGACAGACAGACATTACTGCCATCTTAAATCCAACTAAAGGTTACTAGGAATGATTAATATGTGTAAATGAACTTTCCAATAGAGGACAGCAGCATTAGGGAAATTTTTGGAATAGTTCAGCTGACAGAAAATCTTTTGCAGGAGCTTTATTGCTTTTCAACCTATTTATGATGAATTTCACCATAAACAATTTAGGGTTAAAAAAAATAACATTTTGGCTAATCTGCTTGTAATTTTTTTTAAATAGTGGTTGATTAATGATCGGGATCCCTATGAATTCATAAGACCTACGTGTTTTTCATCAGCTACAGATATGATTATCCATTCGTATTGAAATATTTTTGCTAAGATTATGTACAAAAGTTGATGTCCCATCTCTGCTCCTCCTTCCTTTTGGACAGAAGAACCTTTGATTGAACACTGAGCCTCTCCTCGCATTTCCAAATGTGCAGCAGAAGACCCATAATTGATGATGATAATGTCATGAGGCGATATCACTTCTTTGACTGTTACCTCCTAATCACCGTGGTTCCAAATCCCTCACCATGATGCATATAATGGCCATGATGAAAAGCAGTTCTTCAGTTCCAAAGAGATCTATCACATACCGACCCACCACTCCACTCAGTTTACCTATAGGAAAGTAGACATACAAACCTGAGGGAATTTGTAGGTATCTCCTAATGTTGACATCTGGATGGAGATATCATAAGTAGCTTCATCTACAAGAGCCAAAATGTTGTCCTTCCTTCCACAGCTGTAGTTGGGAACATTGGCTTCTCCAGTAGACAGCATGTCCATCAAGGCATCTGAAGTCAAAAGTGTGTTCACATAGTTGTCATGGATGCTGTAGCCGAAGGTGAGATTGTGCAGAACCCAGGGAGTCTTGTTGACCTCTTGAATATTAAAAATGTTGCGTAGTAGTCTATACTTATCAAAAGGTAAACTAAGATAAAAATGTTCATGTTATCATTATCATAATTAAGAGAAAAAGCATTTGTTTCACTTTATTGCTCTTTGTCTCCACAAGCCTTCTGAGTCTTAAGCCAATGCCAATCCAAAAGTTACCCATCAGCATTTCCTTTAATGAATGTTGAGGAGAGGAGATGGAGATAGCTTTCCACTAAAGTTCAGAACCACAAATCAAATTACCAGGTTTCAAATTCATTCAGTCATTAAAATAGAAATTATCATAGTGGAAAGAGACTTTTTCATATGTCACCCAAAAGAGCAATTCTAAAATATGATCATTCTCTGTTCCTTGAAGGATCAAGCATTGAATATCAATGAGGGGTTGTAAAAATATGAATGTGAGCTATTCAGAAGCAAGTACAATGCATTCAATAACTACTTTATGCCAAATTTGGTACTGAAGTATAGCTAAGGAATAGAGCAGGAAAGCTTTAAAATATCTTGGAATATGGACTTTTTGGGGGGAGTTTATTTTTCTGCCCCATCTTGGATTCAAGATTTTTTCTACAAAATGAGAGAAAAGAGGGGCATAATGGAAATCAAAACAATTCAAGAAATAAGATAGGTGCTACCATACAGGCACCATCAGTAAACTAAGAAAAAAAAATAAGAACTGCAAATAGAGCAAATGAAACTCCATCACAGTGAATGACTTACAACTCAAACTGACAATGTGGTTCCATGGTGAAAAGCAAAATTGCTGTATGCAATGTTTTTGTTCCAGTGTTGATGATACTAATGATATGGTCTCCTGGACTGTAATAGCTCCATGGCTTTTTTTCATCCTGCTGCTTGAAATTCAATGGGCATTTCATAGTAAGCTTTGCAGAGATTGGCTGGGACACCAGCAGCAACAGAAGCACAAGCAGAAAATCCATAATTCATGGGTCTAAAGAACAAGAAGTTAGATGAATTGAAAGCAACTTTATAATGTAGAAAACTTTCTGGATTCAGACAGAGATAAACCAAGCTTCACCTGGAAAAGAGAGAAAGTACATTGAAAGACACAGCCCATACCTGTACCAAAACCAGTGCTGCATTGTGCGTGAGACTGAGGCATTTATCCTTTCCTAATGCAAGATCCTTTCCATGTTTTTTCAGTCTAAAGTTTACCTCAAAGACAGTCCCTAGAGAAGTAGCAGAAGAAGTCCCAGAGACCAGAATTTTGAAAATTGCGGTGAGAAATAACTTCTCCTTTGAGGACCCTAGATTTCTTCAGGACACTTTAGAGAAAAATCACAGATCCAGCATCAGGGGCTTTGTTGTGTCCTGTTTGTGGTCTTTTCCAGTTAGGTCTTGCTCAGAAAGTGATGCTGGATGAAGATAGTTCAACATCCAGGGAATTGACTTCTGCTGTCCTTCAATTTGATAACTTCTCTTGTGGAAGATCATGCAGAGTGACGTAATTTGTTGACATTCTGTGTTGGTGGCACTAAACTCAAGTGCTGCCTGTCTTCTAATAGCAAAGAAGTAATCCATATATCCTTAAACCATGTCTAACAGTCAAAGTTGGGCTTGTTTGTGATTTTCTTTTCTAGTTAATCTCAATATATGAATCCTGATTGGATCTCATTTTAAAATTACTAGGTGAAATTTTATTTCCCAATTTTTCTAGAAATATCAATTTTGGGATGAGGCTTGACTAAGAAACCTTATATTCTGAAGTTGGATATGTTACTAAATAAAACAAATCCTATCCACAGTTGTAAGGTGGAAATTCCCACAGCATAATCCACATGATTATGATTACCCAACCAAACAGAGGAAGTAAATGATTATGAGACATGATTTCTTGCCACATCCTCCAGAAATTAGTTTAGGGGGACCTTTTGACCTTCTTCTTTTTCAATTAGATGTAGTTGATGGAGTGGTACCTCTTTCTCCTACTCATCAGTGAGATTTTTGAGCCCCTCCCCCAAAGATTGCCAAGTGTTTAGGAGGTATGCTTGGGAGTCTCTGTGTTCCTAATGTCTCTGGGTCAGTTTTCGTCTTAGAATTACATTCATTATCTGGAAGGGATGAACATTGATTTCTTCACCTTTGCCTATAAGAATTAACTGGGGGTTTGAGGGAGAGAGGAAACTGAAAGGATATGTAGAACCATCCTGACTGTGACAGGTAGAATGTGGGTCACTCTTTATGACATCTGATCTGCTACTCAAAGGTTGCTCCACTCTATGGCCCTTGGCTTCTACTCTCAGTGTCTGGCTACCAAATGCTTGGTGGCTCTGGGTTGCAGCTGTTTCATTTGAATGCCAGGTTGATGCCTAACAAGTTTGCTTTCATTGGATTTGTTGATCCTGGTAAGGCCTCAGTCCTGGAATGGGCAGGTGGATGGAGCCTTGGATCACACCTCCATCCTTTGCTAATGCTGTGGTGAACTTTTGGTTTACAGAGAAGCTACAGAAAATGAAATAGTTGAAAGGTGTCTGGAAAACACTGGAGAAAAAGGTGAAAGGAACATGACCATACATGTGTAAGAGCCCATATTGGGGATTAACTTATAGTGATAAAGGTAGTAAACAGCAATACTTTTCCACACACATTGTGTGTGTTGATAGCCATGCAGCAGCCATATTTAGGGTGACTTGATTGTTATTGGTTAGGGAGAGCAGCTTGTAACAACTGTTGGGCATCTTGGAAGATTATTCAGGCTCTGTGGATGATAAAAGTGCTCAGACTTGCTCTGAACTGGGCAGGAAAGGCCAAGATACCTGAAGAAACATCTAGTGGTGTAACCTGGAGGGAGTTTGAGTTGGTGACTCCTAAGGAAGTGGACATGGTTCCCTGTGAGATACAGAAGCCGACTGCAGTGCTGCTTTTTGAAGGGTTTTGAACACTTAACTCCTCACCTCAGACATTGAGGAGATGAGTGATGACCTTCCCTGGATTGTGTGGATCTCTTTATTGTCACTTTGAATGTACCCTAATCGGCATTCCTTACAATAAGATTTCATTGCATAAAGCTCTCACCACTTCCAATGCACCTCATAATGAGTTTGGCCTCCTATGACTCCTGGCGTAGTGGTCACAGAATGGATCTGACTAGGGGTCTTAAGAGCCTACTATGGAATGCTGGGTGTATCTTCCCTAGCATTTGGGGCATTTTCAATTGCACTGTGATTGGGTTGATGAGGGGAACGTTCCCACAAACTTTGGTCCCAGTTTCTCGCTATGGAGTCGCAACCTCAAATATTTTGTGGAGAGCTAAATCTTTGCTCCCACCCGGGATGGCCATTGTGGAGCTCGGCATTCATCTGTCTCTTTCTTATAGGTTTGTGCCGCTTCAGCCAGTGCTTTTTGACATTTTCCTAGGTTCCTTTTAGCATCGACATCCAATCAATCAAACTGACTGAGGAGGGAGGGTCCCTTGGTTACTCAGGCATTGGGATAAAGTCCATGCCACTCACTACTTTGAATGGTGTGAGTCCTTTGCTACTGTGAACAGCATTATTGTATGCGACCTCAGCAAAAGATAGGAGGTCTGCCCAATTGGACTGCTAATAGTTTACACAGCACATTAGGTACTTCTCTACCATGGTGTTTATCCTCTCTGCCCCCACCCCCCAAATTGGTGCTTCAATGAAAAGCTGAGCTAAGACCCTGGGATGACCCAATGGACCACAGGAACTCCCTCCAGAACATAGCCATGAACTGGATCCCTCTACCTGAGATAATTCTTTGAGGTACTCCATGCAGGCACTAGATGTGTTTCACAAACACTTTGGCCATCTTGTGAGCTGAGGGTAGTCTGCTGCAGGGTATGAAGTATGCCTGTTTGGAGAACAAGTCTATTACAGTCCAAATCATCATGTTTCCCCCACTTTTCGGCAACTCTACTACAAAGTCCATTGCAATCTCCTCCCAGGGCCTCATTGACTCTGCTACTGGTTGCAACAGTCCAGGGCAGGATGGGTTGGTTCCGGTCGTCTCTTCATTCTGGTTCGGATGGTGCAACTTTTCCCATAACTGTCCACCTCTTTCTTTATGCCAGGCCACCAGAACTGCCTCTGAGCTAAGTGCAAAGTCTTTAGAAACCCAAAGTGGCCTGCCGGTTTGGCATCATGGCTCCTCTGGAAAATTAGGGTGCATAGGCATTATGGGATGTAGAGTTTCATTCCCTTCCATGCAAAGTCATCTCTTTTTGTCTGCGGGATCGCATCCTGCCCCATACATCCCTGCGGCCGATTCACTCCCACAGAGAGGGACTTCTCTGGGTGCCGTCCACTAGGCTGTGAAGGGCCTTCTCTGTGGCGGGCCCGACCCTCTGGAACGACCTTCCCCCCGATATTAGAACAACTACGGACCTCCACTCCTTCCGTCAAAAATTAAAAACACATTTCTTTTGCTTGGCTGGCTTGGGATAACTTAACTGTTTTTAGGGGTTTTTAGGGGTTTGTTTTAGTTTTAACATGGGATTTTAGCACAGGGTTTAGTTTAATTCTTTTTTAATACTGTATTGTTTGTGGTTTTATATGCATTTTTAATTTCCCTGTGCCCCGCCTTGAGTCCCTTCGGGGAGAGAGAGCGGGTTATAAATTAAATTAAATTTTAAAAAAACTGTCAGCCTGGAGGGCCTTCTGAGACGTGTTGGTGGTAAATTTGGGGCCTTGTTTCGGTCGTGCCCTGGGTGGTAGCTCTGGCTTTGGTTTCAGGACTGAGGTTGAGTATGTAGATGCCATTTGGTCCATTCCCTCACATCTGTAGATTTTCAGGGGACTTCGAGGGAGGGCTGGTCTCAGGGCCCACTGAAGTGCTGTGGTTCCCTGCTGGCTGGGCAGTTTCAGGTCAGGTTGACCTCTCTCTTTTGTGTCTAGTTGCTTTCTCATATTGTTGGCGCACAATCTGCTGTCGACTTTTATTGCTACTCAGAACCACTCAGAGTGTTGGTTCGGGATGACCCTGTAAGCAGTCCAGGCTTCTTCTGACAAAATGCATCTGGTAAAGTGGGTAGCCTTCCAATGACCCTCCTAAATTCACAGATGTGCTATTTGATGGGGCTTCTGCTTTAGACTGCTGAGTTCATCTTCCGCATATGGGTCCTCCTCCACCTCCTCAAATCTGGCCTCTAGCGGTCATAGAGGTCATCTACATTTTGCAATTGGGGGGCTCTCCTCTTGTGGAGGGCTGCTAGCCATTCCCTTACTTCTCCCTCTAGCCCTTCTATGATGGTATTCACCATGGCTCCAGGGGATGAGTAGAGGTGTCATTCAGCATTGCTCTTCTCACCTCCTGTTGGCAGCGCAGGGATACTTTATTTAATTTGGTTTTAATTATTTATAATTGTGATATTCATATGTTTTAATTTCCTGTGCACCGCCCCGAGTCCCTTTGGGGAGAGGGAGCGGTTATATAAGTCTAAATAATAAATAAGTAAATAAATAAATAAATAAATAAATAAATAAATAAATAAATAAATAAATAAATAAATAAATAAATAAATAAATAAATAAATAAATAAATAAATAAATAAATAAATAAATAAATAAATAAATAAATAAATAAATAAATCTGTATGCTTGCACTTGGTGTTGCTGGCCATCTACTTTGGAGGGATGGAGGGGGTTGTCTGCCCTGGGCAGCCTGCCTGCTGGATGGGAGAGGCACTGGCTCTAGTTTTGGACTCCTTCTCCTTCTAATGGGTGGAGGAGGGGGGCTGCACACCAGTCTGCATCTCCTCCCTTCAACAGGATTGGCTGTCCCTCCCCTCTCCTTTGGGTGGCATGATGGCCCCTCATCCTGAAGGGTGACCTATTCAAAATCCTTCCTCAGTTGCTCTATTGCACTCTCCAGGAGTTCCACCTGGGACTTGGGCTTGTTCCCAGGCCCACATCCAGTCTACTCCTGCCAGCTCATTCAGGGCCCTTCCCTTTTTCTGGGCATTGGGATAAGGGAACTCCACCTTAGTTGCTCTAGGGGTTAACTTCCACCAGTGCTCTGCCACTCGGAAAGGCATCTCAGCTTTGATGTCTGGAGCAGGCTGCAGTCCAGCTTCAATCAGGTTCTTTTCAGATAGGCTGCCGTCTGCCATGGTTGGGGTTTCACTTGAAGCACCCTAGATATCAGTGAGTGGTTGGAGAGTCTAGGATTCAGGAAACCCAGTAATCTTGATAGATTTTAAAAGGATATCTGACTCTCTGTCAGGTTTCTAAAAGGTGCCCTAATTAACTTATGAGCCTTGAGCCAAGTTTCAAAAGAAATCCAGTCATTTATTAGGAACAACATATTGGCAATACCCACATGGAGTCAGATCTGACATCACTTAAATTATGGCTGCACTTTACCCCTGTTTGATTTGCATGATTTATGTGTCATATATCACATTTGCCAATGAGGTGCTGCAACAGGTTGTAAAATTCCATGCCTCACAAGCCTGCTGTAGTAATCTGAGATCCGACTCTAACCGAAGGTATGCGTGGAATGCTCTCCCTCCCTTTTCCTCCAATGTCAACTCGATAACAGACATGGAAATGCTTACGAGTTATCACTCAGTTCAATTCTGAATCAAGAGAATTGCTTTTTCCTCTCCTATTTCAGGAAAAGGAACAAGTGAACTTAAATCTATCAGCAGCAAAATGCTCAGCACTTGACGGCTTCTCTCAACAGCTTTATGGAGATATAAATTTTGAGAAGGGACAGAAAACGTTCATGATCTGGCTCCTAAAGAATCACCAAAAATCTCATTTTGGATATAGCTGAGTCAGTTTAAAACAGTGTTCCATATTGTGGCCTCTGAAGGATACCTTGGTCAATAGAACAGAAGCCTCTTTAGCTATTTTTTGAAAATTATACATGTTTTACTCCACACATTCCCTTCTCAATGAAGGTTAGCCACCTTTTATAGACTCAACTTAGTCCTAAGTCCTAAGGCTTTGTAAAGACAGGGGGGGAGAGAGGAGGGGAGACCAATATTTTCCCCACCTTTTTGAGCAGCTTAAGGCGTGACAGAACACCTTGGTTGATAGTAAGTTTCTGTCTTTCAAAACTCCCCAGTTGCTCTTTGGTGGGATTCTCCATGGAGACAAACATCCAGGGCACAATATCCATATCTGCAGTTTTAGTTCCATTTTCATCCAAGTACAGTTTCAGCAGGGAAAGATTGAGCAATTCATTCTTCTTCAGAAAGAATGTGTGGAACTAGAATGGAAACATTGAGGAATATTAAAATGAGAAATAATGATTCCTTCTCCCATGTGGGCTTTCACATTTGCATCTTTCTTCTAGAGTAGCCATATTTGCAAATATTCTTGGAGCAAAATGTCTGCAATCGTCTGTTAAGAAGATACATACTGACAAAATCTAGATGCAACATTCCAAATGTGGTCTTAGTAGTAGTTCAGTATAACACTGAAGTATTACGAGACTCAGTAGTGCAGTGGTTAAAGTGAAGTACTGCAGGCTACTTCTGCTGACTGCTGGCTGACTGCAATTTGGCAGTTCAAATCCCACCAAGCTGAAGATTAACTCAGCCTTCCATTCTTCCGAGGTGGGTAAAATGAGGACCCAAATTGTGGGGGGCAAGAGGCTGACTCTGGAAAACTGCTTAGAGAGGGCCATAAATCACTGTAAAGCTGGATATAAGTCTGGGTGAGATCATCCGTGGTTTTGGGGTAGAGTACCATCTTTACGCTGATGACACTCAGCTGTATATATCTACCCCAAACCACCCCAACGATGCCGTAGCGGTGATGTGCCAGTGCCTGGAAGCCGTGCGGATCTGGATGGGAAGTAACGGACTCAGGCTCAACCCGACCAAGACCGAGTGGCTGTGGTTTCCGGCTGCCCGATTCAACCAGCTCACTCCATCGCTGGCCATAGGGGGCGAACATCTTGCCCCTGTGGATGGGGCGCGCAATTTGGGTGTCCTCCTGGATGCCCGGCTGTCCATGGAAGATCAAGTGACAGCCGTGGCCAGGAGGGCGTTTTACTAGGTTCGCCTGGTTCGCCAATTGCGCCCCCTATTGGATCGGGACGCCCTTCGCACAGTCACTCATGCGCTCGTGACATCCCGACTGGACTATTGTAACTCTCTCTACATGGGGCTTCCCTTGAGGTGCACCCGGAGACTTCAGCTAGTCCAGAACGCAGCCGAGCGAGCAATTATGGGAACCGCCAGGTTTACCCATGTAACACCGCTCTTGCACGAACTGCACTGGCTACCTGTCGTCTTCCGGGTGCGCTTCAAGGTGTTAATTATCATCTTTAAAGCGCTCCATGGCTCGGGACCTAGCTATCTGCGGGATCGGATCCTGCCTCATACATCCTCACGGCCGATTCGCTCCCACAGAGAGGGACTTCTCCGGGTGCCGTCCACTAGACTTTGTCAGCGGGCGACACCCAGGGGAAGGGCTCTCTCTGTGGCGGGCCTGGCCCTCTGGAACGACCTTCCCCCCGACATTAGGATGACCACGGACCTCCGCTCCTTCCGTCTTAAATTAAAAACACATCTTTTCTGTCTGGCCGGCCTAGGATAGTCTGTCTCTGGGGTTTTATTGGGAAGTTTTTTAGTATAGCTTAGTTTTAATGGGGAATTTTAGCACAGGTTTAGGTTTAATTTGTTTTTTAAAGAAATGTTTGTATATATTTATTGTTTTTTATTCTTCCTGTGCACTGCCCCGAGTCCCTATGGGGAGAGGGAGCGGTTTACAAATATTAAATATTATTATTATTATTAATATTACATGCTATTGCTAAGTGCTAAGTATGACATCATGTGATCTTGATACTCTCCCTCTGTTGACACAGCCTAGGATTGCATTGGCTCTTATTTGCAGCCACAGCACACTGCTGGCTCATACTTCAACAGCTATCCATTATGACACCTTGACCTACGCATACATCCTTGTTTTAAAATTAGCAGTATTTACATATTACCAAAATATTTCTGTCATTCTATCTTCTCTTTGAAACATTCTCCTTGAGGGGTTAAATGTATTGGATTGTGCAGCATAAGGAGGTTGAGATGGTTTTTCTCTTTCTCCTTTGAACTCTTTCCCAAAAGGAACTAAGGTTAGTGGATCGATGTCAGGACCTCATAACTGCCCAGCTGCAGATGTGGAGCCCCCAAATCCTCTTTGCCCTTCCCCCTTTTCCTCCAGGACCTGATGGAATACGCAGCATTCAAGGCATGTCCTAGAGTCTTAACATAACTGTAAATATGGTGGTCATTTTGGATTCTGTTCCTTGGATGGTGTGGTGCTTTCCAGACGCATCTTCTCCGGCCTTCGACAGAAAATGTGTGCATTGAAAAAGAGCATTCGTGATCTGCCATTAGGAGTTCCAGAAGGAGATTGGATTCACAGTCATCATATTTTTCCTTTTGTTTTCTCTGATAAACAAAGGTGAAAATACTATGGATGTAGTCGAACACAAAGTCCCTTTCCAAATCCAATTCCACAAAGGTTGAGAGAATCCAGACTTTTCCTTCTGTGTGTCCTGGCAAACTATCAAGTGCTAAATGAACAGCAGTAAATCCATGATAGTAGCCATCAATCTTTATAAAATAAACAAAGACATTAACTTGTTTCCACTTAAATAGGGCATCCATGATGGGTTCTATAGGGATATATTGTGCCAATCGTTGTGATGTAATCACACAAATTCCTTTCCTGACAAGCACAGGCGTCAAAGCCCTCATGGAGTTCTCTCCTCCTCTGTGTCTGAAGCAAAGAGGCCAATCAAGGTCCATCTGAAGTGGAGAAGTATTTGGACAATTGCTGGGTAGTGGACCTCTTCTTTGGGGGCCATCTGGTAGAAAAAGGGGAGCTGACTTTTATCACTCAGAATCTCTGAAGTAGTTGCATAAGTGATCTTAAAAAGCAAAGAGGAAAGCTTTTGATATATTTGAGATCAGATCAAGTACAAAATATTAGTTTTTAATACATCCAACTTGGTTCTCATCAACGCATTAGAATAGTTTATTATTGAATAGCCATTAGGAAATCTTATGATACAGAATGTAAACTACAAAATGTGAGCAAGTTCTTATATAAAACAGAATAAAAGAAGCAAATTAAGTAAAGAAAATAAGACTGAAGAATGCAAATCATATTTATGTATCATCCCTACAATCTACTACAATGAGAAACTCATCTGCACTGTGCGGTTCTGACCAGCAGTGTTTCCTTCCAATGAAGATCTGCATAATGTGTAATTTTGAACTATTACCACATAGAAAATACATTGTTTTAATATAAGGATCCAGTAGGTGTTTTGTCTAATGTTTAGCCTAAGATGCTATTCTCTGTCTCGCTTAGAAAATTGACTTCTTCGAACTCTGGAGCTCCACACTTGTTCATTAAAAGGGATTTTGTTTAATCTTCCATATTTAACCATTGTGTGTGTTGCGATTATCATTCCAGGTTTTGGCAGTTCAGTAGGTTTTAAATTAGTATAGGCTTTAAACCATTGTTAGGCCACTGAATGAACCCTGAACCTAGGAAGCACACGTCATCTCGCCTGACAAAGGCTAACAAAGGCTATTGTGTACCATCACCCAATTCCTAAGAGCACGTATCTAATGCACCAAGCAATACACAAAATGTAACTAAATGTATTTTGCTAGATAGCTGAATGTATTTTCCCAGGCTATTGAATGTGTTTCACCAAGCGACTATATTCTGCCAAGCAACTGTATTCTGACTAAGCATATTCTATCAAGTAACTCTATCAACCAATCACGCTGTACTGAAATGTATCTTTTACTATTGTGTCTAATAAAAAGGCCCGCACCGAGTTAGTCGGCGCGAAGCTCATCTCAAGAAACCCTTCCACGTTTTGGCTATTTCTTTAACACCAGAGCCGAGCTGCCCGCCTTCTGTGGTATTGCGTTCCCTCCATAGGGGGCGCAATTTCACCACAATTGGCGACCTTCGACGTGATACTAGGACTCTGGTATACGCCTTGGACCGTCTCTACTCACCCACTCGGTAGGAGTTGCGCATCATCCTGTCTGCAACACAATAGGACCTTTCCGTGAGTAAATGGCCGGGAAACTCTCTCAACAACAGGCTGCGCACCTAAATGAACTGAGGGAGTTAACCAAATTTTCTGTAAAAATTGCCCCAGACGAAGGGAGATCTCTCCCCCGTTTGAAAAACAAACAAATAACTTCCCTGATGACTTATATCTGGCAACACTGTCCGGCTTATCCGGAAAAAGGCACGTTAAACATTTCAGCGTGGACTAGATTGGGAGAATATTTCCACGCAGCCCCCAGGGCTCCAGTACAAATCCTGACTGCATGGTGGGTAGTCATGGAATGCCTAATGATTTATCACAAACACAATTCGCAAACTTTAGATTCTGCCACTTTAGATTCTCCTTCTGCTGTTCCCTCCACCCCTCCCTCTTCCCTTAACCCTATCCTTCCCCCCTCCTCCCCACCCTCTTCCCTTAACCCTGTCCTTCCAGCCTCCTCCCCACCCTTTTCCCTTAACCCTTTCCCTCCAGAACCTAGTCTCTCTCCCTCTCCTTCTCCTCCCCCTCCTCTGGACTCCCGGGAAACTAAAAGTAGTATTGTGTGCCCTCCGGATTTTCCGGAGAGAAAAGGTAATATTGTGTGCCCTTATCCTTCCTCCCCTCCCCCGGAGAGAGGAGGACATATTATAAGAGCTGTGTTAAAGGCAAGGGGCGCTGGAGAATTGGATGCGGAGCAGATGGACGCCTGCGCTGCGTACCCTGTGAAATGGTTACATCCCCCAGGGGCCGCGGCAGGCGACGGAGTAGTTCCAGTCCATGAGCCTGTTGACTTTAAGGTCGTGAGAAATTTGAAGGAAGCTGTTGTTAGCTATGGTTTACAATCTCGTTACACTCAAGGGCTTTTAGGATCGCTTACTAGTGCTGTTGCTGAAATGATTTTGGCCGACTGGCAATTACTGTTTAAAATGCGATTAACCCCTGCGCAATATTCTGTATGGTGGTCGCAATACCAATTACAAATTGATGCAGCTGTGAATGGTGTTCTTCCCGCTGGAGTCACTCGTGATCATCTCATGGGTACCGGCGCTCATGACACCATATTGCTCCAAGCGCAGTCACCGCGTGATACTTTTCCAATTATTACGCGATGTGCTTTGGCAGCCCTAAGAAAAGTGGATGATTCCTCATCAACACCTACTCAAACCTTTTCTAAAATTATCCAAGATTCAACCGAAAGTTACTCAAACTTTGTCAGCCGACTACAGTTGGCTCTCGAAAGGCAAATAGATAATGAAAACGCTCGTAATGAGCTCCTCATGAAATTAGCTTTTGAAAATGCAAACAACGACTGTCAAAAGATATTGCACCCAATTGCGCACAAACCTGGTGTTACTCTTCCCGAATTTTTGCAAGCTTGTCGCATAGTAGGCACAACGACTTATAATATGCAGGCTTTAGCTGTAGCTAATATGGAAGCGATTGTTAATGCTTTAAAATTTACAGACGCACCTCCCGTTTCTTCCCCTCCCTCCCCCCGACCAGCGGGGAATTGTTTTAATTGTGGGAAACCCGGTCATTTTAAATCTCAGTGTCGTTCCCCAGGCGGTGGTGCCAGCAAAAACCGCCTTGGCCAGCTGGCTCGTCCAAGAACAATTTGTCCAAAGTGTAGAAAGGGTTTTCATTGGGCAAGCCAATGTAAATCAAATTCACAACTTAGACAAAATCAACAATCCTTTACTAACTCTAACGACTTTCCACAATCTCTTAAAAACTCTACCGATGCGGGAAACTAATGACAGGGCATTCAACCAGCCCCTCCCTCAAGGTTGAACCTCCGGATGATAAATTTCTTTCCCAAGCTTTTGAAATGGTTGCAAATGACACTGTTACCTACTCGTTACCTGCTTATGTTTATCATCTCTTTATTTCACCTCGTTTGCCTTTAAATTTACCTCCCTCACTTCCTGTGATTATTTTTCCAACCCTAAATCTTACTGCTCAGGGAGTAATTGCTGCTCCTTTTTTGCAAAGTTCTAATTCTTTTTCTGATCTTGCACTGGCTATTATGATTAACTCTCCGGTTACTATTGATAAAGGAACTGTAGTTGCTTCTATGATCCTACTTGAGGATCAGACTGATGTTTTGGCTATGGAACAATCTGTAAATTCTACTCGCCCTACGGCCGAATTTAAGCTAAACGGCCGTTCTTTTTCTGGCCTTTTAGATACGGGCGCTGATGTATCTGTCATTCGCACCTCAGACTGGCCCCCTACCTGGCCCACCCACTCTGCACCCTCTGTAAGGGGTATAGGAGGTATTCAAACGGCTCAAATAAGTTCCGACTGGATTTCCGTTACTTCCGTTACGTCTTCGGTCACTGCATTTATTAAACCTGTCATTTTGCCTTTGCATACTAATCTTTGGGGTAGAGATTTAATGTCTCAATTCCAGGCTAAGCTTGTTTTGAAATAATGCCGGCAATTCATTGCATTTTTCATATAATACGATCTGAAATCTCCTTTTACCACCACCTTTTCTTTAAGGAAAAAGGACTATAACTCTCTGCTCCTTTAACACCAGAGCAATCTTAAAACAACCTTAACACTCTTTTGTGTTGCTAAGTGGGCAATTAAGCAAACAAAAAGGGAAAAAATAACAGACCTTTTGAACCAGTAAGAATGCAAATTTAGTTAGGTTATATGAGGAAGGATATAGATCGAGTTAGGATATATGATTTGAGTTTTGCCATATGTTAGGTTATATGACTTAAGGTTTAACGTAAAGTTTATATTAAATGACTTAGAATAGTTAAAAGCAATTAGAATGTAAAGAACAATGCTTTTTGAAGAACAAAGTTATTTTGGTGTATAGAAAGGACACAGTCCTATTGAGTTTTGTGAAACTTTCCTGCCATATCTCTTGTACATGTGTATGGAGATTTCTCACCCAGAACCTTAACCTTCATCAAAGAAACTCTTTTGGGGAGTGTTTGCTTTGTGTTTGTGTGTATGAAAAACGGCCTTTAACATGTATGAGTGTATATAATCTGTGTTTTGTGTTTCAAAATCACTCCCTGTTTTGTCCTTGTGCATAGTCTTTTGCCCACTCTCCCCCCCTCTTGCCTGCATCTCTCTGAAGAACACAGTGACCGGGGAGGAGAGGGACAAGGGGAGGGGTGAAAGGGTGAAATCACACAGGACATACACACACACACACACATCTTAAAGGGGACTCAAAGTACATTCACTCTCTCACACACACATACACACACACACACTCACACATTTTAAAGGGGACTGAAAGAAAGTAAACGTAAGTGAAAGAGGGAAAGAGGAAGTAGAAAAAAGAAAGAAATGAAAGGAAAAGAAATAAAGAAACAGTAAGTGATGAGATAGAGAGGAACAGAAAGTAAGAGAAAGAAAGAAAACGTAAGTGATAGAGAGAGAGAGGGAGAAAGTGAGATTGTGAGAAAGAGAGGGAAAGAGAAAAACAAAACAGACAGAAGCAGAAAGAAAGAGATTTTTAAGTGAGTTTCACAACATATCCACATTTATCTACGAATAATCCTATTTCACTTTTTACTTTTCACCTTTCTTCATGCAATTCAATTATTATCACCATCTTAATGAACTGTATGATATTTATTTTTCAGTCTTGCCAACAATTTTGGGTTTTCTTTTGAACATCTTTTGAGTTTTATATTTATTTTAATCCATATGCAGGAATGATTTTCTGTTATTTTGCCTGCATTTTACAAATTTCTCACATATTTAATGAGAGTTACCTAGCTTCCATAACAATGAAGCTGATTTTTCTCACATCTTTTTTAAGTCAGATTTAAAGTACCCCATCTTATGTCATTTGTTTCCTTGTTTTTGATATCTGCCTATGGAAAAGTTCCTTCCATTTAAATTATTTTTTACATTTTTGAGTGTTGATTCCAAGTTTTCTGATATTTTGTT
The DNA here is from genome assembly GCA_039707465.1 of Rhabdophis nuchalis. Lineage (NCBI taxonomy): Eukaryota > Metazoa > Chordata > Lepidosauria > Squamata > Natricidae > Rhabdophis > Rhabdophis nuchalis. The sequence continues at coordinate 9,433,520 of CM077646.1, forward strand.
TTAACCGTTATCTCCTGCCTTGCCTGTCATAATTTTTCCATATTTAACTTTTACTTCTAGAGGAATCTTAGCTTCACTTTTCATGCGAAGTTCAGAATCTTTTTCAGACCTCGCTTTTGCCATGACGATCAAATCTCCCATTTGAGGGGAAATTTTGCTCCCAGAAGCCTCACGCCCCACGGCAGATTTTTACAACTAATCCAAAATTGATTTCTCAAAATTATGACATGATGATTATTGATTTAAAATATTGTTTTTCTCCATTCCTTTGCATCCAAAGGATTTTTACAAAGCTTCTGACTAAGTTTAAACTTTTCCTCCTTTTCAATATTGCATTAGTAAACACTATGCATTTAGTAAACAAAGCCTTGAAAACTAAATGGGTTGACAGATTGCTGGATGGTTTTCCTCTTGCACTTTTGATAATTAACACATTACAATTACCTACAGCTGCAATTGTACAAGTTACACCTTCACTCTTAATTCTTGAATGGATCCATCTTTCACACTTTGGCCTCCAGCGAAGCATTACAGTATGCTCTTGCTGACTGGCCTGGTTCTGTTTCTTGTCATCATCCGCCTGATCCAAGATTACAACTTCTGAAAACCATACCTTTCGTGTGGGAAACTCCTTTTTCTTCATTTCCAATTCCAGATGCTATTACAGTTTTTGCACAAAAAATTACTCCACCACAGACTTCTGCCCAACGCGCAGAACTCTATGCTTCAATTTTGGCTTTTCAACAATTTTCTGATCAACCTTTTAATCTTATCTTGGACAGTTTCTATGTTTCACAAATTATTTCCTCTATTTACAAAGGCTCTCATTAAACAATTTGGTATTACTTCAGGTGAAGCCACTGCTATTATTCAGCAGTGCCCCACCTGCAGCAAACAAGCCCATGCTGTTCCCATGGATGTAAACCCCAGGGGAACTGATTGTTGTCAAATTTGGCAAATGGATGTGACCCAATATGCTTCCTTCTCCCCATGGAAGTATTTACATGTATCTATTGATACATATTCTGGGTTCATCATGGCCTCCCCCCCAAAGGGGTGAGACCACAAAACATGTCATAAATCATTGTATTTGGATTTTTGCATCGCTGGAACGCCAAAATATATTAGTAATACCTTTTGTTAAAAATGGGGAATTATATACAGATTTGGTATACCTTACTATAGTCAGGGCCAAGCAATGGTTGAGAGAGCAAACCAAACTTTAAAACATGCCCTGGATAGATACAATGATGGAAAGGGAAAAGGACCCCTTAGCCTCCCAGCTTTGCAACACATTCTTAATTTGTGTTTGTATGTACTAAACTTTCTCACTTTTCCCGGCAAACCTCCGTCGTCTGCTGCTTGCCGTCACTTTGCCTCTACATCACCACTGCCAGACCATCAACGGCCTCTTGTCTACTACCGACAGCTGCCTGATCCTACCTGGAGAGGTCCTGCACATCTCATCACTTGGGATTGCGGTTACACCACCATATCTGCAGATAACACCACTGTCTGGGTTCCTGGTCGTCACGTGCGCCCCTGTCACCTGAAACCATCCCAAGATGCATCTGTTCCTGCTCCTGCTCCTGATCCTGTTCCTGCTCCAACCCACGCTTCAACTCCTTGAATGTAGACCCTTGTTCCAGTTTCTCCAGAGAGGAGCCATGGCTGTCATCCGATGCAAGGATCCGGAACACATTTATTGCCCTTTTGCCTTTCAGCATAACGGTAAATACGTTCACCCACACCACACAGGACATCACACGATATACTCACATCACCCATGCACAATGACATTGGCATTTAGAGCCTCTGAAGCCACCATCGGACTGTACACTTGCAAAGGCTTTAACAAAAAACACTTTGTGACCAAAACGATAGAAGTGGCTTTGCAGGACTCAGCTGAACATCCACCAGCATCCGACCACCCCGTACAGAACATTCCTCCCAAAAGTCAACGATCCCGCGGCCGTCGCTCAGTGCTTCACCAGGGTCAGTCTGGACAAAAATGGATACACCAACCCTTTCTTCAGACATGGCAAATAAAAGATGTCTATGGGACTGTACTAAGTTCAACATCTAACAGGACACATTTATACACATGGTTCCCCACACTATACTTTGACCTAGGGGAAATGTTAGTTGGATATTCAGCCTATTATAGCAAAAACCCACCCTCTCCTGACCCAGGATTTATACACCGGTACAATTTTTATATATGCCCAGGGTATAAAAAGAACCCTGAGCACCTCCGAAATTGTGGAGGCAGACTTGATTATTTCTGCGCCTCCTGGGATTGTCTATCTACAGGTTCCATCCGCTGGTCACTACCCATCACAAATGACTATATCACTGCATTTCAGGGCCATCATTGCATCGCACTGCATGCCGTATCGATTCCAAACGGCAGCCTTGCAACCCAGTTGGCCTCCGATTCACCACCGAAGGAAAAACCTTAACAACAGAATGGGAATCTGGCTTGATATGGGGTGCCCGAATTTATGCCAATGGTTATGACTATGGTAATACTTTCACCATCACCCTCCTCGTGGAGAGACCAGCCTTAATGGTTGGACCCAATACATCAGAAATACACTACTTTCAACCCCAACTGCTGAGCTCTAACCCTCTTCTTAAGTTAGTAAATTCTAGCTATGCCCTACTGAATTACTCCAATCCCACGTTTACACGTGATTGTTGGCTTTGCTTAGGGGCATCTCCCCCCTACTATGAAGCCGTTGGAAGCCTCCAGAATTTTACAACCCACACTAACGATTCTCAATGCAGATGGAAAGAAGGCACACAAACCATCGGTTCCATAATTGGTACTGGATACTGTATTGGCAATGTCCCTTTTAATTATTCCAACCTATATTGTAATTACACTTCCATGTGGTTAAACAATGTACATCAGACCATATGGAGCACAGGGGGCAACTTTTCTAATGAATTTCAAGGTTTGTACTTTATCCCAGGTAATTCCTCATGGTGGGCATGTTCCACCGGCATCACCGCCTGTGTTCACGGTCCCACTTTGACAAAAGCAAATGGGTTTTGTATTCAAGTTATGATCTTTCCAAGAATAACATACCATTCTTTCACTCAATTTGTGGATTCTTCAACCTCATGGTCCCATCGCAGTAAAAGAGAGATTGTCACCGCTCTCACTTTGACAGTACTTTTGGGTCTCAGCGTTGCAGGGGCTGCCACAGGTACGGCTGCCCTAACCGCTGGCCACCAACAATACCACACCCTCCGTGCTGACATAGATAAAGATCTTGAATTATTAGAAAGCTCTATTTCTCAACTACAAGAATCCCTGACATCCCTTTCTGAAGTAACCCTCCAAAACCGCCGGGGGCTAGACCTTCTCTTTTTAAAAGAAGGAGGATTATGCGTTGCCCTCAAGGAGGAATGTTGCTTTTATGCCGACCACTCTGGGGTAGTAACGGATTCCATGAGCAAGTTAAGGGAAGGTTTAGAAAAACGAAAAAGGGAAAGAGAAGCAGAACAATCGTGGTATCAAAATATGTTTGATTTTTCCCCATGGCTTACAACCCTTGTTAGTGCCCTTGTTGGACCTTTGATTATATTGCTGCTTATATGTATTGCAGGACCTTTTGTATTTAATCATGTAATGATTTTTTTGAAAACTCGTTTGCCTACCATGGAAGCAATGCTCCTTGCTCACTCGCCTGAAAAAGAACCTTTTCTGCCAACAGAGGACGAAAAAGATATCATTGCAAAGGACTTAAAATGCCCGTATGCAATAGGTAGTGATGAGGAGCCAGATTGGTAGAGGGCACCTCCTTAAAAAACAAAAAACAGAGGAGATGTTGCGATTATCATTCCAGGTTTTGGCAGTTCAGTAGGTTTTAAATTAGTATAGGCTTTAAACCATTGTTAGGCCACTGAATGAACCCTGAACCTAAGAAGCACACGTCATCTCGCCTGACAAAGGCTAACAAAGGCTATTGTGTACCATCACCCAATTCCTAAGAGCACGTATCTAATGCACCAAGCAATACACAAAATGTAACTAAATGTATTTTGCTAGATAGCTGAATGTATTTTCCCAGGCTATTGAATGTGTTTCACCAAGCGACTATATTCTGCCAAGCAACTGTATTCTGACTAAGCATATTCTATCAAGTAAGTCTATCAACCAATCACGCTGTACTGAAATGTATCTTTTACTATTGTGTCTAATAAAAAGGCCCGCACCGAGTTAGTCGGCGCGAAGCTCATCTCAAGAAACCCTTTCACGTTTTGGCTATTTCTTTAACACCAGAGCCGAGCTGCCCGCCTTCTTTGGTATCGCGTTCCCTCCATAGGGGGCGCAATTTCACCACATGTGTGCAGCCCAAATCATGCTTCAGTAAATGCTGCCCTAAGATGATTAAGCATTTATGTGTTTAAAAACTTTGTACTTTGGAAGATACGTTTCTAGCAACTCATTCAATGTGTCAGGTTTGAACCTTTGCCTATATTTTTGCCTATATTTGCCTATATTTTTCTCTGCTTTGATATCCTGGATTCATGATGTGGCAATTTTTTTAGCTTGTTCTCCAGTTGTACAAGGGACAGGGAAAATTATAACATCCAAGAGGACTAAACAACAATGTAGATCTGCCCACAAGTGTGTAGTTTTTCTCTAAGGTGTTCTTCTCCAACTACTCCTTTGAAAGTGAAGTCCTGAAGAAATTTAGGGTCCCCAGAGGAGAAGTTACTTCTCACTGTAATTTTCAAAGTTCTGGCCTCTGTGACCTCTTCTGCTACTTCTCCAGGGATGGACATTGAGGTAAACATCAGACTGAAACAACATGAAAGGGGTCTTGCATTAGGAAAGGATAAATGCCTCAGTCTCACACACAAGGCAGCACCGGTTAAGGTGCAGGTATGGACTGTGTCCTTGAATGTATTTTCTCTCCTTTCCAGGTGAAGCTTGGTTTATCTCTGTCTGAATCCAGAAAGTCTGGAATTTTTACATTATAAAGGTACTTTCAATTCATCTAACTCTTACTGTTATTTCTTAGAAACAGGAAGAGGATTGATTCAGACACATGGATTATGGACCTTCTGCTTGTGCTTCTGTTGCTGCTGGTGTCCCAGCTAATCTCTGGGAAGCTTAGAATGAAGTGTCCACTGAATTTCAAGCACCAGGATGAAAAAAACCCGTGGAGCTATTACAGTCCAGGAGACCATATCATTAGTATCATCAACACTGGAACAAAAATATTGCATACAACAATGTTGACTTTCAACATGGAACCTCATTTTCAGTTTGAGTTGTAAGTTATTCGCTGTGATGGAGTTTCATTCCCTCTATTTGCAGTTCTCATTCTTTTCTTCTTATTTCACTGATGTCTGTATTGTAGGACATTATTTCTTATTTCTTGAACTGTTTTGCTTGCTCTCATTCCAACTGCGCATGCGCGCAGAATGGCGGTCTGCCGTTGAGCTCCGCGTGGGCCGCGGGGCTCTTTGGCAAAAAGGGGATGTTACCCGACCCTCCTTACCATCTCTGAGGGTCGGGCCCAGTAAGTACCCACCCTGGCGTACCATCGAGGCCTGAACGGCCTCCCAGGGTGGGCGGACGGCCCAGAATGGGGGGTTTGCCGGCTGGAAGGAGCCGGCCAGCTGGAGGTGCCGGGCGCCTGGCGTTGGCCTGATGTCGGGCAGCTTGAAAGATCGCAGGGAGCAGGCGGAACTTCGGGGCTTCGGAGGCCTGGCAGGCAAGTGGAGTTTCAGAGGCCTGGCAGGCAAGCAGAGCGCCGGAGGCCAGGCAGGAGGTTGCCGGGCGCTGGAGACCGGGCAGGAGGTCAGGCAGGAGGCCGGCCAGGAAGTTTGCCAGGAGGTTTGCCGGGCACGAAAGGCCATGGGAGGCCGGGGCGCTGGAGGTCGGGACGCCAGGCCGGGAGGGCCAAGAAGAACTGGCCCGGGGCTAGGACGACCCAGGACGACCCAGGCCCGATAACAGCAGGGCCGCAGCCTGAGATGACCCAGACTGGACCCCTTAGTCCGAGGATGCCATTAGAGATCGCCCGGGTGAGTGGAACCATTGGAGGCTGGGCAGCCAGGAGCCGGGAGGCCTCATAACAGTAGGGCCAAGGCCTAAGGAGATCCAGGCCGAGGCCTGCTCCCTACCGCCCTGATCCAATCAACCCAAGCCAAGACACATAAGGGGCCGGGAGATCCAGGAAATGGCCCGACCATTTACCATCTTTGGCCGAGGCCTGAGGCTTTTGAAGAGCGGGACTGGACTTTTGAAGGCCAAGCCTGAGACATTGCACCTATCTGACTATTTATTGACTATTTACAATACAATAATACAATACAATAGCAGAGTTGGAAGGGACCTTGTAGGTCTTCTAGTCCAACCCCCTGCATGGGCAGGAACCTTATACCATTTCAGACAAATGGCTGTCTAACATCTTTTTAAAGACTTCCAGGGTTGGGGCATTCACAACTGCTGGAGGCAAGCTGTTCCAGAGGTTAATTGTTCTTACTGTCAGGAAATTTCTCCTTAATTCTAAGTTGCTTCTCTCCTTGGTTAGTTTCCACCCATTGCTTCTTGTCCTGCCCCCAGGTGCCTTGGAGAAAAGTTTGACTCCCTCTTCTTTGTGGCACCCTCTGAGATATCGGAACACTGCTATCATGTCTCCCCTGGTCCTTCTCTTCATCAAACTAGACATACCCAGCTCCTGCAGCCGTTCTTCATATGTCTTAGTCTCCAGTCCTCTAATCATCTTGGTTGCTCTTCTCTGCACTCTTTCCAGAGTCTCCACGTCTTTTCTACATCGTGGCGACCAAAACTGTATGCAGTATTCCAAGTGTGGCCTTACCAAGGCACTATACAGTGGCATTAACACTTCACGTGATCTAGATTCTATCCCTCTGTTGATGCAGCCTAGAACTGTGTTGGCTTTTTTGGCAGCTGACTTTATTGACTACTCTATGACCCCTGATTTTAACTTTTCTGAACTGGACTATATGCTTGCTGGAATTAATTTTAACATCTATTTAATATTTATTGAATATTTATTTGAACATCTTTAATATTTATTTAATATCTATTTTAACACCTGTAATCATCCCTAAAACCAATTGATGCCCTGCGATAAATGTGACCCGTTATGTACTCAAGGGCAGACCTAATCCTACTGCGGGAGTCCCCCCTCTCGCAGGTTTGGCCCTCGGCTCTTACGAGGGCCCACCTTGATGAGGGATATATTAATCCAGAGAGGTGGGCGAGGCGCAGTCTTAGGGGTTTTTTATTTAAATGTTTGATTCGGATTTTAGGGGTTCTAGAGAGGGGGGAGGGGCTAGTCAGGCTGAGGGAGCGACCAGTGCCAGGCCGACGGGCGGAGTTAACAAGGAAGTGAGTGGGGCCGTTAAGGGGAGGGGGAGTAGGGATGTTCCAGAAGAGGGTCTTTCCATTCAAACGGTCGTGGGGAGGGGTAGGTGCGAGGGTAGACAGAGATCTCATCACCGGTTGGGAGACCGTGGCCGATGGGTACGGCCGGTCATATGTCCCAACCCCCGCAATCTAGGTGGTCAGGGCTTACAGAGCCAGGGCCTGAGACTGATGTTATGCAATGCCAGGTCCGTTGTCAACAAAGCCCCCCTCATTAACAACCTGGTGTCGGAGGGGGAGCCGGACCTGGCAGGAATCACGGAGACCTGGTTGGGCCACAAGGGAGGACTCATGGAAATGTGCCCGCCAGGTTACCATGCATTTCATCAGTCACAGGCCCTAGGCAGGGGTGGAGGGGTAGCGGTCATTGTGAGGGAAGGTCTTGAGCCGAGAGAGACCACTGTGCCTCAGATAACCGGTTGTGAGTCCCTGTGCGTGAAGTGGGGCCTAGGGAGGCAGTTGGCCATGCTGATTGTATACCTGGCTCCTCGCTATGCATCAGCAGCCCTGCCCGAGCTCCTCGAGGTGATCGCCGAGATGGCGGTTGAGACCCCCAGACTGTTGGTCATGGGGGACTTTAACTTGCCATCAGTAGGTGAGACATCCGAGGTAGCTCGGGAGTTCATGGCCTCCATGACGGCCATGGACCTGACCCAAGTAATTCAGGACCCCACACACGAGGGAGGACACACACTGGATCTCATCTTTGTCGCTGGCCAGTGGAGGAGTGATCTGGGAGTAGGGGATCTAGTCATCACACTTTTGTCATGGTCAGATCACTCACTTCTCCAGCTTGACTTTCCAGCCGCTACACACAACTGCGGGGAGGCGGAACCGGAATTTCCTAGATGGTTCAGCCCCAGGCGCCTGATGAAACCCAAAAGGTTCCAGATGGAGCTTGGGTCATTACCTGTAGCCCTGACCCGCACCCGGATGGAGGACCTAGTGGCTGCATGGAATAGTCCAAGGCCACTGGGGCCTTGGACCGGGTTGCGCCTTTGCGGCCTCTCTTGCGGCCGCAAACCACCCAGGCTCCTTGGTTTTCCGAGGAGTTGAGGGTGATGAAGCGCCACAAGAGACGCCTAGAGAGCAGGTGGAGATCTTCACGCTCTGAATCTGACCGAACACAGGTGAGAGCCCATTTGAGGACTTACCTTGTGGCGTTAAGAGTGGCCAAACATCAGTATTGTGCCACTCTTATTGTGTCCGCAGATAACCGCCCTGCTGCCCTGTTTGGGGTAACCCGCTCCCTCCTTCAACAGAGGCCACGGGAAGCCCCTCTACAGGGCAGAGCAGAGGAATTTGGGGAGTATCTGCAGGACAAAATCGCTGAGATTCGGAGCGAGTTGGTCCCCACTGGAAGTGGTCTGGAGGGGATGTCGGAGGCGAGTCTTGAGGCTCCATTCTGGGAGGGGTTTGACTCTGTTACTTCCGATGATATGGACAGGTTGCGTAGGCGACTGCGAGCTACCACATGTTTATTGGACCCGTGTCCCTCCTGGCTTGTACTGGCATCCTGGGAGGTGACACGAGGCTGGCTCCAGGAGTTAGTCAACACTTCTTTGAGTGAGGGGTTCTTGCCGACCGTGGTGAGGCCCCTCCTGAAGAAGCCTTCCCTGGACCCAGCTTTGTTAGCTAATTATCGGCCCATCTCCAACCTTTGCTTTTTGGCAAATTTGTTGAGAGTGTGATGGCACAACAGTTTCCACGTCACGTGGAGGAAATTGATTCTCTTGACCCGTGCCATTCCGGCTTCCGGCCCGGCCACAGCACAGAGACGGCATTGGTCGCATTGGTGGATGATCTCTGGAGGGCCAGAGATGGGGGTTGTTCCTCCATCCTGGTCCTATTAGACCTCTCGGCGGCTTTTGATACCATCGACCATGGTATCCTATTGCATCGCCTGGAGGTGTTGGGGGTGAGGGGCACCGTTTTGCGGTGGTTCTCCTCCTACCTCTCCGGTCGAGTGCAATTTGTTTTGGCAGGGGGGCAGAGGTCGACCTCGAGGCCTCTCACTTGTGGGGTGCCGCAGGGATCGGTCCTCTTTGCCTCTCCTGTTTAATGCATATATGAAGCCGCTGGGCGAGATCATACGTGGGTTTGGGGTAGATTACCATCTGTACGCAGATGACACCCAGCTGTACATCTCTACCCCAAACCACCTCAACAATGCCGTCGAAGTGATGTCCCGGTGTCTGGAAGCCGTGCGGATCTGAATGGGAAGTAACAGACTCAAGCTCAACCCGTCCAAGACTGAGTGGCTGTGGCTACCGGTGCCCCGGTTCAACCAGCTGATTCCATCACTGGCCATTGGGGGCGAACATCTGGCTCCTGTGGATCAGGTACGCAACTTGGGCGTCCTCCTAGATGCCCGGCTGTCAATGGATGACCATCTGACAGCCGTGGCAAGGGGGGCGTTTCACCAGGTGCGCCTGGTGCGCCAGTTGCATCCCCTATTGGACCGGGATGACCTTCGCACAGTCACTCATGCGCTTGTGACGTCCCATCTGGACTACTGTAACACTCTCTTTTTAAAATTTATTTTTAGTTTTAAAGACAACATAAAAATCCCCCTTACAATACAATAGCAGAGTTGGAAGGGACCTTGAAGGTCATCTAGTCCAACTCCCTGCCTAGGCAGGAAGCCCTATACCATTTCAGACAAATGGCTATCCAAAATAGCTTGAACATAGCTTGTTCTTGAAGACTTGCAATGTTGGGGCATTCACAACTTCTGGAGGCAAGCTGTTCCACTGATTAAGACTACTGTAACGCTCTATACATGGGGCTCCCCTTGAGATGCTGGTCCAGAATGCGGCCGCGCAGGCAGCTCTGGGAATCACTAGATACTCCCATGTAACACCACTCCTGCACGGGCTTCACTGGCTGCCTGTGGCCTTTTGGGGACGTTTCAAGGTGTTGGTTATTATCTTCAAAGTGCTCCATGGCACAGGACCTAGTTATTTGCGGGATCGTATCCTGCCCCATACATCCCTTCGGCCGATTCGCTCTCACAGAGAGGGACTTCTCCGGGTGCCATCCACTAGGCAATGCCAGCGGGCGATGCCCAGGGGAAGGGTTTCTCTGTGGCGGGGCCGACCCTCTGGAATGACCTTCCCCCTGACATTAGAACGACCACGGACCTCCGCTCCTTCCGCCAGAAACTCAAAACCCACCTGTTTCAACTAGCTAGCCTGGGCTAATTCCATGCTTCCCGCCTCAGTTTGTTATTTTAAATTATGGGATTAGGTTTTAAGGTTAAGTTTTTAATTTTTATAAATTTGTACAGGGGATTATTTAATTCGATTTTAGTTTATATGTAATGTTGATGTCAGTTTTTAGTTTTTTACCTGTACACCGCCCCGAGTCCCTTCGGGGAGAGGGGGCGGTTTAGAAATCTAATAAAATCAAAATCAAATCAAATCATTTATCTCATTTTGTAGAAAAAAAGGTGAATCCAAAAATGGGACATAATAATAAACACCCTTAGCTATGCTTTAGTACCAACTTTGGTTTAATGTAGTTATTGAATGGATTGTACTTGCCTCTGACTAGCTCATTCATATTTTTACAAGCCCTCATTCATATTCAATGCTTGATCATTCTAGGAACAGAGAGTGACCATATTTTAGATTTGTTCTTCTGTGTCACATATTAAAAAGCCTCTTTCCATTATGATTGTTTCTATTTTAATGATTGAATGATTTTGAATCCTGGTTATTTGTCAGTTGAAAATGAGTTCTGCTATGTATAATTTGATTTATGGTTCTGAACATTAGTGGAAAGCTATCTCCATCTCCTCTCCCCAACACTCATTAAAAGAAATGCTGATGGGTAACTTTTGGATCGGTATTGGCTTAAGACTGAGAAAGATTGTGGAGACAAAGAGAATTAAAATGAACATGAAAATTTGCTTTTTCTCTTAATAATGATGATGATAATATGAACATTTTTATCTTAGTTTATCTTTTGATAAGTATAGACTACTACGCAACATTTTTAATATTCAAGAAGTCAACAAGACTCCCCGGCTTCTGCACAATCTCACCCTTGGCTACAACATCCATGACAACTATGTGAACACACTTTTGACTTCAGATGCCTTGATGGACATGCTGTCTCCTGGAGAAGCCAATGTTCCCAACTACAGCTGTGGAAGGAAGGACAACATTTTGGCTCTTGTTGATGAATCTACTTATGACATCTCCACCCAGATGTCAACATTGGGAGACATCTACAAAGTCCCTCAGGTTTGTATGTCTACTTTCCTATAGGTAAACTGAATGGAGTGGTTTGTCAGTATGTGATAGATCTCTTTGGAACTAAAGAACTAAAGAAATGGCCATTATATGCATAAGGATTAGGGATTGGGATCCACAGTGATTAGCAGGTAAGGATCAAAGGAGTGATATCCTCTCATGACATTATTATCATTTATTATGGTTCTTCTTCTGCACATTTGGAAATGCAAGGAGCGGCTTTAGGTTCAATTGAAATGTCTTCTGTCCAAAAGGAAGGTGAAGCAGAGATGGGACATTAATTTTTGTACATAATCTTAGCAAAAATAATATCATCCAATTGGATTATCTTACCGTTAGCTGATTAGAAACACAAGTCTTATGATCCCTCTGATAGCTCAAGGCATAAAAAGGCTTGCCTGATATGCTGGAAAGTGCCGGTTTAAATCCCAGTAGAAGGAGTATGGCCAGCTGAAGAGGGCTAATAAGCCCGAAATGGATCCATCCTGGTCTCTTATTTATTAATCAGCCCTTAAAAATCTAACACATATCTAAAAAATTTCACACAGCATTAATCTCACTGGCTCTCTGTCTAGATAATCTCTGGGTTGAGTCGAAAGTCAGAGAAGGAAGACAGTTTGTCTCCTCCCTTAAGGGGCTTCATAACAGGAGCTGTGAAAATATTCTCTCTCATATATATATATATATATATATATATATATATATATATATATATATATATATATATATATATATATATATATATATATATATATATATATATATATATATATATATATATATATATATATATATATATATATATATATATATGTTAAATTTCTTTAAGGGATGATTAATAATAATTAATTAAGAGACCAGGATGGATCCATTTCGGGCTCCTTAGCCCTCGTCAGCTGGCCATACTTTCCCTACAGGGATTTGAACTGGTGCTCTCCAGCATTCGAAGCAGGCTTCTCTATGTCTTGAGCTAACCAGTTTCCCTGATTACATCATCCTTTCTACAGGACTTTATTGATGAAGTGGATATATTGTTACAGCTTCCTGTTAGGCCTATTCAAGGGAGGAGACAAACTTGTCATCCTTCTCTGTCCTTCGACTCAACCTAGAGACCATCCAGACAGAGACCTATTAAATTGCTGCTGTCTTTTTAGATATGTGTTAGATTTCTTTAAGGGATGATTAATAATAATTAATTAAGAGACCAGGATGGATCCATTTCGGGCTCCTTAGCCCTCGTCAGCTGGCCATACTTTCCCTACAGGGATTTGAACTGGTGCTCTCCAGCATTCGAAGCAGGCTTCTCTATGTCTTGAGCTAACCAGTTTCCCTGATTACATCATCCTTTCTACAGGACTTTATTGATGAAGTGGATATATTGTTACAGCTTCCTGTTAGGCCTATTCAAGGGAGGAGACAAACTTGTCATCCTTCTCTGTCCTTCGACTCAACCTAGAGACCATCCAGACAGAGACCTATTAAATTGCTGCTGTCTTTTTAGATATGTGTTAAATTTCTTTAAGGGATGATTAATAATAATTAATTAAGAGACCAGGATGGATCCATTTCGGGCTCCTTAGCCCTCGTCAGCTGGCCATACTTTCCCTACAGGGATTTGAACTGGTGCTCTCCAGCATTCGAAGCAGGCTTCTCTATGTCTTGAGCTAACCAGTTTCCCTGATTACATCATCCTTTCTACAGGACTTTATTGATGAAGTGGATATATTGTTACAGCTTCCTGTTAGGCCTATTCAAGGGAGGAGACAAACTTGTCATCCTTCTCTGTCCTTCGACTCAACCTAGAGACCATCCAGACAGAGACCTATTAAATTGCTGCTGTCTTTTTAGATATGTGTTAAATTTCTTTAAGGGATGATTAATAATAATTAATTAAGAGACCAGGATGGATCCATTTCGGGCTCCTTAGCCCTCGTCAGCTGGCCATACTTTCCCTACAGGGATTTGAACTGGTGCTCTCCAGCATTCGAAGCAGGCTTCTCTATGTCTTGAGCTAACCAGATATATATATATATATGAAGTGGATATATTGTTAGAGGGCTAAGTACTGCATCCTGGTCTCTTAATTAATTATTACTAATCATCCCTTAAAAAGAAATTTAACACACATATATATATATATATATATATACACATACATACATACATACATACATACATACATACATACATACATATATATATATATATATATATATAGTTAATATACAAAATATCTTTCTAATATAACATACAATATCTACCATTCATAACCCTGTTATTTTCATGATAGTGGCTGGAACCCATTTAGGGTTGTCATAAAAGTTTAGTGCAAACACCCAATCCCCCATGCAAACTGGCTGCCTGTGACTTCTCGCTGCAAAGGTTTGCAAATGGCATAATGGAGGTGTAATCTGTCCAGGGTTGTTCTGAGTCTCCGGCCCATGAGGAGCTCAGCTGGAGTTTTATTAGTTATCAGTCAGGGTGTTGTATGCTGTGGGTGCCCCAAAAGAATCTCCCACCTGAACTCTGGTGCGTTATGGCCAATCGAGTTCCTCCTGGCTCCAGCTGGCTCCCAGCAGTCGTAACCACAAGGACATAGCAGATACAAAGGTCAAATATGGAAGATTTACTCAAGAGCCTTGTATTTGCTGATTCCCAGAAATAGGCCAAACACATTTATTATTTGAATATAAATTATATAGCAAAAAGTTCAGTCCCTTGGACCACATATTAGATCATTAAGAACCTTATAATAAAATAAATGTTTCCTGTTGATCAATATTAAAAAAAATGCATTCAATATGTATTTTTATTTAAGCAAAATGTTTCAGTGCACAAATGGATATGTAGATTGGAGATGTAGAGGTGATAGAGAAATCATTTCTTATTCCTTTCACTTATTATCTTTTATACTCTTTATACATTAACAAGACTGTTATATACAGTCTTGTTAATGTTATGTATTCTTTATGAGTTTATTCTTTATTGGTTAATTGCTAATCAACAATAAACTATTCTAATAAATTCATAAAATTGTATTTCTTTAAAACTAACTATTGGGAATTGATCTGATTCTAAATATAACGCAGCATTCTTCATTGTCTTTTCAGATCAATTTTGAATTATTTTCAGATTTGCTCCATGATAAAAGTCAATTGCCCTTTTATCACAGTTTTTTCCCCATAAAAGGGGTCCTATATCCAGGAATTGTCCAAGTGCTCCTCCATTTCAGATGGACCCTGGTTGGTCTTTTTGCTCCAGACACAGAAAATGGAGATAAATTCATGAGGACTTTTGCTTCTTTGCTTGACAGGAATGCCATTTGTGTTGTTATATCACAACAATTCTCAACAACTCAACTTACAGCACCCCACGGCGATGCCCTCGCTAAGTGGAGACAAGTCAATGTCTATATTCATTACATAGAACATGGTGCTGCTTTGGAGAGAATTCTTCCTTTTCATTTCATACTTAGGCATTTGCCTGGACCCATTGAAAGAAAAGTCTGGATCACAACACTTACTTTAATATATCCACTGAGTTACCACAATGCTCTCAGATATGTGAATAGTATCTGGACTGTTGATTTTGAGAGAAAAAAGGGGCCAATAAAGGATGCCTTTATATCCACTTTCTTTGTGGAACCACCCTATGGGCACCAGTCATTTCTATGCTCTTTTTCAAAGCATGCATTGTCTGTCAAAGGCCGGAAAAGATGCACTGAGAAATTACCACTGGCGATCCAACAGAAAAAGAAAATAGTGTGGAATATGCACCATTCTTACAGTTCCGTTAAGACTCTGGTCCATGCCTTGAATGCTGCATATTCCTCCATATCCAGGAGGAGAAGGAAGGAGAGCAAAGGGAGTTTGGGAGCTCCAAGGCTGCAGCCGTGGCAGGTAAGGGGTCCTGTAAAGGATCCATTAATATTAGTTCCTTGTTGAGAAGAAATAACAAAGAGAAGGAAGGGAACCTTATCAACCTACTTGTGTTAACAGGACCACAACAAATTTGGCCAATATAATCGCTTCAATGTTCACTGAAAAATCCTACAAGCTAGGGTCCAGCAGTATTTGGATCAAGAAATACCAGAAGTACAGACAGGATTTTGAAGAGGCAAGGGAACTAAAGATTGAATTTCCAGCGTACTGTTGGATCATGGAGAAAGCTAGGAAGTTCCAGAAAAACATCTACTTCTGCTTCATGGACTATGCTAAAGCCTTTGATTGTGTGGATCACAACAAATCATGGCACGTTCTTAAAGAGATGGGAGTACTAGACCATCTTATTTATCCCTTGAGAAACCTTTATGTTAATCAAAAAGCAACAGTGAGAAGTGCACATGGAACTACTGATTGTTTCAAAATTGGGAAAGGTGTCCGGCAAGGCTGTATACTGTCACTGTGCCTATTTAACTTACATGCAGAGCATATCATGAGAAAGGTGGGGTTAGATGAATCAATAATTGGAATTAAGATTGTCAGGAGAAATATAAAAAATGTCACATATGCGGATGATACCACTCTAATGACAGAAAGTGAAGAGGAAATAAAGAGCCTCTTGATGCAGGTGAAGAAGGAGAGTGCAAAATGTGACTTGAAACATTAAGAAAATTAAGATCATGACAATTCTCAATACCTGGCAAATAGATGGTGAAGAAATGGAGGTAGTGACAGATTTTATTTTCTTGGGCTCCAAGATCACTGCAGGTGGGGATTGCAGCCAAGAAATTAAGACGCTTGGTCCTGGGGAGAAAAGCTATGGCAAATCTCGACAGATTACTAAAAAACAGAGACATTGTCCTCCTGACAAAAGTGCATATAGTCAAGGCTATGGTTTTCCCAGTTGCAATGTATGGCTGTGAAAGTTGGAACATAAGAAAGGCTGAGTGCCAAAGTCCTGAGGTCTTTGAGCTATGGTGCTGGAGAAGACTCCTGCGAGTCCCTTGGAGTCCTGCGAGTCCCGATCAAATCGGTCAGTCCTAGAGGAGATCAACCCTGACAGCTCTTTAGAAGGTGAGATCCTGAAGAGGAAACTCAAATACTTTGGCCACCTAAGAAAAGGAAGGACTCAATTGCGAAGAATCTAATGCTGGGAAAGATTGAAGGCAAAAGATAGATGCATTTACAGTCTTTCTATGAACATCCCACTTCTCATTTGATTTGCAATCAACTGCTATTTTGATATTATTATCACAAATATTTTTTATCAAGGTTGATATCCTCCATCATCCTTCCTCGGCGCTTCATTTTTCTTCAATGTGGAAGATGTTTTACTTGCTTTTCCTCTTAAATTCCAATTTGTTTGTTTTCTTAGCCCTTATTGATACAATATTAATTTTATATTTTCTACTGAATTTTACTTTTTTATTTTTTATCGTTGATATCCTCCATCATCCTTGCTTTGCGTTTCATTTTTCTTCTTCAATGTGGAATATTGTTTTTCCTCTTAAATTCCATCTAGGTTTCTTTCAGCCCTTATTGATAGAATATTAATTTTATATTTTCTACGGGATTTTACTTCGGCCCTTTTTTCTATCAGGAAATCATAAATGTTTTTCTGGAAGTGTTGTCTTTTTAAAAAGTATACAATTTTAAAGTCACTTTTATCCACTTCATTATTATACCATCCAGACTTCATTTAACTAGGTTCCCAATCATCACATCAGGAATCATTTCATTCATGCTTTGCTGAAAACAAGTTACAGTATATCATCAATAGTTCCACAGCCTCTTAAAAATGTGTGATCAGAAATGTAGGGGGAGCCCATAACTACATAAAGAAAGCAACTCAGATAGGATCCAAACTAAATTCTCAGGTTGTAAAAAGAGTAGGTGGGACATTTGTATGCATGGTGGCCTTGCACTTCAAAATGAGCAGCATATAAAGATGATACAATACAATACAATAGCAGAGTTGGAAGGGACCTTGTAGGTCTTCTAGTCCAACCCCCTGCGTGGGCAGGAACCTTATACCATTTCAGACAAATGGTTATCTAACATCTTTTTAAAGACTTCCAGGGTTGGGGCATTCACAACTTCTGGAGGCAAGCTGTTCCAGAGGTTAATTGTTCTAACTGTCAGGAAATTTCTCCTTAGTTCTAAGTTGCTTCTCTCCTTGATTAGTTTCCACCCATTGCTTCTTGTCCTGCCCCCAGGTGCCTTGGAGAATAGTTTGACTCCCTCTTCTTTGTGGCACCCTCTGAGATATCGGAACACTGCTATCATGTCTCCCCTGGTCCTTCTCTTCATCAAACTAGACATACCCAACTCCTGCAGCCGTTCTTCATATGTTTTAGTCTCCAGTTCCCTAATCATCTTGGTTGCTCTTCTCTGCACTCTTTCCAGAGTCTCCACGTCTTTTCTACATCGTGGCGACCAAAACTGTATGCAGTATTCCAAGTGTGGCCTTACCAAGGCACCATACAGTGGCATTAACACTTCACGTGATCTAGATTCTATCCCTCTGTTTATGCAGCCTAGAACTGTGTTGGCTTTTTTGGCAGCTGCTGCACACTGCTGGCTCATATTCAAATGGTTGTCCACTAGGATTCCTAGATCCTTCTCACAGTTGCTACTATTGAGCAAGGTACCACCTATACTGTACTTATGCATTTGGTTTTTCTTGCCTATATGTAGGACCTTACTTTTTTCACAATTGAATTTCATTTTATTAGATAGTGCCCAATGTTCAAGTTTGTCTAGATCCTTCTGTATCTTAAGCCTATCTTCTGGAGTGTTGGCTATTCCTGCCAGCTTGGTGTCGTCTGCAAATTTGATGAGTTCCCCATTTATCCCCTCATCCAAATCGTTGATGAAGATGTTAAAGAGTACTGGGCCTAAAACAGAGCCTTGGGGGAGGCTCATGGTGATCATGGTGATGATGATGATGATGATGTAGACAGACAGACAAACAGACAGTCAGAGACAGACAGACAATATTATCTTAATGTAGTTATAAAGTACAATTAGCTGATCTGGATATATTTAAAATATGGTCTGCCTGGGAGGAGATTAGCCCGACAATTTTCTTGATAAATCCATGCTTTAAGATAAGCACTTATCCTTTTCAAGGAATTCATAAATATTTCTTTTCTTTGTGCAGTTTATTGATGGCCCACTTTACAAGGTTACTTATAATTAACAAATTTTGACAATCATATGTTTTGAAAACACATTTTGTCAATATATGATTGACAATTTTATTGAAACTTTCTTTTTCATTTTTGAAGACAGTGGTTAAACCTACCAACTAAGGATATTTGCAAGTTAGACCTCTGTAAAAGAAAGAGGTAAGTGAGGACAAAGGACTAATTTCCCAGTTTTACTACTTTTGAAATGTCTGGATGTTCCCATTCTAGTTCCATCCTTTTCTGGAGAAGAATGAGTTTTGCAATCTTTCTCAATTCCAGCTGTACTTCGACGAAAATGGAGATTTAAAGGCTGATCTGAGTATCTCTCCATGGGTGTTTCCTAATGTATACTACAACCTGGAAAACAAACTGATGACTGTTGAAAAGCAGAGACTTATTATCAATGAAGATAATCTTTTATGGCTAAAGTTTTGCAATGGGGTAGGAACAAAATTAGTGTCTTTTCTCTCTTTTCCAAAAGGCTCTGACCCATTTCTTCAATCTGAGCACCCTGACTCAGTGCTGAAATGGTGAAGCTGAATGAAAATGGTAATAGAGGGCCAATCCCTAAAGTGCTAGGGATTGTGATCCACTTCTTTCTTGTCTTCAAAGAGCAAACAAGAAGGCAAATGAGTTGACCAGTGAATGAATTCAGGTTTAGACTGAATTTGATGAAGTTGAATGAAGACTGGAGAGAGGTCCTTTAGTTCTATTTGGAAATAAGCTTTGGAACTCGGATTCACCTTCTGGTTGGGACCAGTGTCCCATAGACGGGGAGGGCAAGAGGTTTTTAAGAAACCCAGAACTGTCCTTTCCTAATAGCTGAAGAAATGAGAGACAAATTAAAAGGAATGTTGCTTAGATTTGGGCTGTGGCTTGTAAGAAGGCACCTCATTAAAAAAAACCTTAAATGAAAAGAAAATCACCTCCAAATTTCACTAATAACAAATATGGGTTTGTTCTTCCAAGACAGTTGCTGTTATCTAATTGTAGTTCTTCAACAGAAAAGACTTTGTCTCGGATATCTAGAAATTCCCTCACACAGCTCCTACGTTCTGCAGCAAAATATTCCTGACTTACACTTTTGAGGGAAATGTCCTCATGACTTCACCTCTGCCTCATATCATTATAGTTCTAGAAACTCAGCAGTCACTTTTATTTCAAGAGTACGTCAGCATGTCAGGATGGTGAATGCTAACATATTTTCTTTGGCATTCCTTGTTTTTCTGCTCAGCCTTTGCCTGAGTCCCAATGTGTGGGAAAATGCCATCCTGGATTTGTCAAGCAGAAGCGAGAAGGAGAGCCATTTTGCTGCTACGACTGTGTTCCTTGTCCGGAGGGGACCATCTCCATCCAGGAAGGTGGGTGTCACCAAATAAAAGAGAAGGCCTTGAGGAAGTGGATTTGTCCAAGACAATTTTCATAAAAGTGAATAAGAGAAGATTGAAACAAGCTTGTCTCACTACAGCTACACAGTTTATTGTTCTATCTGGATGATGGCCAAGGAATTAAATGTTGCCTATTGGTGAAAATAAAATCAGTTGGGAGTCAATCTGTCTTTTATGAGTCTCAATTTATTATTTTGTTTATTTGTGTCCACTGCTAGAATGAAAACATTCAGATTTGGTGGTGCCTCTTCCTTCCTATACTTTTCCTTACTTGCTTAGTTCAATTTATTTGTTTCGAAGCAGGGAGACTCTGAAGGTGGCCATTTGGCAGCCCTATTCTGCTGCACCAGAGGGAGTCTAAAGTCAATGCCTTTTTTTTATTTTTTCCCCTTCTTCCCTACAACTCCTTCTTCCCATTCCCTTTTTTCTCCTACTAATTGCTTTTGTAGTTTCCTATTTAATATTATAAGCTAATAAAAAACTGTAAAATGTAAAAAAAAACAAAAAAAAATCCAATAAAAATAAGCTTTTTATACAAAAGCATATATTTTAACATTTATGTTGGTAAATTTTCTGTCTCTCAGTATCACATCTCATTTAAAGAAGGTTTTATTGAAATTTGAGAGGAAAAAATAAACCTTATTTTCTGTTATTCCCAGATACTAAAACATGTACCAAGTGCCCAGATGATCAATATTCAGCTGAGAACCGACTCCGATGTATCTCTAAACGAATAACTTTCCTGGCCTATCAGGAACATCTGACCATTATATTGGTCTCTTTTGCCCTAGTCTTGTTCTTAACCACAGGCCTTGTTTTAATTACATTCATTAAATACTTCGAGACACCCATTGTCAAAGCCAACAACCGGGACCTCTCCTACATCCTCCTGGTCTCCCTCCTGCTTTGCTTCTTGTCTCCTCTTCTCTTCATTGGACAACCAAGAAAAGCCACCTGTATTCTCCGACAAACAGTGTTCAGCATTGTCTTCTCAGTAGCTGTGTCTTCTTTGTTGGCCAAAACGATCACAGTGGTATTGGCCTTCCTGGCAACAAAACCAGGAAACCAAGTGAAAAGATGGTTGGGGAAGAGTTTGGCCAATTCCATCATCCTTTCTTGTTCTGGTGTTCAGTTTTTCATTTGTGCCCTTTGGCTGGGAGTTACTCCCCCATTCCCTGACTCTGACCTGCACTCCCAGCCTGGAGAGATCATCCTTCAATGTAATGAAGGTTCTGTCACCATGTTTTATGTTGTCCTTGGCTACATGGGTTTCCTAGCTGCTATTTGCTTCACTGTGGCTTTCCTGGCCAGGAACCTCCCTGGGGCCTTCAATGAAGCCAAGCTGATCACCTTCAGCATGCTGGTCTTCTGCAGTGTCTGGGTGTCTTTTGTGCCCACCTACCTGAGCACCAAGGGGAAATACATGGTGGCTGTGCAGGTCTTCTCCATCGTAGCCTCTGGTGCTGGACTGCTGGGCTGCATCTTCTTCCCCAAGTGCTACATTATCCTCCTGCGACCAGAGCTAAATGCTAAGGAGCACTTAGTGATAAAAATAGGAAACTGATAATGAAATTGTTTCTTAGATTCATATCATGTAATTACTTATTGCAATTATTATTGGTTTGTATGCTTCCTTTGCATGTGTTCCCTCACAGTTGGGGTTATTTAAAATCAAATGAAATAAAAATGTGAAGATTGTAAGCTTAACTAAACAAAAATCCAAAATAATCTCAAACATGAAATGAATTAATAATTAATAATTGTGTTTATTTTTTATTCTCCTCAAAACACTCAGATTAGCTAATATTTGTGTTAAACAATATATCAAGAGAAGTTAAATAAGAGCCATATCCTAGACTTTGGAGGACTCTCAGCTTGTCAGACATCTTCAAAGTTAGTTAGGAATGTCACAACATTGTCTTTTGCACAGTTCTTTTTGAATTGGTGATTTCATACCACTGAGGTTTGGGTAGTGCCCTAACCGGTGTTGGTGCTCCTTCTCTTTCTCGAGATGTGTCCTTTCTCAGCAATTACTTGAACTCCAAATCAAATTAGATGTTCCTCATTGCTTCCTCTCTTTAGTTCTAGTTTCTTGGAAGAAGATGCTCAAGAGTCTTTTAATTTCCAGTGAGGAGTGTTCTGTAGCAGACACTTTTATAGCCTGAGCTTTCCTGATGAAGTTTGCCTAACATTTCTCTTTCCTCCTTCTCAAGCAACTGATTAATCCTGCAGTACTGATCATCACAAAGGTGCTTTTTTTTTTTCAGGAGGCAACTAGACCTTCTTGTTTTTCCTTTTGAAGATGTTTCACTTTCATCCAAGAAGCTTCTTCAGCTCTGAAAGAATAGTAGTTAATGGAAGAAATTATATTACTTGCAGACAGCTGATCATTTATATTCTTTTAGAGGGTTGGATGCTCTGGACCCAGTGCCAAATCTGTTATTGTGTGCCTATCAAAGGACTCAGAGACTGCTAATCTGGCAAAATCCAGATGACTGGTACCAAAAACTAGTAGTATAAGTAAACTGGAATGGCTGCCAAGACCCATGGTAAAATGGTTGCAATAAGGTGCACTCATAACTATACACAGAAACTCATGGCGGACCAGTAATAACTTCAAGTAATCCTCAAGGGGAGACCCATGTAAAGCACATTTCAATAACTCTTCAATGAAGAATTACATTACATTCATAACATATTTTACTTTTCTATGATCAAAAATCAAATTACAAAGTATGGTTGGTATTTGAAGTTTAATTCTTTTATGGGACACTATGCAAAGACCTCCTTCCTGTTTTACACCAGCAATGCCTTTTGGGTGAAAGGCTGGAGATGGTGCAGGCAGAGGGAAGAACTGGAAGCTCTCAAGGAAGATGAGATAGTTCTAATCCTGATTTAGGATGACTATTTCATTTAAACCACAATCTGGGCTGTGGCATGGGCCTTCAATGCAGTTTATATATCCAGATCCAGAAGAACATTTAAAGGTGGTAAAAACTCAAAAACTCCCATGCCGAAGGTGTGGCAGGTATTTATTTTCTATTGCACAGCTCTCCACTGCAGTTGGGAATCAATGTTACAATTTTAGGAATCATGCAACTATTCTGACAATAATTTTATTGTAATCTGAATAAATAAATAAATTAAATTCTAATTTTCCATTGATTTCCTTTCTGCAATTCATTTCCAATTTCTTTTTACAAGCTTCTTGGTAAATATTTTTTCTCCACCTCTATCTTCTTGGACACTTTTCTTTATAATGAGGACCATTGTCATGTGACACAATGTCTCATGTATGGTGTGCTGTGAATGTTGAGCTGTCCAACAACTGATCCTCTTACTTCCTGGGATGCCCTTCTGCCTTTACCCACAGTGGATCTTTTTCTTTGGAATAAGAATATTACAGGAATCCCTTTGATTCCTTTCTGTCCCACCAGATCAAAACTCTCAGTGGAATTACAGATAACAAAGGATTGCATCTAACAGCAGTGTTGTGGATATCTCCATTGGGAGACAGAAAGTTGTGCAGCGGAATGTGCAGCTAGAGAAACGTTGCTAGTATACACACAAATAGAATATCTCAGACACTGCTAGTAAAAACAAAATAGCTTTACTGGTAGCAGTAAAGTAGATAGTGATAGTAGATAGTGCATCAAACAAAGTCCATAACAAACAATTGCTTACAGTTGCAATTCACGATTCTTCCTTCTTCAAACAGTCAGTCATGGTTGAGTAATCAGCAGAGAAAGGGAATGCGCTGTCCAGACTCCCTCTTATTGCCGAGATAATTACATCTTCTAATTGCATTCAAACATCTTAAAGCAACAAATACCATTTATCATCATGGTATTATATATTACCTACCCAATACCAGGAATCTACTCGCAACAAGCATCATATGGAGAAGCCCCTTTGAGCCAATAAGCTAAGGTCCAGTGAGGAGATGAAGAGTTGGCCTGGTAAAAAATCGCAAGACTGAAGAATGTTCCATAGCATATTTCACAGATGTTCCATAAAATTTGGAGGAGATGACCTGAACTGGTACAAGAGATCATATTTCAAAGTGAAGGTCTGGGATCTCTTCTCCATACCAAGTAACCTATCTCCAGCTCAATGCAGAGCTTCATAAATACAAACTACTAGTGAACCATAGCCATTCTCAAAATGACCAAATATTTTTCTCTTCCTATCTGCTCATTGATCTGTACACCAGTTTTTTAATGGCACTGTTTCTGTGTGGGGAAAACCATATTACCAAGGGTCATAGTACCCATTCCAGTTTACTTATACTATTAGTTTTTGGTACCAGTCAAATAGGTTTTGCAAGATTAGCAGCCTCTGAGTCCAATATATGAATCTGAAACTTCAATAGGCACACAATAACAGACTTGGCACTGGATTTAGAGCATCCAAATCCTATATTTAGGGTTTTAGGGATCTGGGTATGTGGCTGTTGTTGGTCTGAGAGAAGATGGGATTTCTGTTTTGAGGAGGCTGCAGTAAAACACTGGGTGGACTTCTCTAAGTGTTTTGGGAAGAAGTAGTTCCACGGTTACTGCATTGATAACCCTGGTAAATAGGGAAAGGTCCTATGAATTTAGGTCCCAGATTCTTTGAGGGTTGAAGGGACTCTAGAAATTTAGTAGATAAGTATACCCTATCTCCTATTTTTAATGGTTTATGTTCCATTCTTTTCTTGTCTGCCTGAACTTTGAAAGCAGCTCTAGCTTTCCATGTAGACATCAATGGGAACTCTGTCCCAAACCTCTGAATAGAGCCTGGGGTCAGAAATCCTCAGCCCAGCACAAGCTGCCGGTGGTCTGCTTGGACCTCCACCAGGAGGGCGATCTCCATCAGCATTGCCATGGTCTGCAGGCTCTCTGTGGGGATCACATCAGCTCTAGTGACTCCTTCCCCATTTCTCTATCTCTTCGGTCTTCCCTGAGTCTTCACTACTCCCCGCAAGAGATCGGGTGAGCAGCTGGGGCTGCTGTTCCAGTTGGGGCAGAAAATTGGGAGAGTTGGTTTAATGTCAGTGTTCCTAGTGGTGCACTACCAACACCATTGAAAGCAAAACTCTCAGGCAGGTAGATTTCTCAAAAGATACGTTTATTGGATCCATCATAAAAAAAAGAAGGAATGTGAGAAAAGACAGAGAGATCTCCACCCTGCTCTTTAACTGCTACAAGGTGGGATTTCTCCAGCAGTTCATAATCTTCACTTTTACTGAACAATTGTGATCCTTTTTACTTCTTCTGGAAGAGAAAGGGGGCTACTTAGAAGGTGATGATTTTATTCTTCTCCCCAGGTGTGCATGAGGGGTTTCAATCTTTTAATTCAATTTCTTGGAACAATATTCTTGCTCTGCAGCAGCACCATTAAAAACAACACCTAACTAGCAGTTCATCCTCACATGCACAATCTCGTTGAGCCAACAAGAGAGCATTTTCAATGCTGAAACTCATATAAAAAGTAAAGAGAATAGAATAGAAAGTCGAGTAGAGTAGGGTAGGGTAGAGTAGAGTAGAATCTTTCTCAACACTTTCATTTTAACCAGAGCTTTGGAGGGAGGAGCCAGGAATTGTTCTGGTCCCACTGCCTCCCATTCTGAATCACTGGCCTCCATTGTGGTCCATGGGATTTCTTCCTTCTCTGAAGAAACATTCCTCACAAACACCTGTAACTTCTTCGCTCTTAAAAATACTTCCACTATCTTCCCTCAGAACCTCTTTCCCCATTCCTTGCTCTTACAGGACCCAAAGCAAAGAATCTAACAATGGAGACTAACATGCCATATCATAATAGCAATAGCAATCACCCTTAGGCTTATACACCGCTTCTGAGTGCTTTTACAGCCCTCTCTAAGCAGGTTACAGAGTCAACCTGTTGCCCCCAACAATCTGGCTCCTCATTTTAACTGAACTGGATAACAGGAAAGCCAAAATTAAAACTGAATTAAGTAACAGGAAAATTAAAACTACAATGGAACAACAGGAAATAATCCATTGTTCTAAGAAGCCATAAAATATTCCAGAACTCAGAACAAGGTAGCAGAGCATGCTCAAAAACCTACTGAATATTATTTGACAGGTCTTGCATATATTCTCTTTTAGTTTAAATGCCCTTCTGATATGCAATATTATACAATACAATAGCAGAGTTGGAAGGGACCTTGGAGGTCTTCTAATCCAACCCCCTGCCCAAGCAGGAAACCCTATACCATTTCAGATAAATGGCTATCCAACATCTTCTTAAAGACTTCCAGGGTTGGGGCATTCACAATTTCTGGAGGCAAACTGTTCCACTGGTTAATTGTTCTGTTAGGAAACTTCTCCTCACTTCTAAGTTGCTTCTCTCCTTGATTAGTTTCCACCCATTGCTTCTTATCCTGTCCCCAGGTGCCTTGGAGAATAGTTTGACTCCCTCTTCTTTGTGGCACCCTCTGAGATATCGGAACACTGCTATCTTGTCTCCCCTGGTCCTTCTCTTCATCAAACTAGACATACCCAGTTCCTGCAACCTTTCTTCATATGTTTTAGCCTCCAGTCCCCTAATCATCTTGGTTGCTCTTCTCTGCACTCTTTCCAGAGTCTCCACGTCTTTTCTACATCGTGGTGACCAAAACTGTATGCAGTATTCCAAGTGTGGCCTTACCAGGGCACTATACAGTGGCATTAACACTTCACGTGATCTAGATTCTATCCCTCTGTTTATGCAGCCTAGAACTGTGTTGGCTTTTTTGGCAGCTGCTGCACACTGCTGGCTCATATTTAAATGGTTGTCCACTAGGATTCCAAGATCCCTCTCACAGTTGCTACTATTGAGCAAGGTACCACCTATACTGTACCTGTGCATTTTGTTTTTCTTGCCTAAATGTAGAACCTTACTTTTTTCACAATTGAATTTCATTTTGTTAGATAGTGCCCAATGTTCAAGTTTGTCAAGATCCCTCTGTATCTTAAGCCTATCTTCTGGAGTGTTGGCTATTCCTGCCAGCTTGGTGTCATCTGCAAATTTGATGAGTTCCCCATTTATCCCCTCATCCAAATCATTGATGAAGATGTTGAAGAGTACTGGGCCTAAAACAGAGCCTTGGGGGACTCCACTGCATACTTCCTTCCATGTAGATGCAGTTTCATTGAGGACTACACGTTGAGTGCAGTTGGTCAGCCAGTTGCGAATCCATCTGATGGTGATGCTTTCTAACCCACATTTTTCTACTTTATCTAATAGTAGGTTATGGTCTACTTTGTCAAATGCCTTACTGAAGTCCAAGTAAATTATATCGACAGCATTCCTCTGGTCCACTGATTTTGTCACTTTGTCAAAGAATGCAATAAGATTAGTCTGGCATGATCTGTTTTTGACAAACCCATGTTGGCTTTTGGCTATTACTTTGTTTGCTTCTAGGTATTCGCTTATTTGTTGCTTAATTATCTTTTCCAGAATCTTCCCTGGTATTGAGGTCAGGCTGATGGGTCTATAGTTTCCTGGATCTATTTTTTTCCTTTTTTGAAGATGGGAACCATATCAGCTCTTTTCCAGTGTTCTGGCAGTTCCCCGGTGCTCCAGGATCTCTGAAAGATATAGTTCAGTGGTTCTGAGATCTCGTCTGCCAGTTCCTTCAGAACCCTGGGGTGTAATCCATCCGGTCCATTGATGAAGATGTTGAAGATTACTGGGCCTAAAACAGAGTCTTGTGGTACTCCACTGCATACTTCCCTCCATATAGATGCAGCTCCATTGAGGACATAAATATATGGTTTTCTATGCAGCAGGAAATATGTAGAAGGTAGTTGGAAATGAGGTACGAGGAGGCATGTGGCGTCCAGGTCAGAGTTACCTAAAGAAGGCAAGAGTTTGATTTGGGACTTGGGAGGGAACCAAGCTTCGATAGCTTCTCTCCCCATTTGTTGCAGTAAACGAAACAATGAGGTCTTCACTGTGTCTCTGAACATGGAGCCCTGAAGGAACATTGGGACTCCCAAGAGCAGAAATTGCTTCTCAGTGTAATTATCATTATCCCAGCATTGAGACTTCTTTGGCTACTTCTCCAGGGACTGCCTTTGATACGAACACCAGACTAAAGCCACGTGGAAGGGCTCTTGCATCAGAAAAGGATAAATACATTGAGTCATATGCTTTGTTCCACCCATTTTGGGGTACAGGCAGCATCTGTGCTGTTGAGTGTATCTTTCTCTCCTTTCCAAGTGAAAGTTGGATCGTTGATATCAGAAACAGGAAAGCCACTTCTATTCATTTCCATCTTGTGAGGGTGCTTTCAATTCTTCTAACTCTTCTTGTTTAAAAGGGGTCGATTCAGCCCCATCACTTATGGAACTCCTGCTTCTGCTCCTGCTTCTGCTTCTTCTGGTGCTGCAGCCGGTCTCTGGGAAGCTTAGGAAGAAGTGCCTGCTGAATTTGGAGAACCGAGATGGAAAAAAGCCATGGAGCCATTACAGGCCAGGAGACCATCTTATTAGTATAATCCTCAGTGCAACAAGAATATCTCATGCGACTTTGTCTTTCAATACAGCACCTTCTAGTCAGTCTCCATCGTAAGTCCTTCTGTGTGATACAGTTGCATCTCATCCATGTGCAGTTCTAACGCTCCTCTTTTCTGCTTTCGTTTTAATTTATTCCTATAATTTCAGCGGTATCTCTAATTTTTTGAATCTTGTTGATTGCCACAACTTCCCTTTATTTGTCTAATTTTCTCTAAGACTCTCAAATACAAACATGGGGCAGATTTTTATTTCTTCTTTCCATTGCAGAGTTTGTTTGTCACCTGACTATTGACTCCTGCTTAAAGTAGTTATTGAAAGGTTTGGAGTTGCCTCTATCTATCCCGTTTCCACATAACAGCTCATTTTTATTCAATGGCTTCAATGGCCTCATTGAAATTGATGAAATTCTTTAGAATTGCGTTTCTGTCTTATTTATCAAAAAATCCTCTTCCTCTTTGGTAATTTTCCTTGAATAATTGAATTATTTTGCAAGCCATTACCTGGACGATGAAAATTAATACTGCTACAAACAATGGTGTATTTCTGATTCTTAGAAATGGTGAAGGACTATCTCTATCCCATCTTCCCAACACCCATGAAACTCGGTGGTAGTGGGTCACTATAATCTTATTTGGATTAAGACAATAGGCTTTGGAGACAAATAGAAATAATATAAAATAAGTATTTTGTTGTTGATATTGATGATTACGATGAGGATGATGTAGATGATATTAACATTATTTTGCAGTACTTTATCTTTTAATCAGTCAAGAATCATACGCTTCATTTTTGCTATTCAAGAAGTCAACAAGAAATCCCAGCTCCTCCACAATTTCACCCTTGGCTACAACATCCATGACAACTCTTTAAGTACCATTGGCACTTCAGATGCCTTGCTGGACATGCTCTCTGTCGGAGAAGCCAATGTTCCCAACTACAGCTGTGGAAGGAAAGACAACCTATTGGCTCTTCTTGATGGAGCTGATAGTGATGTCTCCATCCAGATGTCAACATTAGTAGCCACTTACAAAGTTGCACAGGTTTGTGTCTGTGTTTTTCTGTATATACTGTATGTGGATCTGATAGCAGTAAATTGCAATGGTGATACAGAAATATGATTCACATTCTTCTTTTTTTCTTAATTTGATACTTTTTTTAATGTGGTCCTGTTAATATTTTCTGTTTTATATTTTGTATGGCTAATGATTATTTAACAAACTATTTTAGTATGTGCTCAAGATTCAAGATTTATTTATTAAAATACTTTTTTTGATCTTGATCTAACCCCCAATATAACCAAGCATTCTTCATTGTGTTTTCAGATAAGCAGTAGAATGTCTTCAGCAGTTCTTAGTGATAAAAGTCAATTTCCCTTTTTCTATCGCATGTTCACCAAATTAGGGTTCCATTATCCAAGAATTGTCCAACTGCTCCTCCATTTCAAATGGACATTGATTGGCCTTTTTGCTTCAGATACAGAGATGGGAGATCATTTCATGAGGACTTTTACTCCTATGCTTTTCAGGAATGGAATTTGTGTTGTTATATCACAGCGATTCCCAGTGACTGGAGGTACAAAACCCATCGGGAATGCCCTCTCTAAATGGAGACGAGTCAACATCTTTGTTCATTTCATGGAATATGTTCCCCTTTTGGACAGAATTATGCCTCACCATTTAATAATTGAATGTTTCTTAGGCTGCATTAAAGGGAAAGTTTGGATCATCACAGTCTGTGGAAAATATCAGAAGGGAAGGCAGAATTTTTTCAAATACATCCATAGTCTTTTGACCTTTAACTTTCAGGGAGGCAAAAAGCCAAGAGATTATGACTTTAATCGCCATCTGTATGTTGAACATGAGTTGAAATATAAGACATTTAACTGTTCTTTTTCAAAGCATGTCTTTTCTGTCAAAGGCCGGAGAAGATGCATCCAGGAAACACCACTGGAGACCCAATATAAAATGAACAGGATCTATATCCAACATGAGCACCATGTTTTCGCTCTCATTAAGACTCTGGCCCACATCTTGAATGCTGCATATTCCTCCAAATCCAGGAGGAGGAGAAAAGAGAGCAAAGGGAGTTTGAGGGCTCAAATGTTGCAGCCATGGCAGGTATGGGGTTATAACAAGGATCTATCAAAGTTAGTTTTGTTTGAGAAGGAATCTAAAGGGGAAATGGGAGAACTATCTTATCCACTGTGTGCTACTAAAAGGCAACAGGTTTGGCCAATCTAATCACTTGGAGAATATTGTTCACTGCCCCAAGTCCCTTCGGGGAGAGGGGGCAGTTTATAAATTTAATAAATTATTATTATTATTATTATTATTATTATTATTATTATTATTATTATTATTATTATTATTAAAAGAAGTTGCATTAGTTATATTTTGAAATTAAATAATATTATTTTTTTAAATGAGAGGAAAGGACTCATTGAAAACAAACCCTACTGTTAGGAAAGATTGAAGGCAAAAGAAGAGAATGGCAGCAGATCAGGTGGTTAGATAATGTTATGTTTTTTTTAATTATTATTTTTATAAATATATCTTTATTAATATAAAATCAAACATTAAACAAGTATAGGGTGGGGGTAACTGGAGAGACATACAAAAGAGAATGAAAAAGAAAAAGAAAAGAAAAAAAGAAGAAAAAGAAACATACCGGGGATATGTCTAGTCCCCTAATTTAAGAATTGAGTTTATCCCAGTCTAACTTATCAGTTACAATTTACAATTAATGTTTACAATAATGTTATGAATACGATGAACATGAGGTTGAGAAAACTCTGGGGGTCAGTGGAGATTTGGGATGTGTGTGTGGCATGTTTTTCTCCAGTGGGTCACAATGAAGCAACTGAATAGTCAATGTAAAGTTGAAAATGTTTGCTGAACCTTTATTTTTTACTTTTAAAAGTAAAAAAAATCTTGTTCTCCAATTTTGGGATATTTTCAAGTTAGACAACTGTAGAAGATTCAAAATTTGAAAAGACAACATAGGAAAGAAATTGATTATTTCCATTCCAGTTTCATCCATTCTTGGAGAAGAATGAATTTTACAATTTTTGCTGGACAGATGTCTACTTGGACAAATATGGAGAAATTAAAGCAGATCTGAGTATAAGGAGCTGGGTGGTTCTCCCGAACAAAGATCCCATCCCAAAGCAACTAGGATGTTTTGAAAGAGAGAGACTAATTATCAAGAAAGATGCTCTTTCATGGCTAAAGTTGCTCAACAAGGTGGGGAAAATATCGGTATCTCTTCCCTGTTTTAAAAAGACTTTACGGTCCATTTTAAAGGTTCTAATTCTAGTTCTATTCTATTCTTATTCTATTCTATTCTAAATATAAGAGGTTTCAATTATACCATAAGCTTGATCATAGTCATACTGTTGTTTTTGTGGAATTACCTATACAGCATTTGTTAGTTGTGCTCTGTGTGAATGAGGATAGAGATGTGTGCATGTGTGCATATGTGTAGGAGAGAAGCAACTTAGAGCTATGGAGAAATTTCCTGACAGTGAGAATAATTAATCAGTGGGAAAACTTGTCTCCAGAAGTTGTGAATGCTCCAGCACTGGAAGATGTTGGATAATCATTTGTCTGAAGTGGTGTAGGGTTTCCTGCCTGAGCAAGGAGTTGGACTAGAAGACTTCCAAGTTCCCTTCCAACTCTGTTATTCTATTCTATTCTGTTCTGTTCTGTTCTGTTCTGTTCTGTTCCGTTCCGTTCCGTTCCATTCCGCTCCGCTCCGCTCCACTCCTCTCCACTCCACTCCACTCCATTTCATTTCTTCCCATCCCATCCCATCCTATTCATCTAGTTGGATGACTGAGAATTGAATGTAGCAAGTAGGAACACTTACAGCTTTCTTAGAGGGCTTAACACACTTCAGTACTATTGAACATAATCTTCTTCAGATGCTATTGCTATATCCAATCGCTATAAATAATTTTTGTTTTCTATCATAACTGGGAGACTGCTCACGACTACTGTAATTTCAAAGGGGAATGGCTTTGTGATGTTTTACATAATCCAGAGGATTCCTGAACAGATCCTACTGGTCAGAGGTTTCTTTCTTCATTAGATTTTATTCTATATTAATAACTATAATAGAATAGAAATGTAATACCTTAAATAATATGCATAGATCATAATATTTTCAAATATAGATATTGTTGTGGCCTGTTGGCTGCCAGCAGAGCTAGGAGCAGTCAGATGAGGAGGAGGTGGAGGGAGGATCTGGGCTGCCTTCGGAGCCTTTGGAAGGCTCTGATAAGGAAACAGCATCAAAGAAAGACACAGAGCCAGAGCGTTCTGTCTTCCCCCAGGTGGAGAGGCAGCTGTCTTTGGGGCCTGAGCTGAGTGAGAGGGAGGGGCAGATGGGGCCCATCCCAGATGTGTATATGTGCAGAGAGGAAAGGACAGAAGAGCAAAACAGTAAGCCAGATCTCAGAGAGAGGCAGATGCAGACAATAGCCAGCCCCTGCTTGGCTGGGAAATAAATGGGAGGGGTTTGGAAGTGGCCAGTTTTTCACAAGCAACTGTTCATTTCTAACGTACAGCAAGCAATTTAGATTTCTTGGCTAAACCCAGGTTTGTTGGGATTAATTATGTTTGATTTTTTTCCCCATGTGAATGAAAGACAGTTCTACAAAGGGGTTGTTTTACTCATGAGTAAATGTCTTATCACTACTTGCAAAGGCTTGGTCAGAACAGATATACTGTATGGAGAATGTAGGAATGCATGTTAATGATACAGTTATGAAGAGGAACCCACTGGTTGTCACTTAATGCTTGGATCTTTTCTCAGTTTCATCCCCCTAGACTTTATCAAGTAGAAAAGTCCATTACTGCAATGTGATCTATCAGAAGCAAAAGTGAGGAACTAAATTAAGATTCTGCAACGGATTGTATGTCTTACAATCTGGGACTGGTTAGAGATTTCATATTTGCCTAAGTGAAGACCAGAAACTACTTGGCTAATGTTTATGCTGTCTTCCATCTTCCATGGATGGGCAGTCTTAACATATTTTCTTTGTCATTCCTTGTTATTCTGCTTAGTCTTTGCCAGAGTCCAAATGTGCGGAAAAATGTCAGCCTGGATTTGTCAAGAAGGCTTGGGAAGAAGAACCAGTTTGCTGCTATGACTGCATTCCTTGTCCAGAGGGGACCATCTCCACTCAGGAAGGTGGGTGATACTGGTGGAAAGAGTACTAGATTCGTGCTTATCATTTTGATCAATGTGAATAATATTAAAAGCACATATATGCTGACTATTTTTTTTGTTTCTCTTTGCTTTCAACATGTCCAATTTCTTCCATCACTAAAAGTTTAAGAAAAAGATCTTGAATGATGACATAGGAAGTGGCACAAGGACATGATGAATTGGGCAAGATTACTTTTGCCAGAGGAAATATCTCTTACTTGTCTATTTGGAAGTGTCCCTCGTATTTGCTTTTTTTTTTAGGAACATTTGATTTAAAAATAATAATAATTGAGGAATAGTATCAAATCAATGGATTTTGGTCAGCCAAGCCATTACAGGCCAAAGAAAGCAATAGGATACTTTACTGTAATGGCCAAGAGTGATTGGAAACACAAGGAATTGGTCTGTGGTGCATAAGCTTTCAGGGTACTTTACATGGAGTTGCTCTTAAAGATCACCTGGAATTTACAAATGGTCCAAGAATACAATAGCATGCATATGTTGGGTTTCCCTACATTTTATCATATTATGCCCCTGTGATTTGAACTGCACAGAGTCCAAGTTTAATTTCCAACTGAAATTTAATTCACCTTTAAAGCCCTACTTTGCATAGGACCAAGGCATCAGTAAAGCCTTCTCTATCTCATGTTATCTGCCTTTCCCACTAGAGCAGATATAATAGACATGTTCCAGGTGTTTTAGATATTTTCTTTAGGAGCTGCCTTTTTGGTTGAAACTCCTGTTCTATTGAACTTCCTCCCTCTTGAATTGCAACAGGCTCTTCTAAAACCCTTTCTTCTAAAATTATTCTCCTCTTCCTCCTCCTCCTCTTCCTCCTCCTCTTTGTCTCCTCCTCATCTTCCTCCTTCCAAGCATTGGGATAAGGCAAGGTCAGTGCAGGATGAAAATGTGGTGGAGGAAGGGCATTGTTTTTATAGTCATATTTATTTATTTATTTATTTTATTTTATCAAATTTATACCCCGCCCTTCTCCTTGTTACATTGAAGGTTTTTCCTGGGATGGAAGATACCCAACGTTTGCATTAAAATGCTCAAATATGTAAAGGTTTTACATATATATGCATGCTGCTATTTACCATTTACTATAGCTTTTTTACCTTTTCTTATAAGCTGTGAATAAAAGGTACTTCATGAAATGTGAGAGACTAAAATATTACTCTTTGTTTTTCAGATACTGAAAAATGCACAAAGTGTCCAGGTGACCAATATCCAATCAAGAACAGAGTCCGATGTATCCCCAAAAAAATAACCTTCCTGTCCTATGAAGACAATCTGGGGATCATCCTGGTCTCCCTTGCCCTACTCTTGTTCCTAACCACAGGCTTTGTTTTATTCACATTCCTTCAATACCTTGAAACTCCCATTGTCAAAGCCAACAACCGGGACCTCTCCTTCATCCTCCTGATCTCCCTCCTGCTTTGCTTCTTATCTCCTTTTCTCTTCTTTGGCCAGCCAAGGAAAGTCACCTGCCTTCTCCGACAAACAGTGTTCAGCATTGTCTTCTCAGTAGCTGTGTCTTCTGTGTTGGCCAAAACTATCACAGTGGTGCTGGCCTTCCTGGCCTCAAAACCAGGAAATAAAGTAAGAAGATGGTTGGGGAAGTGCTTGACCAACTCCATCATGCTTTGTGGTTGTTCTGGTCAAATTTTCATCTCTATCATGTGGTTGGTAATTTCTCCCCCATTTCCTGATTCTGACTTGCACACCCAGCCAGGAGAGATCATCCTTCAATGCAACGAAGGTTCTGTTACTATGTTTTATATTGTTCTCAGTTATATAGGTTTTCTAGCTGCCATTTGCTTCACAGTGGCTTTCCTGGCTAGGAACCTTCCTGGGGCCTTCAACGAAGCCAAGCTGATCACCTTCAGCATGCTAGTCTTCTGCAGTGTCTGGGTCTCCTTCCTGCCCACCTATCTGAGCACCAAGGGGAAATACATGGTGGCTGTGCAGGTCTTCTCCATCTTGGCCTCCAGTGCTGGTCTGCTGGGCTGTATCTTCTTCCCCAAATGCTACATTATTATCCTGAGACCAGATCTAAACATAAAAGAACATCTCATGATTAAAGTGGGGAAGTTAAAATGAAGTTGTTTCTTAGGTTCATAATTATTATTTTCATTGCAGTTATTATTGGATTTGCATCCATTTGACAATTCAGCTCATTTAAAACTAAAAGAAGTAGTAAATATTAAGAGTTTAATACTAATGAAATAAAATTCCAAGGTAATTATCAAAGAGTAAAATAAATGAATTAATAAGTAAAATTGTCATGGTAGGAGAACAACAGTGAGAACTGTGGGCAAAGTTAAGAATATCATCAGCTTAGAATCTTTATATTGCCACAAATGTTGCAAATTCAACCCTTCTTGAATTTTGTTCACCCTTATCTGGTGCTAGTTTAGTGCTGAACTTTAGTTGACTAGATTAATGTCCAACACAAAGAATCAAAACCATACCTGTAATTGCAGATCAAAAGGTTTACTGCTGGAGTCTACATACCTTCTGAACTACAATTTACATTATTAAGTGGAGTCTCTATTAACGGAACTGGGCCAGAATTAGGAATTTCAGCAGTGGTCCATTCTGATTGAGGGAGTTATCCCTAAGATGCTTTTTCAAGAGGCAACTGGACTGTCTGGTTTTTCTTTGAAGATGTTTCACTACTCATCCAAGAAGCTTCTTCACCACAGAGGAAGGGATTTAACACCATCTATCTCCAGTCTACAACATAGTCTTTTCAACAGTTCTACCCCATTTGCACCACTCAGGTGACCCTGATGACAGATAAGCCTAAAAGTGGCCTCAATGACTCTCTAAAAGAATGCAAATGACAAGCTGTCTGCAAGGGATATAAATCCTTCCATTCCCAATCATCCAGTCAGAGCTGAAGAAGCTTCTGGGATGAGAAGTGAGACATCTTCAAAGAAAAGAAAACAAGAGTCCAATTGTCTCTTGAAAAAGTATCTTTGGGACAACCATGACATGGATGACTGAGAATCTCCATAGATGTTAAGGGAGTTTCTTTGTCAACCACGGCATCCAATTAATAGACATTGCCCTGAGCATAGGACTAAAATATTCAATATAAGGAATGTTCTAAATGTTTTGAAATATTTAGAACAGCATAAGAAAAAAAAAGCTGCACTGATATTTCTTGGTATAAAGGTAGCATTCAATATTATGGATTGGATTTCTTTTTTGTTTAAAATTTGGAAAATATGGACTTGGGAAATAATGTTATCAAATACAAAAAATGAATATACAGGCCAAAAACAGCACCAATTATCATGGGTCCGTTTGGAGAAGGGCGGGATATAAATCGAATAAAATAAAATAAATAAAATAAATTAAAAGAGAATTGACTAAAGCATCTGAAACTCAGAAAGGGAGAACACAAGGATGTCCACTTTCACCTCTGCTATTTATTATTCTAGCTTTAAAGAGTCTTAATAGAGAGATAAGACTTAA
Source organism: Rhabdophis nuchalis (assembly GCA_039707465.1). Taxonomy (NCBI): domain Eukaryota; kingdom Metazoa; phylum Chordata; class Lepidosauria; order Squamata; family Natricidae; genus Rhabdophis; species Rhabdophis nuchalis. Next base: position 9,470,923 of record CM077646.1, read on the forward strand.
TGAGGGAATAACTTTTTGCCAAAGGAAGAAACAATAAAAAGTCAATTCTAAACTGGCATCAATTCATTTAACTGGTGACATTTGCTACAGAATAAAATTGTGCAGGTTTTCATATTTTCACTGGAGAGAGAAATCCAACATTTCTGCATTTTTCTTTTACCACTGTTGATGGACATGAGAGTGATAAAAGAGAAGAACCATCCTCTCTCATCCATCCATAGTCCGGCATTGCTGAGATGATGTCAAGAAAAACAGATGCTTCTACAAAGTCAAGAAAATAAAAGATCTCTGTGATCATTTATTTGAGAACAGCTTAAATCCCAATGAAAAGGCAACAATCAGGAAAGTAAAGCAAGACTTTGAGGAGCGTTTATCTAAAAACACTCAAAGAAATAACAAGGACTTCTTTAAGTACATTAGAAGTAAGAACCCAACTGGGAAGGCCATTGGACCATTAGATGACAATGAAAGGCAAGGGATTATTAAGGAGGAAACAGAGTTTGCAGAGAGACTCAATGAATTCTTTGCTAAGAATTCTTTGCTTATTCACTGAAGAAGACAGAGATCACATGCCCAAAACAGAGCCTATCTTCGTAGGGAGGGAAACTGAGGAATTAACCCAGATAGAAATAACCAGGGAGGAGGTCCTTGTGTTGTAGGAAAAAGGCCAAAACACACAGACGAGCTCTTCAAAGCAGTAAAGTTTATTGTGCACAGTTTCAGATATGGGCCATAGCCCAACAAAATGTCTGAACCCCCACATGTTGACAAGGATTGTCCCTTATACCCTCGGTGACGTAGACAGTCCCGTTTTCCTACATCTGCCCAAATATGGAGGTGGGGGACTCGAAAACCTACCAGTTGACACAGTTTGCTTAGGTCGACAAGATATATGCATTCAGAGGCTATTTGTGGCTAGCAAGGAGATAAATGGGGAAGTTCCTGGGAAGCGATCGTGGGAGCAACCCAGCAAACAGGATGCTGTCTGGGGCAGGACCTTTTTGCAACTTCAGCAGTATATTGAGCAGAGCTTGCAATCTTTACTTCTTGACCAAAGTGTACTTGACCAATGTTTCAGGCCTAGGCCTGCTACCTCATTTCCCCCCTGTGTGGCTCCTCTGACTTCCAGATGAGCCACATATTCATCCTCCCCCCTAGTCTCTGGTCGTAGCTTTTCATATTCCCACATAGCCATTACCTGGGCAGTAGCCTTTCATTCTGCTAGCATGGATAAGTTATAAATAAGAATAGGGAGTATGCAGGGCAAGATAACACATCCCGTGTTACGTTACTACTGCTTGCAAGCTAGGGGACTTTGGACACCAGATACCAAACAGTTGCCCAAGATCCAGTCCTTTCCATTTTTGGACAGGAACGTGGACAATCTGTTCTCTTCTCCTTGCACTGTTTTCAATGATGTCCCCTATATCATCGTACTCAAGGCGACTGTTTGAAAAGTTAAATTTAGCACATACTCCCCCTTCTGTCGCTAAGAGGTGGTCGAGGGCCAAGCGGTTTTGATAGATTGATTCTCGGAACTTTTAATTTTGTTTAGCTAGAACTCTCAGGGATTGAGCTGTTTCGTTGGCAATGAGCTCAACTGCAGCTTGAAGTCCTATGCTTCTACTTAGCATGTAAACCGGGGTTTGATATCCATAGCTTCCATCTTGAGCCCAGGTAGCAGGATCATAATAATGAATGATCCGTTCAGGGGGCCAGTCCTCATCCTTCCAGTCTCCTATTTTAAAGGAGGCCTTTAGGTGCCTGCCACTCCATTGGTCTGCATTCACTACCTGAGGTTGTTCGAGGGGCAACATGAGAAAGGAGGGATTGATACCTCCTAAGTTACATGCCCCTCTCCAACCCACAGGAAGAGTGCTATACGCCATTGTACCACAAATCCAATGTACCCCTGATGGGGCGTTGGTGATGTTTCTAAGAGAGAACTTTGCCCAGAGGTTTACAGTTCCTGCACTGACAGCTGACATAATCTGGGTTTGGGCTATGATTGGCCCACTGCCAAACCTCTGACCTCGATTACCATGTTTGGGCTGGGTTAATTCGAGGATCATAACAGTCGGTCTTTGAGTCACAAATGGAATACCAGGTTCCCTTATAGCAGCAGGGTGTGTGTGTTCCTTGGCAGTGATAATGAGTGTGATATACCAAAGTAGTGGTGATCTCTCTTTCTTTTAGGACAGTTGAGATAAACAGTTATCCGGGCACATGGTGTTGTGTGGGGGTTTATCCATGGGGGGTTTAGGAACAGCTTGAATATTGGGGGATTCTAGATAACAGAGCACCCCTTCCGTGCCATTAGGCCTGAGGTAGGTACGCTCTGGAGTTCCAAATATACAAGAGAGCAAGTCAAACTGTAGGCAGGACCAAACTGTAGTCTTTCCTTCACTACGTTAATACTCCCCAACTGGTGTTATGCATTGTTGACATTGGTTTTCCTCCCCATGTGTACCTGGTGTGGTTGTGTCTCGAGTTTTACTATTGATGCTGAGCTGCTTACGTGAGGTTTGCTCATGAGGCAGGTCCCTTTTCACCCAGTTTTCAACTGGGAGGCAGTTGTAATTCTTCTCCAGCCCCATACTGGTGGGTCTCCGCAATCCAAAAGGATGGGGGGAGTTCCCTCCTTATAGGGAACTTTGGTGCACATGCCTATTCTTAACACATACCCCACATAGCGGCAAACCATAGGATTAGGAGGTTGTCGAGCCTGGCACCTTATCGAAGGCCCTAGGGAACAAACAGAAACAAACAGGGGTGCGGCAACACTTCTCCCCAGCACTCTGGTGTAAACACCAAGGGGGATTGCCCCGCACACCCCTCAGACCCATGGCCTAGGAACGGGTGATTTGTGGCCTGTCTTGTGGCTTGCTCCACTGGCCCAGATTTCTAATACATATGTCATGTCCCACTGCACTACTAACTAGTACCAGTAAAAATACCACATTCTCCATACTGATTCACCCGTGCGTAGAAAGTCAGCTTCCGGTGTGACTTAGCAGGGGGTTCTTCACTGCTGTGCGTTGAGAAATCTATTGCCGGTAAGATTTCAGCAGAGCAGCCTGCAAGTGAGAGAGGGCAAACAGGAAACGTTAAAGCTATAGCAAAGCATAGATCACATAAGGAGTGAATACAAGGAATATAATGCATAAAGGGGATACAGGCGTTTCTTTTGCCTTAAGCGCAGGTTTAGGGGTGTGGTGGGTTGAGGGGTGACCTGCCATGCAGTCTCTGCATCTGCTTTGATTCGGGTCCAGTGTAACCATGACTTTGACTCAGCAACCTTCACTGCTAACGGTGAAATCATGATGACTTGAAAAGGTCCCTTCCATCTGCCCTCTAAGGGTTCCTTTTTCCAATGCTTCACCCACACCATATCCCCCGGCTTAAACTGATGACATTTAGTAATCAATTTTGATGGTGTTTGTTCTATTACATAGGATCGTAATTTATCAACTTGTTGATTTAAGGCCTGTACCATTTCTATATTCCACACATTTCCTTTATGACTTAGACCGGGCCATCCGGCTAAATTCCTTCTCAATAATGTGAGTGGTCTGACAAACATCAATTCATATGGTGACATGTTGTGTATTCTTCTTGGAGCTGTTTGCACTGCATACAGGGCAAGGGGGAGAGCGTCCGACCATTTCAAGTGGCTTTCAGCACAAAGTTTGGTTATTTTATCTTTCAATGTTTTGTTTAGTCTTTCACAAACACCTCCCCCTTGGGGTGGAAAGAAACCTCCATTTAGTTCCCATTGCTTTACACTGTGCACAAACTCCAGTCCATTATCTGAGGAGATATAGCCTGGTGTTCCATATCTGGAACACCTCCTGTAACAACAAGCTGGCTACGTCTCTGGCTTGTTTGACTTAGTTGAAGACGTTTCCAGCCACCCAGTATACATATCTGCCATTACTACCATTGCCTTATATAAGTCACATCTAGGCATATCAGTAAAGTCAATCATCAAATAGTCCATGGGGTAAATACGATCGGGGGATCGCTCCCAGGGGCAAGAGGTGCCCCTGTCTGGGATTCACTTTTGCACACGTTACACATCTGGCTACCACCCCCGCCACAAGTCCTGCTAGTCGGTTGATGAAATAATCCCTTCCTAATGCGGTTTCCAATGCGGTTTTTTTCCATATGCATGGTTTCGTGGGACAGTTGGACTAAAGTGTACGCCACGGAGGCCGGCACCACCACTCTATTGTTTGGCAACACATACCACCCATTTTCAAGTCTGGCATGTAGGTCAGTAACAGCTTTCTCACATTCCTGATGAGTATAGGTAGGAGTGATAGCCGGTGGAATTACTCCCATATCCATAACCACCTGGATGAAAAGGTTGGAGTTAGGCTCCTGATGTACAGCTGCTTCCCTGGCCTCTAGGTCTGCCCTTCTATTTCCTTGGGCTACTTTGTCTTCTTCCCTCTGATGGCCCTTACAATGCATCACTGCTACTTTGGTCGGTAATTGTACTGCTTCGATTAACCAGTTGATCAAATGTCCATGTTGTATATGTTCACCAGCTGAATCCCTAAACCCCCTCTCTTTGTACACAGCTCCATGGGCATGCGAAGTCAGAAAAGCGTACTTGCTGTCTGTCCAAACATTCAGGGATTCCCCTTTAGCTATTTCCAATGCCCGAATGAGCACCCACAACTCTGCCACTTGAGCACTATGCCCCCCTCCCAGCGGTCCACTTTCTATGATCCCATCATCATCCACTATAGCATATCCCGCCATTCTCCTTCGCTCAATCATGTAACTGGAACCATCTGTATACCCATTGTATACTGTCTTTAGAAGAGGAATATCTGATAAATCAGGGCGGGTAGAATACACAGCTTCCAATACTTGCAAACAGTCATGCCCAGTCTCTACCTCAGTTGGCAACAAGGTGGCAGGATTTAACCTGGTGGACACTTCCAATCGCACCGGAGGATTTTCAACCATCATAGCCTGGTATTTAGTCAGCCTTTGGTTGCTAATCCACAGGTGGCCCTTATTATCCAATACTGATTGAACTGTATGGGGGGGGGGGTGGACTGTTATGGGGCTAGAGAATGTGAGCTTTTGACAATCTTGTATCAATTCGGCAATTGCAGCCAGTATTTTTAAACTATGAGGCTACCCCTTGGCCACCCCATCCAGTTGCCACTGTCCGAGCTTCTGTGTTAATACTCCCAGAGCAGTGTTTTTGTTCGTGTCCACATACAGGTTAAAAGGTTTCTCCAAGTTAGGTAGAGCCAAAGCAGGAGCTGATGTCAAAGCACACTTAATTTCTTTAAAGGAATTTCTTTGTTCCTCTCCCCAACAGAAGGGGTCAGCATTAGCCTCCTTGGTAGCGGCATAAAGCGGAGCAGCCATTAGTGCAAAGTTTGGGATCCATATTCTACAGAACCCTGCCAAGTCCAAAAATCCTCTCAATTGCCTCCTAGTCCGCAGCTCTGACAACGCTAGAACCGCCTGCTTATGTTCAGGCCCCAACGACCTCTTTCCTTGCTCAGTATCATACCCTAGATACCACACTCTTTGTCTTACTAACTGAGCCTTTCGTCTTGACCCTGTATATCCATATTCCATCAACAATATCAACAAAGCTACAAAGCTTTAGCACTATCCCAACACATCTTCTCCGATTGTCCTGTCCCCGAAACATCATCCACATGTATCCTTGTATCCACCAAAAAGGTAGTCTGCTGGCCCCCATATCCATAGTAACCAATGGCTCGGGTGGGGCCTCTTCCAAGCCTCCCCTCAATCCATCCATCAAATATCTACCATTCCAACCTCTTCCACCTTTCCCAGCCACTCTCACATGCCACATCCTCTCATACCTCTACCAGGGAATCGGGTTGGGGTCCCACTTTCCCTACTGAACCCCTGCCAGCCACCTAAACTGCCCTCTTCGGACACTCTCTTCACCAATGACCTTCTCCCTTACTATACGCACACTGGTTGCATCTGCAATGCCTCTGCCAACAACTTTGTTTTCTTATTCATCCACATGTCCTTCTTTTCTTCCCACCTATCTCTATCCACATACACTTTCCTTGCCACTTCCAACAACTTACTTGTATTCACTCTCAATGCTCCTTCCCACCTCTGTAGCTTTCTCCAACTACACCCATGCCTCTATAAACCTACAAACCTTTTATTTAACATCCTCACATTATCAATATGCCGAGGATCTACCCCATAGCCCCAATCAGCCTTTGCAAAAAGCTTTCTGGACCTTCATCAGCTCTCTGAGTCACCAAAGACATAGGCGCCGAAGGATTTCTTGCCCTTCTGAGAGCTCCCACTGTCAAGTTCTTTGATATTGAGGAGGGGCATGTGTGCCCCCGTCTAGGCTTCCAAATCAACCTCTGCACATTCATTTCATTTCATTTCCTTTATTCAACTTATAACCGCTCCCTCTCCCCGAAGGGACTATATTAACTTCACACCCTGTTACCAGGCACATATGGAAACATAGCCATGAATCCTGTCTGACCCTGGTGAGTAATTACCTGCTGATCCAGTTGTCGCAAGGGGCTCCCAAGCAGCGGCCAAACGGGTCCATAAGCCCACAGCCTCCTTGCCCCCCACAGCACCAAGTCCTTCCCCCTCCTCCTCCTCATGTCCATCCGAATGAGCAGCTTCAACGCCTCCCCTCTCCTCGGACTCCCAGCAATCCCAGCTGGGCCAGCCACTCCATCTTCACCCCCCTGTCCTTAAGGCAGTGAAGAGGGTGGCTGCATTGGGGGTGGATGCGGAACATATGGGGGGGTCATAAAACCTCTTCAGCTTCTTTTCCCTCAACCCCCCTCGCCGTCCCCTGCTTCCTCTATTTCTGTCTAAGAGCCTCAGCGAGGAAAAATGCGTTTCCTTTTGAGGTTCCTTTTTCTCCGGTGCCTTTCCTGGCCCCCCCCTCCTGTCTTCTGTAACTTTTGCTCTTATTTTTCTCCAACCTCAGGATCTAATTCAGTCTTTTCATCCTGTTTCTGTTGAATTTGACAGGACAAAAAGGACATGCATCCCATCTGGATGTTCTCTATAATTAGGAGTCTGATTTTTCCAATTATATAAATCAGCCAGAGAGGATGGAGCATACATTCACGTTTTAAGCTGCTCCTCCTCAGCCCCTGGCATTCACGCTGCGCACTTCTCCTGCCCTGTGGTCTTGCCACACCCAATCTAATCATTTCTGCCTGACATTGCAACAAACAGTCTTCTCATTTACAGCCAGCCATGTATTGTTACCGATTTGGATGTTTCATCCTGGCTGCTATCTCTTTCCAGAGATCATCTATAAGCTCTTTATCAAACACCCCTTGAGGAGACTATGTTCTCTCCTTATTACTCTTCAGATATGGGGTGTTACATTTAGTTCAACAGTAATGTTCAGCAAACCCCTATAACATGCACTCCAGCAGTGTGCTGGCAATGCTCTGCTTCCCTCCCAGTCTAGCACAAGTCACTGACCTGCCGTCCCGGACTTTCAACGGTCACGGACAGGAACTGCAGTAACGAATCCTCCCACACAGCCTAACGGGGCTACTTTAGGGACGACGCCCCGAGCCCAGGAGGGTGATCGGTCCCCCTCTTCCACCACCAAATGTGGCAGGTAACAACTCTTAACAGATACTCGCCTGAGGCGTCTTCTCTGTCGTCCTGGCCAGGAGATGGTTCAGACAGCCTTTCCTACGATGAAGGGTTCTTGGACTAGCTGCCAGCACCGTCGGTCCCGTGGAGAGGTCGCTGCTGTCTCCCGGCGGTCAAGCCCCCGTGGCGCCTGGATAATGTTCAGGACCGGCCTCTCAACGGAGCCGAGGGGTGAAGCTGCCCTCAGCGAAACATCGCCTCATCTGTATTCCCGGCCAATGCACCATTTGTTGTAGGAAAAAGGCCAAAACACACAGACGAGCTCTTCAAAGCAGTAAAGTTTATTGTGCACAGTTTCAGATATGGGCCATAGCCCAACAAAATGTCTGAACCCCCACATGTTGACAAGGATTGTCCCTTATACCCTCGGTGACGTAGGCATTCCTGTTTTCCTACATCTGCCCAAATATGGAGGTGGGGGACTCGACAACCTACCGGTTGACACAGTTTGCTTAGGTCGACAAGATATATGCATTCAGAGGCTATTTGTGGCTAGCAAGGAGATAAATGGGGAAGTTGCTGGGAAACGATCGTGGGAGCAACCCAGCAAACAGGATGCTGTCTGGGGCAGGACCTTTTTGCAACTTCAGCAGTATATTGAGCAGAGCTTGCAATCTTTACTTCTTGACCAAAGTTTACTTGACCAATGTTTCAGGCCTCTGTATCATCCATTGCTACTTCAATGTTATTCTTTGGAGGATGGAGGACATGCAGGGCCTTCAGCTCCTCCACTCTCTTAAGAAGCCTCTCTGTCTGTAGCTCCTGCACAGCCTCCTCCATGGAGAGTTCCTGGCTAATGGGGACAGAGGAGGGCTACCTGTATGGATGACGCTTTCCCTCCTCCCCTCTTCTGGCATCAGAGGTTGGAGCCAGGAAACAGGCCTGCTGCCTTTGGCTCCCCTCCTGGGATGGTGACTTTGACCAGGACAGTCTCACCAGTCTAATTTAACTGACAGTGTTGGCTTGGATGAATGGCTGTGGTTGTTTTTTTGACATCTCCCAAAGGATATATTTTAACCCCCCCCAAAAAATATATATAATTGCATGGAGTTTTATTTATTTATTTATACACTGCCCACCTTGACTAGAGGTGACTCTAGGTGGCTTACAATCAAATAAATAATAGATGAAATGTGCAACATTGAAATTACAAAAATACCAATAAAATTGAATTTTATAGTTTGATCACTTGCTTTCTGATGTATTACACACACCAAATGAACTGCCTGTAACATTTGTTTCTGCACCCCATAAATAGACTTAAACCCATCTGAATAAACTTGTGAATTTTAAATTACCTTCAATCCCTGCTGGGAAAGAGTATTGTAGCCCATAAATCTGGCACTCGGGAATGTTCTCTATTGTAGAATCAATATTTTCCATTGTTGAAGTCTCAAATATCATCAGTGTCTTTTATTGTTGGATCACTTGCTATATTGCAAATGTATGTATCATGTGTTTCTCTACCCTATAAAAAGACTTGACTCCCTTCCCCATTTAATAAATGCTTTGGAGATTTGTATTTTCAGGTGGGCAAAGAAGCCGCATAGCAAAGGTTAAAGTATCTCTTCAAGGATCACGTTCTAATCAGCTCGTTATTAGATTATCAGTATCCAAATGAGATGGGAGGACCTGTGATCAGACTGGATGGTCACCTTATGCTTTGCCAGTTGCTTTGTTGTCTTCTGGAATCTGAGTAGACACCTCAAGGTCAACCATTTAAGAGCTAGAAAGACCCTGTGAAAGAAACACTAAGCCACTGGGACATCCAGCCAAGGGAACTAGAAGCTGCAGCTGCTAACAGAGCCTCTGGCAAGCCCTGTGCTATGCAGCCTCCATTGGCTTTGAACCCAAAACTGATAGTAAACCACCAACACAGAACAACACTCACAGCTAATGTAACAATGGACTTTCAGTGTCCCCCTCTCAGAATGCTACCATGTTGGCCACCTGCAGAATCCCCCAGGTATGTCCATATCATTCAACCGCATCCTTCCCATGTTGTAGGTGTCACTAGGAAGAGGTAAATGACTGTAAACCAAGAGAAGATAAGCATTTCCTGGGTTCAAGTATTCATCTTCAAGAGGAGGAATTGCTTACTTCCCCATATCAACAACCATCTTTATAATAATTTTCTTTTTCTGTGAAAAAGGCAGCACACACTATGGAAGGCTATTAATGTCATATTTCCATTCCCTGTTTTGGAAGGAAAAAAATCAGTGACATTCAGGCTCTTTCTGATTATATTAAACAATGGATAGATAAAGCACTAAATTTTTCTAATTGCAAAAACCATTTTTCAGAGGAAGGCTGGACAAGATAGCTGCAGAAAGATGACTTGGACACTCTCCCAGGAAGAGATTGAAAGAATCTTGTCCCTAAAGACCACATTTAAATGGAACTTTATATATTTCTGGCATTTCAAGAAGATTCCAATTGCACAAGAGCCATATTTAAAAAACCTGCCAGGACTCAGGTAGGCTAAGAGTGATGGATAGACATGGTGTCTTAAGGATCCCAAAAAGCTCAGTGGACATTAGGGAGTTTTACTGTACAGGTTTGGGAAAAATATATCTTAAACACCCTTTAAATATTTCAAGCAATATGTATACTTATATATGGAGAGCAATACTTATGTGCGGGGAGCAGTTTGTTCCATTTTTTAAATGTGGATGTTGGAAAATGTTAATACTTAAAATTCCTCTGTCTCACATATCTACATTCCTTCTTGTTGTAAGTTGATCTTTTGTATTCAAGTCTGGCTTCAGGGTGATAATGTAGCACTTGGGGATGAAGATGCAGCCCAACAGACCAGCACTGGAGGCCAAGATGGAGAAGACCTGAACAGCCACCATGAATTTCCCTTTGGTGCTCAGGTAGGTTGGCACAAAAGTCACCCAGACACTGCAGAAGACCAGCATGCTGAAGGTGATCAGCTTCGCTTCATTGAAGGCTCCAGGGAGAATCCTGGCCAGAAAAGCTACCGTGAAGCAGATGGAAGCCAGAAATCCCAAGTAGCTGAGTGTGATGTAGAACATGAAAACAGACCCTTCATTGCATTGCAGGATGATTGCTCCAGACTGAGAGTGGAGGTCAGATTCTGGGTATGGGGGAGAAACTCCCAGCCAGATGGAGCAGATCACAATTTGCACAGTAGAACAAGAAAAGATGATGGAGTTGGCCAAGCTCTTCCCCAACCATCTCTTCACTTGGTTTCCTGGTTTTGTGGCCAGGAAAGCCAGCACCACTGTGATTGTCTTGGCCAAGAGAGAAGAAACGGCAACTGAGAAAATGATGCTGAACACAGTTTGCCGGAGAAGGCAGGTGGCTTTCCTTGGCTGACCAATGAAGAGAAAAGGAGATAAGAAGCAAAGCAGGAGGGAGACCAGGAGGATGTAAGAGAGGTCCCGGTTGTTGGCTTTGACAATAGGAGTTTCTTGGTATTTAATGAAGATTATTAAAACAAAGCCTGTGGTTAGGAAGAAGAGTAGAGCAATGGAGACCAAGATGATGCCCAGATATTCTTCATAAGACAGGAAGGTTATAACTTTGGGGATATATTGAACTCGATTCTCATTTGGAGATTTGTCATCTGGACACTGTATGCATTTTTCTGTATCTGAGAAATCCAAAACGTATATATTTTAGCATAGTTGATCCTTCAAGGGTGACCTTCTTGTACAAAACCTCATTGCAGAAGAATTTCCTAAGAGGCATTTCCTAACATTTCCATACAAAAAAGTTAAGAAGAATATCATTTTCAAAAAAGATTTTTTCTCTGAAAATAATAAAGCTTGCCCAATCTGCCAGTCCCTCCTAACTCTTCCCAGTCTTTCTTTTAAGGTCTTTTTGTTATGCTGATAAGAAATAAAATAAGGAAGAAAACACTTGCATTTCAATGCATCCTTTCACTCCAATTTCCATGGAAAATGCTCTGGATAAACCCACTTCCATAGAGGCCTCCCCTTTTCTTTGGTGTCACCCACCTTCCTGAGTGGAGATGGTCCCCTTTGGACAAGGAACACAGTCATAGCAGCAAACTGGCTCTCCTTCTCGAATCTTCTTGACAAATCCAGGAGCACAACTTTCCACACATTTGGACTGAGGCAGGGACTGAGCCAAAAAACAAGGAATGCCAAAGGAAATGTGTTAGGACTCACCATCTATGGAACATGGAGGTAGAAAAAACCTGAACCAAGTACTCTAATGGATTCACTTTGGTAAATATAAAATCATTGACTGATTTCAAGAAGATATAGGTGATATAACTATAACTATATAAGCCCCTCTGTGAGGGAAAGAGGGGGTTAATATGAAGAATAGATAAATAAACTAAATAATTGACTAACTAAGGCCTGTGTCATGTGGTGGTCACACCCACGCCAGGTATAGCGAAGGGGGAAAAGTCCTGATGTATCACATGATGCAGCCATGACGACGTGAGTTTGACACCCCTGAACTAAGGCATATTAATTTGCAATAAAAGATTTTTGTATTTAATAAAGTCTGGAGGAATGCAATTGAAGAAAGATTTAAGCATTAAGCGCAACCATTGGATTCCTCCTAATGACCGTATTAACATCAATTTCTCCACTCTTCTTACACCCATAATGTTAAAGTATGATGATCTACTCATATTAAATTTTAGAATAAAATGTATTGCAAACATTTATTATTATTTATTCTATTCTATTTATTAAAATAGAACAACACACTGGTGAAAATAGAAACCTCAGATTTAGAAACTTTCATTCTGTGTTATGGCAAAGGTGCTTTCCTTTGAAAGTAGCCCAAACCCAACTTTTAGTTAAGACATCAAGGAAAATTCCTTACAAATGAGGTCTGTCAACCTTAAAGAAGATGCTCACCGTTTTATTACTGTATATATTTACTAATTCAGCTCACAGGTACTCTAGGAATAAATTCTGCCCAGTTTCTAGAACTGTAGTGAAGGCTAAGTTGCTGCACGAGGGACATGAGTATGAGCCCTTTGTTAGAAGGAGCTATTTTAGAGACCCAGCTAGCTATGTCCAAGATGAGATCCTTCCTGTTCAAGAACTACACTCAGTTAAAACCAACTGGCATGTAAAAATAGTAATGCAACCTCTATTATTCTATCCGGTAGAGTTTCTACTTCCCACATTTAATTTCTAAGGAGAATTCTCAAGGAAAGTCATCCGTCTTAGGGAGTAGACTTAGTCCACTTGAAACGGGTTCTTAGGATATGGGGCAAAAAAGAGACAAGACACAAATATTTCACCCACTTTGTTGAGCAACTTTAAACGTGACAGACAATCTTTGTCGATAATAACTTTCTGTCTTTCAAAATCCCCCAGTTGCTCCATGATGGGATCCACTTTGGGGAGAACTAATAAGCTTGCAATGGCCAGGTGTGCTGCTACATCTCCATTTTGGTCCAAGTAGAATTTATAAGGGGAAAAATTGAAAAACTCATACGTTTCCACAAATGGATGAAACTATAATAATGGAAATATGGAGGAATGTTAAAACTGGGCCCTTGGCTTCTTTTTTTATATAAAAAGTTTTTTTTTCCCTTTCAAATTAATTCACAAATACACATTCCTATAATTGCTATTAACATTTATCTATTCCTTATTAACCTTTATTGTTATTTTCTTACAAATATATAGAATACAGTTTGGGTCACTTTTATTTTGCAACAACCTTGCACCTTCTCTCTTCTCAACCTCCCTTCTCTGCCTCCTCTTTTCCTCCTCTCCTTCCTCTTTTCTTCTTCCCCTCTTTCTGCCCCTCCTCTCTCCTCCTTCTTCCCCTCTCTTCTGCTCTTTTTTTTTAATGAAAAAAAGTTTTATTGGTTTTTACAATTTTTTTTTTTTAAAAGAAAAAGGTATAAGGTGTTACAGAGATATTTTGAGGACATCTATGTCGGAGGTGTTGGCCCCCTCCGAGGCTTCTTACAAAAAAATATATAAGATAATACAATACATTTTTCATTTCCCTACAAAGTGGAAAGAGATACAAATATATCATTTTATATTCATGCAATCAATCATTATTTCTATAAACATCCAGATAAAGGTTACACTATATAGAAAAAAGTCATTTGTGAGATCTAAGTCTTTTAGCAATTGTATCTTCCTCTCCCTGACCTCCAGTGGGCGGAGCCGTGGCCCCTTCCGTTCCCCCATTTTCATCCTCCAGGATTGGGGAAAGTTTTTAAAGAAAGGCTTCCGCCTCTGCAATTGTTTTAATTCTTACTCCCCCCCCTCCCAGAACACTAACATTCCCTCGGGCATCAACCATTTGAACCACACCCCCTTTTTATATAATCTTTTTGATAAGAAGGAATATTTCCTTCTTATTTCTTTAATCTTTTTCGGGATCTGTTTAAAGATGGCAATCTCATTCTGTTGATATATCAAGGGACCGTCTCTTTGTGCTCTCAGGATCCTGTCCCTTGTTGACCTTCTTACAAATTTAATATGTATCTCTCTGGGTACTTTATTTATTCTGGCATATGCTGAATTAATTATATACATCAGATCGGTGTCCCCCCAAATATCTTCTTTGCTCTTTTTAATGTAATCTGCTAACATCGTACACATTAAATCTGTTAAATCTTCAAAGGCAACTTCAGGAACATTTTGAAACCTTAAAAAGTAAGACATCCTTTCAAAATCCATCCAAAATCCATCCAACATCCTCTCTTCTACTCTTAATTCCCCTTCCTTACTTCTTCTGCTTTACCCTTTCTTCCTTTTCCTCCTCCTTCCTCTTTTCTTCTTCCCCTCTTCTCTCTTCTCCTCCTTCTTACCCTCTCTCCTATTCTTAATTCTCCTTCCTCTGCTTTACCCTTTCTTCCTTTCCCTCCTCCTTTCTTCTTCCCCTCTTTCCCCTCCTCCTCTCTCCTCCTCCTTCTTACTCTCCCTCCTACTCTTAATTGCCCTCCCTTGCTTTCTCTGCTTCACCCTTTCCTCCTTTCCCTCCTCATCCTCCCTCCTTTCTTCTTCCCCTCTCCTTCCCCCTCTCCTCCTATCTCCTCCTCCTTCTTACCCTCTCTCCTACTCCTAATTCCCCTTCCTTACTTCTTCTGCTTTAGCCTTTCTTCCTTTCCCTCCTCATCCTTCCTCCCTTCCATTGTTGCCTTTGCTTATTTACTTTCTCTCATGGGTTCTCGGGGTGGCGTTTCTGCAGTCCCAACTTTATATTTACATACAAATAATAATTAAACTATCCTATATCAATTCCTTTTTTTTCTAATTCTTTTTTTTTGTTTTAATTCCCCCTTTGCTGTTAGTATATCTTTATATGTAATGACTTTTCTCACATGACTAATATTCAGGTGTGTCAAAGCTTCCACTGTTGAAAGCCACATTAGTATTTCCATATAATGCTTTTCTTCACTTTTTTATACTGTGAATAAACAATTTTTTACCTAATGTCTCTGAAAATAACCATGTATTCTATTTTTCCCATACCACAAAAATTGTGTGCCAACCCAGTTGCATATCATGTCCCTCCAATGACAATAACCTTTTATTTCTCAATAATATCCATTCTTTTATCCACGTTAAAGCTGCTGCCTAATAGTATAACTCCCGATTCGGTAAAACAAGTCCACCTCTAGTTCTTGAATCTTGCAACATTTTAATACTAATTCTCACTTTCTTTCATTGCCAAATATATTTTCTATTATTTTATTTTATTTTTCAAAGTACTTTTTTCCAGTTTTATTGGTATAGTTTGAAACAAAAATAATATTCTTGGTAGTATATTCATCTTAATTACCGCTATTCTTCCCATTAATTAAAAGTTTTTTCCATTTCTCTACATCCATTTCAATTTGATTTCTTAATTTATAGTAATTATCTTCTTTGATAGTTACACACCTCGAGGTCAGCTATATCCCCAAATATTTCACTTTCTTTACTATTTGAATATCTAATTTCTCCATTATTTCCCTTTTCTCTTTTTCTGTTATATTTTTCACTAGAGTTTTTGTTTTATCTTTATTAATTTTCAATCCAGCTACTCCTCCATTCTCTTCTATTTGCTCAGGGAGTTTTGGACCTGTTTCTATTGGATCTTCTGTAATAAATACTAAGTCATCTGTGAATGCTTGCAATTTCTACTCTTCTTTCTTAACTTTCATTCCTTTTATATTTTTGTCTTGCCTTAACTTTCTATTCAAAACTTCTAGTGTCAGTATAAATACAATACAAAAGCAGAGTTGGAAGGGACCTTGTAGGTCTTCTAGTCCAACCCCCTGCATGGGCAGGAACCTTATACCATTTCAGACAAATGGCTATCCAACATCTTCTTAAAGACTTCCAGGGTTGGGGCATTCACAACTTCTGGAGGCAAGCTGTTCCAGACGTTAATTGTTCTAACTGTCAGGAAATTTCTCCTTAGTTCTAAGTTGCTTCTCTCCTTGATTAGTTTCCACCCATTGCTTCTTGTCCTGCCCCCAGGTGCCTTGGAGAACAGTTTGACTCCCTCTTCTTTTTGGCACCCTCTGAGATATCGGAACATTGCTATCATGTCTCCCCTGGTCCTTCTCTTCATTAAACTAGACATACCCAGTTCCTGCAACCGTTCTTCATATGTTTTAGCCTCCAGTCATCTTGGTTGCTCTTCTCTGCACTCTTTCCACGTCTTTTCTACATTGTGGCGAACAAAACTGTATGCAGTATTCCAAGTGTGGCCTTACCAAGGCACTATACAGTGGCATTAAC
Organism: Rhabdophis nuchalis; assembly: GCA_039707465.1. Classification (NCBI taxonomy): domain Eukaryota; kingdom Metazoa; phylum Chordata; class Lepidosauria; order Squamata; family Natricidae; genus Rhabdophis; species Rhabdophis nuchalis. The sequence goes on from CM077646.1 coordinate 9,487,314, forward strand.
ACTTCACGTGATCTAGATTCTATCCCTCTGTTTATGCAGCCTAGAACTGTGTTGGCTTTTTTGGCAGCTGCTGCACACTGCTGGCTCATATTTAAATGGTTGTCCACTAGGATTCCAAGATTCCTCTCACAGTTGCTACTATTGAGCAAGGTACCACCTATACTGTACCTGTGCATTTTGTTTTTCTTGCCTAATTGTAGAACCTTACTTTTTTCACAATTGAATTTCATTTTGTTAGATAGTGCCCAATGTTCAAGTTTGTCAAGATCCTTCTGTATCTTAAGCCTATCTTCTGGAGTGTTGGCTATTCCTGCCAGCTTGGTGTCATCTGCAAATTTGATGAGTTCCCCATTTATCTCCTCATCCAAATCATTGATGAAGATGTTGAAGAGTACTGGGCCTAAAACAGAGCCTTGGGGTACTCCACTGCATAATAGTAAATATAATAATAAATAATATAAATTGCCTGGTTCCTTTTCTAACAGGCCCTTTTTTTGGTCATATCCCCATTTACCATCACTTTAGCCTAAGCACAATCTATGAGGTATCTTTCAGAACCAGCTCTTTGCCCAACCTATGGTCATTAGGCACAGTCATACCTAGCTTCAAAAAGGGAGACCCTAGCCTAGCAGAAAATTACAGATCAATCTCACTGTGTTGCGTCACCTGTAGAGTCATGGAATCAATTATAAACCAATCCATTATCTTCTACTTAGTGAATAACAATCTTCTTCAGGAAAAAAAAATGTCCTGTAATCTGCAACTTCTACACTGCAGAAACATTTGGACCACACAACTCGACCAGGAAAAAGCAAGAGACACAATTTACATTCCTAAAAGGTCCGTAAAGGGGGCGTGCATAAGCGTCCTACTGTCTCAATTTTTTTGTACTCATTTCCTTGTTCATGTCCACATTTATACTTTTACCAGTTATCTTGTGCATGTTCGACATGTAAATAAATACAAATACAAAATACAAATAAGGGAAGGAGCCGTTTCAGAACTGAGCTAGTAAAGCAAAGAAATTCAGTCCCCCTTAATGCAAAGAGCAAGCAATCATCAATGAGAAAAGGTTTACCTGGGACTCCTCTAGAGGGGAGGAGTTAGGCCAAATAATCTAAGGTGCCCTTTCAATTTTATAAAGGTAAAACTGTATGATACTAATCACAAACAAATACATATAGGAGTTTATTTAAAATGAACAGATCCTTTTAAAATTAGCCGTGTTTGATATCAAAATTAATCTGTCACAGTTCTGGCTCTTTGGAACATTGTGCTCTGAGTGGTTGGATTGGTAAAATCTGTTGGTCTTTTTTTAGTACAAGGAAGTTGAGATGGTTCCCCTCCTTCTCTTTTGGATTCCTCTTCCAAAGGGAACTAATTGTGAGGGATGATTAAAGGAAACCCTTACCTGCCATGGCTGCAGCCTTAGAGATTCCACCTTCTCTTTACCTTCCTTCCTTCTCCTGGATCTGAAGGAATATGCAGCCTTCAAGATATGTGCCAGTGTCCTAGCAACACTATATGCATAGAAGATATATTCCATTTTGATCCTATTCGATCCCGGTTGGGACTTTATTGTCACTTTCTGGGAACATCTTCTCCGGCCTTTGACAGAAAAGCTGTGCTTTGAAAAAGAACAGGAAAAACACTTGGCTTCAAACTGGGGATCCAGAAAGAAAGGTTCAAAGCCATCATCTTCTGGCCTTTCTTTTGCCACAAACACAAAGGCAAAAATGCTATGCACATATCTCAGAAGTCTGTGCTTTTTCATGGGATGTATTCCCAACTTTGTGGTCATCCAGACTTTCCCTTCAATGGGTCCTGGCAGACGCATAAGTGTTAAATGGAAAGGAAGAATTCTGTGCAAACGGGACTCAAATTCTAGGAAGTGAACAAAGACATTGACTTGTCTCCACTTAGAGAGGGCCTCCCTGAGGCGTTTTGTATATCCAGTTGTTGAGAATCGTTGTGAGATAACAATACAAATTCCATTCCTGACAAGCATAGGAGTAAAAGTCCTCATGAAATTCTCTCCCCTCTCTGTGTCTGAAGCAAACAGGCCGATCAAGGTCCATCTGAAATGGAGAAGCAATTGGACCATTCCTGCGTAATGGAGCCCTTCTTTGGGGAACATTAGATAGAAAAAAGGGAATTGAATTTTATCACTTGGAACCACTGAAGAAGGTAGAAAACTGATCTGAAACATCAACAAAGAAAACTGTTATAATTGGGATCACATTGAATCCAAAATATGAGCTTTTAATAAATCAATCTTTGTTCTGAATTACAAATTAAAATAGGCTATTGTTGACTAACCATTAGTCCATATAAGATACCAATTATTAAACACAGAATAATGATAATGCTGTATATAAAGGGAATAGAAGAAACAAATTAAGTGAAAATAAATAAAAATAAAATGCTAGATTATTTTTGAACTTGTTCTCCAATTGTTAATTGGAGATCACAGCTATTGATATAATTTGTCAACTGTCAGTTCTGAGAGATCATTAATTATAAATTTGTCTGATCCAAAAGACTTTTGGGAAGTTTGTCAGATTCCATAACTATGTTCCTTGGTTTTAGGCAAAGAATAGAATTGTATACACTCTAAAATCTCAGAGCACCAGCTGAAGTTCTTTTATCCACCTCCAAGATATTTGTGAGATTCTGTGATTGGATTTTTTTCTACCAGTGATATATTTTAAAGCCCAAACAGTAAGGGGGCATCCTTGTCATTATATACATTAATAAATGGGGCTCAAGAAGGTTGGTAGAAGTGATTTTTTTAAGCAGCACATTCACTACTCCCCATTGTGTATTTCATGGAAAGATTATGATTTTGATTAAGATCATGAGCAAATGTGAGCTTTCCTTGAGTGCTGCACCTTCCAATTTCAAAGAATGAAATTGAATAAACACAGAATCTCTCCTCATCTTCACAGCTGTGTAGCAGAAGTCCTCGAAGCCACAGGGATGGTGTCGTGTCTCTTTAGATTCTTCTTTCTTCCCCACAGTGTATCCCAAAACCAGCCATGACACCTACAATAGCTGTACTGAAAACCAGCTCTTGAATTTCCATAGGAAATATATAGTTTGGATATGCTCTAATCCTCAACCTCCCCATACACATTACCAGCTAGAGAAAAAAACACACACACACACATACACACACACAAACCTGTGGGATTTTGTAGAGACTGACTAGTTGTGACATCTGGATGGAGACCTCTCTGTCAGCTCCATCAAGAAGAGCCAAAAGATTGTCCTTCCTTCCACAGCTGTAGTTGGGAACATTGGCTTCTCCAGTCGAGAGCATGTCCAGCAAGGCATCTGAAGTGCCAAGTGTGTTCAAATAGTTGTCATGGATGTTGTAGCCAAGGGTGAGATTATGCAAGAGTTGGGGGTTCTTGTTAACCTCTTGAATGGAAAAAATTAATAGTAGGATGTAATCCTTATCAGTAGATATAATTCTGTAAAGTAAAGCTCATGTTATCATAAACATCATCTGCAACAAGAACAATTCTTATTTAGTCTTAATCTCCCCCCCCCCACCAAAAAAACCCAAAATTATAGCTATCTGTCACCATTTATTTGTTATGGATATTGAGAAGATGAGATGGACATAGTCCTGTATCAGAGTTAAGACTCACAAATACACCATTATTTGCAGTCATTTTAATCTGCCCATTACCAGGATTCAAAATGATTGACTCACAAAATGTAGAATCACCATAAAAGAAAGAGGATGTTTCATAAATGACCCAGAAAAGCAGCACTATAAACAAATCCTCTGTTATAAATATGAAATATTGAATATCAATCGGCATTCATAATAATATGTAAATAGACTGGGCAGAGGAAGCTATGATCCTTTCAATAAATACTTTAAATAAAAGTCATGATTTAAGAGCTGAAGTCAGAAATTGACAGGGAGGGGAAAATAAACTTGAATTCTTTCCAGATTTTTTCTGCCCAATCTTTGAATCTGTGTCTCTCCCACAAAATAAGATTAAAGAGGGAAGCTAAAGAAATCAAAGTAATTCAGGAAATAAAAGAAGTCCTACTGTTAGGAGTAAGTGAATAAGAAGAAAAGAAGGAGAATGTTAGAACTGCAAATGGAAGGATTTGCAATTCCATCACATTGAATGACTTACAGGCGAGATTGACTAGAAGGAGCCATGTTGAAAGTCTGCATTAGAGGTGATATTTGTGTTATAGTGGCCAGTATACTAAGGAGATGGTCTCCTGGGCTGTAATAGCTCCATGGTTTTTGTCTATCCTGAAGCTCCAAACTCAGCGGGCACTTCATTCTCAGCTTCCCAGAGACCGGCTGGGACACCAGAAGCATCAGAACCAGCAGCTGCAGCTTCATAATTTATGGGGATGTATCAATCCCCCTTCCTGTTTCTAAATAAGAAAAAGACTCTGAAGAATTGAAAGAAATCTCACAAGTTGGAAATGCCACTGGTTTTCCTGATTCAGTCATATAGAAACTGAGTTTGTTTTAGAAAGGAGAAGAATGCAAATTTGAGAACATAGATGGTGCCTGTCTCAAAATCTGTATCTCATAGAGCAGGACCTGAAGCATTTATACTTTCCTGATGCAATATTCCCTCCATGTTGCTTGAGTCTGATGTCAAAGTCCATCCATGGAGAAGTGGCTTAAGAGGTCTCAAAGACAAAGATGGCGATAATTACAATGAGAAGCAATTTCTCCTCTGAGGATTCTGAATTTCATCAGAGCTCCATGTGCAGAGGAGCTGTGTGAGAAACGCATGTTAGTGAAAAGTCACAGAAACATGTCCAGTAAGTGATGCTGGAGGGAGAAAGTTCAGTATTCAGGGAATTGACTTCTGTTGTCCTTCTATGTGGTGTCATGTCTCCCAGTGTGTTATGGGGAAGATCACAGAGCTACAGAATTTGGTGACACTCTAGGTAGAGAACACTTAATTCCACTACTTCCTGTCTTCTAAAAGAGCAAATATTTACCTTGACCCCTGCCTAGTGATAAGAATGGGGCCTATGGTTTTATTTTCTATTAGATTTCATATATCAATCCTAACTTGGGCTGATTTTAAAATTAGTTCTGCCTGAAGAGGAATGTATTCAACCCCACTCAACATGTAGTCCTCAATGGAACTGCATCTATTTTATTTATTTATATTTTATTTTATTTTATTTCTATACCGCCCTCTCTCCTCAATGGGACTCAGGGTGGTGCATCTACATGGAAGGAAGTATGCACTGGAGTCCCCCAAGGCTCTGTTTTAGGCCCAGTACTCTTCAACATCTTCATCAATGTTTTGGACGAGGGAATAAATGGGGAACTCATCAAATTTGCAGATGACACCAAGCTGGCGGGAATAGCCAACACGCCAGAAGATAGGCTTAAGATACAGAAGGATCTTGACAAACTTGAACATTGGGCACTATCTAATAAAATGAGATTCAATGGCGAAAAGAGTTAGGTTCTACATTTAGGCAACAAAAATGAAATGCACAGGTACAGTATAGGTGGTATCTTGCTCAATAGCAGTAACTATGAAAGGGATCTTGGAGTCCTAGTAGACAACCATTTAAATATGAGCCAGCAGTGTGCAGCAGCTGCCAAAAAAGCCAACACAGTTCTAAACAGAAGGATAGAATCAAGATCACGTGAAGTGTTAATACCACTTTATAATGCCTTGGTAAGGCCACACTTGGATGTACTGCATTCAGTTTTGGTCGCCACGATGTAGAAAAGATGTGGAGACTCTAGAAAGAGTGCACAGAAGAGCAACAAAGAGGATAATAATAATAATAATAATAATAATAATAATAATAATAATAATAATAATAATAATAATAATAATAATAATAATAATAATAATAATAATAATAATAATAATATTTTATTTTTATATACCGCATCCTCTCCCTAAGGGGACTCGATGAGGGGACTGGAGGCTAAAACATATGAAGAATGGTTGCAAGAACTGGGTATGTCTAATTTAATAAAAAGAAGGACTAGGGGAGACATGATAGCAGTGTTCCAATATCTCAGAGGTTGCCACAAAGAAGAGGGAGTCAAACTATTCTCCAAAGCACCTGAGGGCAGAACAAGAAGCAATGGGTGGAAACTAATCAAGGAGAGAAGCAACTTAGAACTAAGGAGAAATTTTCTGACAGTTAGAACAATTAACCTCTGGAACAGCTTGCCTCCAGAAGTTCTGAATTCCCCAACCCTGGAAGTCTTTAAGAAGTTGTTGGATAGCCATTTGTCTGAAATGGTATAGGGTTTCCTGCCTAAGCAGGGAGTTGGACTAGATGACCTCCAAGGTCCCTTCCAACTCTGCTATTGCATTGTATTGTATTTCTTGTCTGTTCTAGAAATGTTAATTTTTGGATGACAGCTGACTAAGAGACAGGAATATGACCACCTGTGGATTTCACCATTTGGTAAATAGGGCAGAAGTTATATAGTGGATAGAAGTTGTTATTTTATTCCCTTGAAACTCTCTCTATTATTTTTCCACATTGATGTAAGATACTGAGATCTTCTATATTTTCAAGCATCTTAGCTCATTAAGTAAACTCTCGGTTGTGAGGTCTGAAGCTGTGATGGCAGCAGTGTCCCTAATAGGGTGAATGATGAGACAGGAGTTCTGGATACATTAACCCAGAAACTGTTTTGGGAAATTTGGGGGATCCGTCTTCTTTTTGTGTAGACAGACCTAGTGTGGTGGGGCCCATCTCTGAGAGAGTGTGTGAACATACCCACAAAGATTGACAAGTTCGTGCTAGGCATGGTTAAGAGTCCTTTTATAGGATGATCTGCTTCTTATTGGTTAAGGAGAGACCTTCAGAACATCTAATGGGCCTCAGGGAGATTTATTCAGGCTATCTGGAGGATGAAATTATTGAGGTTTGTGTTGATTTGGACAGGGAAGGTCAAGGCACAAGGGTCATGGCTTGGTGGTGTGATCCCAGACTTGTGTGATCTAGTGACTCCTAAGAAATTGGACAAGTTTTGTTTGTTTATTGTTTGTTGATCAAAGTTCTTAATCCCCCATCTCCCTTGTAGAGGGGCTCTTCCCTGAATGATCCAGAGCCCCCCACCCCACCCTGGACATTGACAAGGTGACTGATGAGCTTCCCTGGATTATGTGGTTTTCTTTTTTCATTCCTACCCTGGTTTTGTTCTCCTTCCCATTTTTTCTTTTTAATCCACTTTTCTTGGAGCTAATGTTTGAATCTGTGAAGCCTGCAGAGTCTTTGGGGCATGGAACCATCTACATTTAAATATATAAATAAATATAAAAGCACATGAGCTTTTTTTGTTGAAGCATGTGGAGCTTTAGGTTGATTTAGATTTTATTTAGGTTTATTTTGGACTGAAGAAACAGACATGTTTCTGAAATAAATTGGGGGGAAAATTTCCTTCTAACTGTATAAAATGTGGACATTTGGGATTCCAGTTCTAAGGCAGTGATTGATGGGCTAAAATGTGGTGTTTGCAGATGATTGGGGTGAAAATACAGCCGGGAGGGTTGAGAGAGAGAGAAAGAAGAAAGAAAGGAAAGGGAATGGATAGGGGTGAAGGGAAGGAGTGGGGTAGAGAGGAGAAGCTGATCTTTTAAAGATCTGAGAACTGAGGAGAAATTTCCTGACAGTTAGAACAATTAATCAGTGGAACAGAAGTTGCCTCCAGAAGTTGTGAATGGCTCAACACTGCAAGTGTTTAAGAAGTTGTTGGATAGCCATTTGCCTGAAATGGTATAGGGTTTCCTGCCTAGGCAGGGAATTGGACTAGATGACTTCCAAGGTCCCTTCCAACTCTGCTATTGTATTGTATTGTATTGTATTGTATTGTATTGTATTGTATTATTGTATTGTATTGTATTGTATTGTATTGTATTGTATTGTATTGTATTGTAATTGTACTGTATTGTATTTTATAAGCCAGCCTTATGGGCTCCATAAGAGTCAACTAACCAGAAAGCCAATAATGGAAAACAAGATGGAAAGACTTTAGGGATCTTTTGAGAGACTTTGAAATACTGAATAAGGAGATTTATTTTATTTTATTAAATTTATACCCCGCCCTTCTCCTAAAAAAGGACCCAGGGCGGCGCACAGGCATCATTAAAAAACATACACAGTACAAAATCCAAAATTTTAAAAACTAATTAAATAATTCCCTGTGCTAAAATACTAACACTCTAAAATTTAAAATTATCCCTATAAAATCAGAAACGGGGTTATGCTAGGCCTGAGATGAACATGGGAAAGATGAAAACTGAGTTGTTTCAATTGTGTTAGGTTTTCAAGGTTCTTCTAAAATTCTTTTTGATGATGTTCCAATTGTGAAACATTATCTTCTTTCAACACCTTTAGTAATGTCGATTTTCATTTAAATCCGGGAGTTGACCCATGGCCATCATGGACCTGCCTCATTTTAAATATATTTTTGAATATATTTTCAAATATATTTTTTGCTCCTCAAGGCTGCCTCTGATCAGAGTTTCCCTGAAAGAGAGAAGATTTTCCCCTTCGGCCCCTCCAGTTCTGAGGGAAGACAGATTTTTTCTTTTTAATCCACTTTTCTTGGAGCTAATGTTTGAATCTGTGAAGCCTGCAGAGTCTTTGGGGCATGGAACCATCTACATTTAAATATATAAATAAATATAAAAGCACATGAGCTTTTTTCGTTGAAGCATGTGGAGCTTTAGGTTGATTTAGATTTTATTTAGGTTTATTTTGGACTGAAGAAACAGACATGTTTCTGAAATAAATTGGGGGGGGAATTTATTTCAGAAGCCCCGCCTCCCTCTCTTTCCCTAGTGGCTGCCTCTGTTCCTGCCCTGCCCCTGTCATCATGGCAACCCAGCAGCAGCCAATCAAACGGGAAGGAAGAGACAATTGTTGCCTGGCAGCACAGCCACCAATCAGCCTCCTGGAGAAGAGATTGAACAGACAAAGACAGAGGGGGGAGGGGAGAAAGTTTCAAATGAGGATGAAATAAAAAAAGGTTTTTAACTGTGATGAGAAAGAGAAGAAGAAAAAACAAACCCAGAGAGAGAAATGCAGAGGGAGGGGAGGCTGAAGTCCTGGAAGAGCCTTTCCCCTCCCCCACCTAGAAATGGCTGCCCTGGAGAGCTTCTCCTCCAGTGGAGGCTCTGGGGCAAGTGGGAGCAGCGGCTGCCCAGGAGAGCCTGGCCGGAGGGTCTTCAGGGGCCACAAGGGACCCCCAGGATGCCCCTTCCTCAGAGCCCCCAGAGGGTCCCTCCAGGAAGACCCCCCCACCCTCGCCTTCTCCTCCCCCAGCAATGCCGGATCCCCCTTTGGAGACCAAGGCCCTGCATGGCTTCCCCCAGACAGGAGCCTTTCCTGGAAACACACGGAGGGAAACCGGAGCTTCACAAACCCCCGGTGGCTGTGTTCCCCATTATATGCAACTCCAAAGCCCATAAGCCACATGAGTCTCTTCCCAGAATAAGGGTGAAGGGTTCCCCCAGATTCCCTCCTCCTTCCTGGGACTTTTCTATGGGCATCGTGAAGAGTCTGGGCTCTGCTTTTCCCCCTCAGTGCCCTATGTGTGGAAGAGAGTGGCAGTGGAGCATGGGTCCCCCTCCCCTCCCTTCCTTCCTTACATAGGGTGAAATCCTTTATTTCTCTAATGTTGCTATCTCTCTCTCTCTCTCTCTCATTCTCTCTCTCTCTCGTTATCTGTCTGCAGGTGTGATATTATTTTTAACTATGCAAATTCCTGATGACTAATTTTTGGCATAGGTCAATTTTGTCCTATGGACTGGTAGTCCTCGAGTTATTGCCACAATTGAGCCCAAAATTTATGTTGCAAAGTGAAACATTTGTTAAGGGAATCTGTCCCATTTTATGACTTTTCTTGGCACATTTGTTAAGTGAATCACTGCGGTTGTCAAACTAGCAACACCGTCGTTAAGTGAATATGGTTTCTCCATTGACCTCGTTGGTCAGAATGCCACAAAAGGGGATCACATGATTCCGTGACCGTCATAAAGGTGAGTCAGTTGTCAAGCATCCAAATATAAATCACATTTTATGGCAATGCTACTACAGTCATAAGTGTGAAAAATGGTCATAAGTCACTTTTTTCAATGTCATTGTAATTTTGAATGGTCACTAAGCGAATGGTCATAGCTCGAGGACTACCTATATTGCACCAACCTTTTGTGGTGGAGCCCTTCAACATTAACTTTCAAAACAAAGTAAACTTTGGCTCTAACTCAGTAGAAAGCCAGTTCAGTTCTGTGACATGTTCAGGCATGAAGTAATCCCCAGGGTTTTCTCTTTCACCTCCATGCCAATAAATATCCCACTTCTTCTCCTTCAGCCACAGGTGCCGTGTTTTCCCTCTGGGCCAATTTCACGCATGGAGCTTTCCAACCTCTCAATTCTTGGTGACCCATTTAATTCCATCTCTACCCCATCATTTTGAACCCTGTGGGGATTGTTTCCCTTCCGTTTCTCTCCAGAGAAAAGCCCCACAAACTCTGAGTCTAAGAACCAGTTGAATTAACCAGGGATCTCTAGTGAGAAGGAGAATTCTTATCCTCAGAGTTTCCTCTCTGCTCTTTGGCCGAATCCTCCAGGGGAGACTTTGGGCAGAGACAGAGGGAGTCAGCTGCAGTTCACTTCTCAGACTCACCCAGAAGGCCCTAAATGGAAAACTTTCCTCATGGAGAACTTGGCTTTAGGCAAATGTGTCACTGGGTGATTTCAGACTTTGGACTTCCCTCCCCACTAAAGATCACAGCTGTCTGTCTCCCTTCACTTCCAAGTGTTTTACCCTGGGAAAAATAAGAAGTGAACAAAAACATTGACTTGTCTCCACTTAGAGAGGGCAACCCCGAGGGATGCTGTGTGTCCAGTCACTGAGAACTGTTGTGATATAACCACACAAATTCTATTCCTCAGAAGCACAGGTGTAAAAATCCTCAAGAAAGTCTCTCCCTTCTCTGTGTTCTGAGCAAAGAGACCAGTCAGGGTCCATCCAAAATGAAGGAGCAGTTGCACAATTCCTGGGTGCTGGATCCCTTCTTTGGGGAGCATCGGATGGAAAAAAGGGAATTGACTTTTATCACTCAGAGCCTCCAAAGCAATTTTATCACTGACCTGAAAAAAGCAATGAAGAATTCTATTCAATTCAATTCAATTCAATTTAATATTTGTAAACCGCTCCCTCTCCCCATAGGGACTCAGGGCAGTGCACAGGAAGAATAAAAAACACAATAAATATATACAAACATTTCTTTAAAAAACAAATTAAACCTAAACCTGTGCTAAAATTCCCCTTTAAAACTAAGCTATACTAAAAAACTTCCCAATAAAACCCCAGAGACAGAGAGACTATCCTAGGCCGGCCAGACAGAAAAGATGTGTTTTTAATTTAAGACGGAAGGAGCGGAGGTCCGTGGTCGTCCTAATGTCGGGGGGAAGGTCGTTCCAGAGGGCCGGGCCCGCCACAGAGAGAGCCCTTCCCCTGGGTGTCGCCCGCTGACAAATTCTAGTGGACGGCACCCGGAGAAGTCCCTCTCTGTGGGAGCGAATCGGCCGTGAGGATGTATGAGGCAGGATCCGATCCCGCAGATAGCCATTTCCTTCCCCAAAATGTGAGCTCTGTCTTAGGGGGTGCAAGCCTCCCCTTGACATCCTTGCACCCCCATTGAGCTCTCTCTCTGGTGTAGAAGTGTTGGGGGTCCTGTATCTATCCAGATGTGGTTTGGTAACATCTTCCCCTCTGGCTGGAGGCCTCCCCTCCTTCACTCTTGTCCCAATGGGACCCTGCAGTGCTTGGGCCTGATCCCCATGGCCTCCTGGAAGTGGCCACCATTTTCCATACTTGGGCAAGACCTTGTAGAAATGGCGGCTGCTTTGGAAGCTTTCCACCCTGATCCTCAGGCTGTTGGGAGACTCCAAACCTCTCCTGGCTCTTGTTAGCTTTGGGAAACCAGACACTGCAAGCTTAGGCAGGTTCAGGAAGAGCTTCCTAAAAACTTTCCCTTCATCTTTTGATCCCCCCCCCCCAAAACCCCACATTTCTTCAATAAAGAACTTTGGAGGACTTCTAGTCTAACCTCCTGCTCAAGAAGGCAACTGTATCATTTACCAATTCAGACAAATGGTTGTCCAATCTCTTTGTGAAACTCCCCAGTGTTGGAGCACCCATAACTTCTGGAGGCAAGTCCTTCCATTGATTAAATGTTCTCACTGCCAGGAAATTTCTCCTTAGTTTTAGGTTGCTCTTAAGTTTCTTATTTTGATTACAGAAAGTCAAAGAGAAAAGGAAAGAAGCAAGCAAAAACATTTTTTGTTCTGTGTTGACAATGCTAACTTTGAGTTCAGTGTTGGCTCAACTGACCCACCACATGTGAGGAGGCCCCTCCCTCAGAAGAGAGGTTTCTAACTACATCTAAGGCTGCCCTGAGTGGATGGGTTGAGGGCTCCATCCGCCTTCCTCTTTTCCAGCATGCCCTCCCTTCCTTTGACAGGAAGGGACATCCACCTCTTGCAGCCCACCTGGCCTTCTGAGACTTTTGCTTTATCCAACTCCCTTCAGCCTTTGAAATTCATGATCAAAATTGGAGCTTTCCTGCTGCTTCTACACAGAGACCAACCTGCCTGAGCTTAGCAACTTGGAACCCCATTGGCTGGTCTTGCAAGGCTGAAGCCAGACTCAGGAAGGTCAGAGCCTCAGCCAGTTGTGTGTAAAAGTTATGAGAAAGATGATAGGTGAAAAGGTTTTTCAGAAATGGTTTGCAATTGCCACTTTCCTAGGACATCAGAGATTGGCTGGCCAAGGTTTACCCAGTTGGCTTTGTGTGAAAGGGAGGAATAAAATTCATGGTCTCCTGGTTACTATCCTGAAGTCTTGACCATAGACAGGCTCTGATCATAGCCATACAGCCCACTTAACATGGTCACTTCACCATTGGCTGCATTCACACTTGCAACTTTTAACCGTGGTTTATTTTCTAAGGTTGAAGCTGTTGGCCAATGGGTTAGTGAATTGTGTGTATTAATTCAGCAGGGATCAGCTGAACAGTTCTCTATAATAGAAGTAAGCTGGAGACAGTTTTCTTTTTATAAGGGCCACATTCACACGACATACTTCACCAGACCGGGGAAATGTTCTTGCAGCCACCCTGGGAGAAAAGACAGCTCTAGATGCAGCCTCCTGAAAGGCTGTAATAAACCATGGATGACCACAGCCACCTCTCCTCCACTTCCCTGGCTTCTCATCAGAGGCAAACCCACAAATAAGGTGGCCACATTTCCAACTGAGGAGAGTTTTCCTTCCCTCTGAGCTAGGCTTCAATGAGACATGGCAGGAACATGATGGACAGGAGAAGCCATGTTACACATCAACCTGGAACTCCAATTCACAGACAAAAAATTGGAATCTGGAGCCACCAGCAGACACTGAGAGTGGAAGCTGAGGACTCTACAGTAGGACAACTTTCAAATGACCATCTTCAAGGTGCTCCATGGCACGGGGCCTAGCTACCTCTGAGACCATCTGCTGCCCCATACGTCCCTACGACCAATACGCTCTCACAGAGAGGGTCTGCTCCGGGTGCCATCAACCGGGCAATGCCGGTTGGCGACACCCAGGGGAAGAGCCTTCTCTTTGATGGGCCCAACTCTCTGGAACGCTCTTCCCCCCGACCTCCGTGTCATCTCGGACCTCCGTCTGTTCCGCCAGCGGTTAAAAACGTACTTCTTCCAACAAGCCGGCCTGGCATGATCTTACTCAAACACCATACTGCTTTTAGTTACCAAAGTTTTAATTAAGGGGTTTTAATATGGGTTTTAGCGCAGGGTGGGGTTAATTTAATTTAGTTTTAAGAATGTTTTATTTTTTGTATATTTGTATATCTATCTTTTATATTCCCTGTGCGCCACCCCGAGTCCCTATGTGGTGAGATGGGTGCGGCATATAAATTCGAAATAAATAAATAAATAAATAAATAAATAAATAAATAAATAAATAAATAAATAAATAAATAAATAAATAAATAAATAAATAAATAAATAAATAAATAAATAAATAAATAAATAATGGAGCTGGGATATTGGTCATCCTTTGCTCCCCATTGTGAGGATGGACCTGCCTATTCCTTCTGCTTCCCCTCTCAAACTCCCCTCCCTCCATTTCTTCCTTCAAGGTCAGGCTGTAATATTAACATCCCCCCTCCAGATAAGAAACATAATCCATCACCCATTGACCAAGTTAAACCAGAACCCAGGAACTCCACACTGGCCCTTTGAAGCACTTGGAGGTATTCTGGGACAGAGTTTCAAATAAAGCCTCAGAGATAAGAATTTCACAGGAGTTGCACCATATACAAAACTAGAGAAAATTCCACCAGGTCCTCCTAAAACAACTACTGAGTGGTTGTGGCAAAAAATCAGGTTACACCATCCACCACACTCTGGGTGCTGCCACCATCTCAGCTGCAGACCTCACAGCACACGGTGATTGTTAAGAAAATTTAAATTTTAAAGGCTTTAAGGATGGAAGAGACAATTACTAACACAGAAAAGGAAACTAAAACTTCCATCCATTATTCTATAATCATCTCTCTATTAGCCAATGATGCACTCAACAGGCCTTCCCTTTCTTATCTCTCAGTCTGCTCTCACATTAACATTGATAATTCTAGAAAACATGATAAATTAAATCTCTTTTCAGTAATAAGGAAAACAGATCCAAGTTGGGATTAATATATGGAAATCCATTGAAAAGAAAATCCCAAACTCTTAACATTAGGTTGTGTTCAAGGATAATGATTGCTTCCATAGCCTTATAGCACTAGAGTTAAATGGCACCAATGTAGAGTGGCACCAAACTCCTCAGCAATCTCTGGAGGCAAAAGACCACTTTGAAGGACAGCAGAAGTTACTTTTCTGGATGTTGAGGTATCTTGCTGCAGCATCACTTTCTGGACATGTCCTAACAGGAAGGACTATGACCACTACACAACACTGTCCAAGAAGTCTATCTGTAATTTTTCAATAATATACTTTTCTCCACCTGCCCCTCATCAGATGGAAGAGGGTCAGGATCCCAAGAGGAGAAGTTCCTTCTTGTTGTAATTATCACCTCACAGGCCTTGAGACCTCTTCTCCTCCTCCTCCAGTGACTGCCTTTGATGTAAACATCCCATTGAAGTGACATGGAAGGGATCTTGCATCAGGAAAGGATAAATGCCACAGATTATGCTTTTTGTGGCTCAAGTGACAGGACAGGAAGGAGCTGTGATGTTCAATGTACTTTCTCTCTTTTCCAGGTGAATCTTGCTTTGTCTCTGTTTCAATCAGGAAAGCCATTGGATATTCCCTCCTGTGTGACTGCTTCCAATTCTGCCAATTCTTTTTGTTAGAAACAGGAAGGAGATTGATTCAACCCCATGAATTATGGACCTCCTGCTTCTGCTTCTGATGCTGCTGGTGCCTCAGCCAGTCTCTGGGAAACTTAGAAAGAAATGCCCACTGAATTTGGACCACCAGGATGGAGAAAAGCCATGGAGCTATTATAGGCCAGGAGATCTTCTCATTGGTGTAGTCGTCTCTCCATCAGCAATATCACCTGCAATGTTACTTTTCAACATGGCTCCTTCTAGTCACATTCGGTTGTAAGTCATTCACTGTGAAGGAGTTTCATCCCCTCCATTTGAAAGTCTAAAACCTTCTTTCTTTTTTCCTCTTATTTTAGTTACTCTTATATTGTATGACATGAATTTCTTGAATCCTTTTGCTTCCCACAGCTTCTCACTTTTGACTTATTTTCTAGGAGAGGCTCAAATCCAAATTATGGGGTAAATAAAACTTGAAAGAAACACACATTATTGTTCTCTTCCTGTTCAATCCTCACTTCATGACTTGAATATTAGGTTTTTTTGAAAGTAGTGATTGTTGTAGTTTCCAGATAATTTCTATATTTTTATAATGGTAGATTGATATTCAATCCCTTATTTGTTTAGGAATAGAGGGTGACAGGTTTTAGAACATTATCTATTACAAGACTTGATTATCTTGTATAAAAAAATAGAATTAAAAAGAAGAAAATGTATTTAGTTGTTGCTGGTCATGATGCTTATATTAACATGGGCATGGTTTTACACTAGTTTACCTCACGAGGAGGATCAAATAATACGGATGATTTTCAATATCGAGGTGTTTAACAAAAATTCACGGCTCCTGCACAATCTCACCCTTGGCTACAACATTTATGACAACTATTCAAACACACTTGGAACTTCAGATGCTTTGCTGGACATGCTCTCTACTGGAGAAGCCAATGTTCCCAACTACAGCTGTGGAAGGAAGGACAACATATTGGCTATTCTTGATGGAGCCCGTAAAGACATCTCCCTCCAGATGTCAACATTAGGAGGCCCCTACAAAGTAGCCCAGGTTTGTGTTTGTGTTCCTCTATCTGGTATAGTGAGTTGGTGTGTGTGTGAGTGAGTGAGTGATAGATCCAACCATTTCATCTCTATGGAATTCAAACACCTTTTTTCACCATCACATTTAGCTGTCGTGGTGTCAGGATTGGGATAACAGTGGGGAGGGAGCAATGTGGAAAACTGAAACATTTACTCATGACAGCATCCCCATTGCTTTGAGGGCTTCTCTTGCATGATTGTGAAAGAGAGGAGAGGCTCTGTGTTCAATCAAAGGGTCTTCTCTACAATAGGAAGCTGGAGCACCAATGAAAAGCTAACTTTTTCCTCATTATATTAACCAATGTAATGGTATTCTCAAACATGCATTAACCAATTTATAAATAAATATAATTATGTTATAAATATTTAATTCTACAAGATGGCAATTGTAATTCCCATATTTTTAAAAAGGGAAGAAAATGGTCCCTGACAATTCCAGGGCCTTTCTCTAACAGATGTAAGTAAAATCTATGTTAGCTTCCCTTTGAATAGAGTTGAGAGGAGGTAGATGAAAAGTGTGTTTCTTGTAGAAGAACCAGCAGCCTTAAGCAGATGTGATCCACTACTGACAATTGTTTTGTCTTGAAACATCACACCTAGATGTAATGTATCAGTCAGAGGAAAGAATGGTTTGCTGCCTTGATACCATTTGACACAGTAAACAAAGGAATATTACAGAAGAAACTGATTGCTTTTGCAATGGAGCTCAGAACTTTGACCTTGCTCAAAGGCCTTTATGCAAGCACTGACAGATAGAACAATTAATCAGTAGAACTGCTTGCCTCAAGAAGCTGTGTGTGCTCCATTACTGGACGTTTCCAAAAGGAGCTGGACATTCCTTTTGATTGGAATACGGTCTGCTCTGGGAGCAGAGGGTTGGACTAGAAGACCTCCAAGATCCCTTCCATCCCAATTATTCCATAGTCTATGTTCATTTGTTTGAGAGTGTGCTTTAGGACACAGTTCCCCAATGTTTCCAGTTTTGCACACCAGTTGTGGAGGGAGGAAGAGGGGATGGTTCCATGCTGTGGCTGGCTTAAATGGACTGTGAGGATGTGTGTATGCACATGCAAACTTGCTGGCCATTTCTGTGGTCTGGTTGCAAACAGTTCTAGGCTGCATAAACAGAGGGATAGAATCAAGATCATATGAAGTGTTAATACCACTGTATAATGCCTTGGTAAGGCCATACTTGGAATACGGCATTCAGTCTTGGTCACCACAATGTAGAAAAGACGTGGAGACTCTAGAAAGAGTGCAGAGAAGTGCAACAAAGATGATTAGGGGACTGGAGGTTAAAACATATGAAGAACGGTTGCAGGAACTGGGTATGTATAGTTTAATAAAAAGAAGGACTAGGGGAGACATGACAGCAGTGTTCCAATATCTCAGGGGTTGCCACAAAGAAGAGGGAGTCAAACTATTCTCCAAAGCACCTGAGGGCAGAACAAGAAGCTACGGGTGGAAACTAATCAAGGAGAGAAGCAACTTAGAACTGAGGAGAAATTTCTTGACAGTTAGGACAGTTAATCAGTGGAACAGCTTGTCTCCAGAAGTTGTGAATGCCCCAACACTGCAAGTCTTCAAGAAGATGTTGGATACCCACTTGTCTGAAATGGTATAGGGTTTCCTGCCTAGGCAGGGAGTTGGACTAGATGACCTCCAAGGTCCCTTCCAATTCTGCTATTGTATTGTATCCTTACCAGAAGGTAAGACAAATGTGCTGCCAATATGACATTAAGTGGTGCATATGCTGTTAAGACAACTTGGCTCCTTCTCCCATAAGAATTATCTGATTATGGATAAACTGAGTCAAAAATTACAGTCTTTGGAAAATGACAGCATTGCCAAATACAGCTATTTGATGAGGCCCAACAGAGCAAGTTCACCCCTTACCTTACTTGGGGTATTTTTCTTTGTGACTGGATCTTGGCTCCCTCAACATCAAAGGAGCTCATTTAGCCCAAAGGGACAAGTGACCGCACTGTTAATTTTTTTTTAAAAAAATCGTTGCTATGCACCTTTTTTTGTCTAAAATATTAAAGCACAAAAGGCCAACATTACCACCATGCATTTATTTTGAGCTGAGCTCTGGGATTTAATTTATACAATTACTAAAACTGAGAAGTATCTTGAGGGTGGATAAAAGGACTTCAGCTGTTGCTATGAGATCAGAATTGGGAATTCATACAATATATAAAATTAGGGGATTTCTAAAATAAAATTAATGATATGGAACTTTTGGAGTCCCAAAACTCTGTTAGAACAAACAAATTATATTACTCTGGTCTCCCTGTCTTTTTACAATTGTAGAGAAAACTAAAAAAAATTGCTGCAGAAAGAATCCAAGATTTTCAAAACAGAAAAATAGGGTCATCCTCAGTAAGATTGGCATATTTAAATGCATGAACTGCTGCAAACGTGCCTTCCACATTGGCAAGTGTTGAGTTAAATCTTCAAATCCCTTACAATGAATGAACTTGTTTTTATGGAGCTCCAGAGATAGAAGATGTAACACATCTATTACTTGGGTGCCAATTATATAAAAAAGAGGGAGATCAATATATTGTACTATAGAGAAATGATCTATTGGGGTCCTAACATATAAACACCATATTTCCTGTGTGGATCAGAATCCAAAAAATATATATCATACAGCCCTTTTTTGGAGGAAATTGGTTCAGTTGAGAGCCTCACACGCAGTCTGATTGTGGTAAATTTGGGGAGTGATAAAAATACTATCTTTATTCTTCATGCTTATTCTATTTTACTTTAAAAAACAATCTACTTTTACACATGGTCCTGTTAATGTTCTGCCTTTTATATTCTGTCTCTTGGTATGGCTCATGACTAATCAACAAGAAACTGTTCTAATATGTAGCATGACCAAAAAATGGATTTATTAAAAGCTAAACATTAGGACCCCAAATTAACACAGCACTCTTCATTGCTTTTTTTCAGATCAGTGCTAGAATTGCTTCAGAGGCTCTGAGTGATAAAAGTCAATTCCCTTTTTTCCATCCAACGCTCCCCACAGAAGGAATCCAGTACCCAGCAATTGTCCAACTGCTCCTCCATTTTGAATGGACCCTGATTGGTCTCTTTGCACCAGATACAGAGAAGGGAGAGCATTTCATGAGGACTTTTACTCCTATGCTTCTCAGGAATAGAATTTGTGTAGTTCAATCACAACAATTTTCAGCGACTGGAAATACAGCAGCCCTCAGGGATGCCCTCTCTAAGTGGAGACAAGTCAATGTCTTTGTTCACTTCATAGAATTTGAGTCCATTGCTGACAGAATTCTTCCTTTCCATTTAACATTTAGGTGTTTGCCAGGACCCATTGAAGGGAAAGTCTTGATCATGACAGTGCTTGGTAAATATACAATGGGAAAGTGCAGGTTTTACAAGTATGTCCATAGTATTTGGACCTTTCCTCTTCAATTGAAAAAGAGTTGGAGAAACGATGATGCCTATAAAAATCCTTTCTTTGTGGAACCTGAATTTCAAGCTGAGTATTTTAACTGTTCTGTTTCAAGACACGTCTTTTCTGTCAAAGGCCAAAGAAGATGCACCCAGAAAGCCCCACTGGAGACCCAAGAGAAAAAGAATAGGCTGCAGATCTCAAATGGCAGCTATACTTACAGTGTCATTAAGATTCTGGCTTATGCCTTAAATGCTGCATCCAAATCCAAGAGGAGAAGGAAGGAGAGAAAAGAGAGATTGGGGGCTCCATGGCTGCAGCCGTGGAAGGTATGGGGGTCCCAAAAAGGATCCATCAAAATATAAATTCCTTACAAATTCCTGCTCTCTGAGTTTGGTTGTTTAAGATCTTAAGCTTCAGCTCAACATCTTGTGCATAATGGAATAATGCTGAATCCTCCGTTCTACAATTAAGAAGTTTTGTATATTTGAAAAAAAATGTTCCCAGATTCCTTCTGATTTTAGGCTCCTGCAAACCAACATGGCTCTTCTCCTTGTTGTCTTTCCACAAGGCTAAAAGCAGCCCCTTTTATCTCTTCCTTATTTGTCCTTGCGTATAATTGATGGATATTTTGTGCAAAGTCTTCTCCAAGTATGGTTGCCACAAGATGACCTTGAATGATTCCACTGGATTATTAATGATATTATGGTCCAATTAATAATATGGTTATTCTCATATCATTAAAATATTACTACTGCTCTATTATAGAATGGAATAGAAAAAGAGAGTTGGAAGGGACCTTGGAGGTCTTCTAGTACAACCTTTTGCCTAGGCAGGAAACCTAAACCATTTAAGACAAATGGTTATCCAAGATCTTCTTAAAAACATCCAGTATTGGAGCATTCACAACTTTTGGAGCTAGTTGTTCCATTGATTAATTGTTCTAACTGTCAGGAAATTTCTCCTCAGTTCTAAGTTGCTTCTCTCTTTGATTACATAGTTTCCACCCACTGCATCTTGTTCTACCCTCAAGTGCTTTGAAGAATAGTTTGACTCCCTCTTATTTGTGGCAACCCCTGAGATATTGGGACACTGCTGTCATGTCTCCCCTAGTCCTTCTTTTCATTAAACTAGACATACCCAGTTCTTGCAACTGTTCTTCATATGTTTTAGCCTCCAGTCCCCTGATCATTTTTGTTGCTCTTCTCTGCACTCTTTACAGAGTCTCCACATCTTTTTTGACATGTGGTGAATAAAACTGAATGCAGTATTCCAAGTATGGCCTTACCAAGGCATTATAAAGTGGTATTAACATTTCATATGATCTTCATTCTATCCCTCTGTTTATGCAGCCTAGAACTGTGTTGGCTCTTTTGGCAGCTGCTGCACATTGCTGGCTCATATTTAATGGTTGTCCACTAGGACTCCAAGATCCCTCTCACAGTTGCTACTATTGAGCAAGGTACCACCTGTTCTGTACCTGTGCATTTTGTTTTATTTGCCTAAATGTAGAACCTTACTTTTTCACCATTGAATTTCATTTTGTTAGATAGTGCCCAATGTTCAGGTTTGTCAAGATCTTTCTTACCTTAAGTCTATTAACAAACCCATGTTGGGTTTTGGTTATTACTTTGTTTGCTTCTACCTTGTTTCCCCAAAACTACCTCATGTCCCGCTAATAAGGCCATGCCACATTTTTCCTCATGGGCAAAAGTATAAGCCCTCCCCCACAAATAAGCCCCCTGGACAACCCCCCCTCCAGCCAGGCAGAGCACCTGTCACCAACCTAGTGGTATACCAAAGGCGCCAAGCCATGTGGTCTGCCTGCCCCCCAGCTCCCGTGGCTTGGCACATTCAGGATACCCCCTAGGTCAGTGCATGGAGCTCTGCCTGGCTGGAGAGGGGAGTTGTGCGAGCACCTGCTCCCCCCCCCCAGCTCGCATGCCTCCCTGCCTCACCATGCCCTTGGCCAGCTCTCCTTGCAGGACTAGGGGACTGTCACTGCTGCTGGTGCCATCGAGCTCCAAGTAAAACTTCTTCTCTGGTTTCCAAACTACAGAATTTGGCTTCCAATTCTTCCAGCAGCGGCCACTCTAGGAGTGTGTTCTATGGTTATGTGTAGGCTGCCGGAAGACAGGAGCAGCCACCTGGCAACCCTAAAACAATAAGCCCTCCCCCTCTAATAAGCCCAAGGCCATATTTCGTAAGTCAAAAAAATATAATACCCTGTCATATTTTAAAGGAAACATGGTAGGTGTACTCTGATTCGTTGCTTGATTATCTTTTCCAGAATCTTCCGTGATATTGAAGTCAGACTGATAGGTCTATAATTTTTTCCCCTTTTTGTGGTGCTGTTTTTGATAGGTTGGACTGTTTTTTCCCTTTGTGTAAAGACAGATGCAAAGAAGCGAGTTAGGTAGTTCTGCTTGCTCCCTGTTGCTTGTCACCGTCTTGCCACTTTCACTTGGAAATGGACCAATTTTTTCCTTGACTTTTTCCTTGTTTTTAACATGTTGGAAGAAGCTTTTTTTGTTATATTTTACTTGTTGAAAGCCTTTCTTAATTGTGAGCCTTAGCTTTCCTTACTTCATCATTATATTATATCCATTACAATTAGTAACCATTCAACATAAAGAATAATGTGAAAAAACTACAAATGAAGTATTAAAGAAAGGTATAGATTTGTTGCTGCCATACCTTTGTGTTTTGAAACATACACTCATGTATCATTTCCTAGATCAGGCATGTCAAACATGCAGCATAGGCAAAAAATACCACAATATGACCCATGATGTGTTTGTGTTTGACATCCCTGTCCTAGATGCTAAAAGTTACTTAATTGCCAAGTGAATTTTACTTATGCGCCTCTCTCTATCATGAAATCACTTTTTTTATATTTTGTGGAAGCTGAGATTTCTTTAAAAGGAGATAAAGATAGCTTTGTCCAAACATTATTATACATTTGTCATCATAAAATCATGATTTATTTACATCCTTTATTAATGAAAATATAGAAAAATCAATGACCAAGATCTAATTGTTGATAAATCCCGAATTTTATCAGTAAGATTAAATTGTATTTGGGTAGAATTTTAAGACAGTTGTATCTACTTAGCTTTCTCATAGCATCCAGTGCTCAATTAACTAGACTCCCATTCATCACATCATGAAGTGTTTTGCTACTTTTTTTAAACAAGTTGTGCCACCATCATTTGCAAAATCTGTTAAGGAAGTGAAAGGATATGAGGGAATGGGTTCGGAGGACCAGAGAAAGAGATGCAGCATAGGGAAGGATCAGATAAGATGGGGGGAGGAACGAATGAATTGACAGCTGTGTAACAGGCAGAGAAAGAAACTCAGAGAAGGTCCTCAGTAACTTTTTTGACTGTCAAAAGAGGTGATGAAAGATTTATACTTTCACACTTGCAAGTTATTGTTAATAGTCTTACAATAAAATATAATTAGTTCATCTGGTCACTTTTCCTATGTGCTCTAACTGAATGAAGATTAGCCTTGCAACTTTCTTCTTAACACATTCTTTCTTTCTGGTAATCACCCTGTTGTTTTCAAGGAGTTTATGAATACTCTAGTTAGTTGGGGGTTTTCTTAAATTGATTTGTGACCAAAAATATCTGCTAAAATTGACAATTTCTGTCAATTATATCTTTTCACTATATTGTTTGTCAATATACAATTGAGAACCATTACTGAACCCTTGTTCTTTAATTTTGGAGATAATGGCAATACTTGTTCTGCCAGCTGACAATATTTGCAAGTTAAGCAACTGTAGAAGAAAGATTCCAATATAAAAAGAGCATGTGAGATAAGAAAACAAGATTTCTAACTTTAAAATTCTTCCATGTTTTCATTCTAGTTCCATCTCTTTCTAAAGAAGAAGGAATTGCACAATCTTTCTTTGATGAAGGTGTACTTGGACCAAAATGGGGATGTAGCAGCAGATCTGAATGTCGTTAGTAGGGTGATTCTGCCCATGGAGGATCCCATCAACAAGTATTTGGGGACCTTTGAAAGGCAGAGACTAATAATCAAACAAGATGCTTTGTCACAGCTAAAGTTGCTGAACAAGGTGAGGAAAATGATACTCCCCCACCAAGACTTACAATCCATTTCAAGCAGTGGTGGGATTCAAAATTTTTTACTACCAGATCCATGGGCGTAGCTTGGTGGGCGTTTCAGGGGAAGAATACTGCAAAATCCCCATTTCCTCCCCATTACTTAGGACTCGGGAGGCAGAGAATAGATGGTGTTGGGGCCAGTCAGAGGTGCTATTTACTGATTCTCCGAACTATTCAAACAACTAGTCAGAACCTGCTGAATACCACCTCTGATTTCAAGTGGACCAAACCTAGTCAAAAGGGTAGGTAACCTTGACTGAGAATTGAATGTGTGGAGTAAAACTTTTATTAGTGTCTTAGATAGGGAGGCTTCAATTCTATTGACCAAGATATCCTTCAGATGCTATAATGCTGAATACTGTTATAAGGTGATTCAGCTATATCCAAAATGAGATTTGGAGTGATTATTACTTAGGACACAAATCTCTGCCATTTTATGTCCCTTCTGAGGTTTACTATCTCCATAAAACCGGTGAGAGAGGGTGTCATATGCTGAGGATTTTGATTGCTAGCTTCAGGTTCACTAGTTACTTGTCTTCAAATATCAAAGATGAAGGCAATTCTGTTGACCATGGCGTGAGTTCAGGTTTGGTCTTAAACTAATAAAATGGAATCAAGACTGGATGGAAGTTCTGTTGTTCCCAATGAGGTGGAGGAGCCTGCATCATGTCGGCAGAACGCTCTGAGACCTCCATTGACACTTTTGCCTCCCCTTGATCCATTCGGACCTAAACCGTCCTGGAGGGACAGTGACGAGGAAGACAAAGCCTTGCTGATCACAGGGGTACCGCAAAACCCATTTGACCCAAGGGAAGAGCTTCTACAAGGCAGCAAACTTAAATTCTTTGTTACTTAAATTCTTGAATTTGGGATTATTTTTATGATTCCTCCTATGACCTATCATTTATTTCTAAAATCCAGCAAGAATTATACTCTTTATTTATTTTTTGTCACAATAAAGTAGAAGGATATATTAAAAACTTCTGGATGGGGAGGAACAAGCTCCGACTCAACCTGTCCAAGACCGAGTGGCTGTGGTTTCCGACGTCTCGATATAGTCAGCTTGTTCCATCGCTGACTATCGGGGGTGAGTCATTAGCACCCGCGGAAAGGGCTCGCAACTTGGGTGTCCTCCTGGATTCTCAGCTGTCCTTGGATGACCATGTGACAGCTGTGGCCAGGGGGGCTTTTTATCAGGTTCACCTGATACGCCAGTTGTGCCCCTTTCTAGATCGGGACTCCCTTCGCACAGTCACTCAAGCCCTCGTCACGTCTCGCCTGGATTACTGTAATGCTCTCTACATGGGGCTCCCCTTGAGGTGCACCAAGAGACTCCAGCTAGTACAGAACGCAGCCTCATGGGGGATTCTGGGAGTATCTCGATACTCACATGTAACACCACTCCTGCGCAAGCTCCACTGGCTGCCTGTGATCTTCCGGGTGCGCTTCAAGGTGTTGGTGACCATCTTCAAATCGCTCCATGGCACGGGACCTTAGTATTTGCGAGACCGCCTCCTACCACATACCTCCGACCTGTCCGCTCACACAGGGAGGGCCTCCTCAGGGTGCTGTCGGACGGTCAATGCCGTCTGGCGACTCCCAGGGGCAGGGCCTTCTCTGTCGTGGGCCCGGCTCTCTGGAACGACCTGCCCCCCAATATCCGCACTATCACGGACCTATGCCTCTTCCGCCGGGAGCTCAAGACATATTTTTCCCATCTGGCCGGCCTGGTTTAGACTTTAGACTTCGATTTTAGTAAGTAATTTTACAGGGTTGTAGTGTTTTAAAATTTTTAGCACAGTTCTTAATTTAATTTGGTTTTAGTGGTATGAGTGTATTTATTCAGATGTATGTATTATGTGTATTTTTATCTGCTGTGCACCGCCCTGAGTCCTATCTGGAGAGGGGGCGGTATAAAAGTCTAATTAAATAAATAAATAAAATAAAAAGTGAAAATCTGCAACACTGCCACTGAGAGGTAAGAGGCTTGTCTTTATGAAACAATCTATTTTTTCTTACTTGGAGCAGCTGGTTGAAGGCTGTGAAAATTGTTTATTGAAACTCACAGAACATGAATTGCTTTTAATAGGTGCTCTTTGATAACTGATAGTAATATTTTTTCTTTGGAGAACACAACATGAACTGTATTTCAAAGTAACCCAATGAAAAGATAAAATAGGCCCGAGAACAGGGTGGCAGTGAGAAACAAGTTTCATCACTTTTTGATTTGTCAACATGGTTCCATATCCAGAAGAGGAAACTTTAGAAAATCAGAAGGCTTTGGCTGGAATCTTAAATCTTTTGGAACAATATGAAAGAAGAATCGATAAAAAATTGGATAAACTTTTGTCTATCACACCAAGCTATGAGCAGTTTGAGGCTCCAAAAACTAAAGAGAAAGAAGAAAATGTTGAAGATAAAGAGATACTCATTTTAGTTGAAGATAAAGATATGATAATAGAGAATTTTATTAATGGAACAAATGTGAGAGAAAATAAAAAGAAGGAAATTCTGAAAAGAGAATTTGAGGAAGGTGAGCCTCATTTTGGTCTTCAAAGAAAAGAGGGAAAAAAAGAATTGAAGATGGATGTAAGAGGAGAAATCTCTCCAGAAATACGTCTGATATTTAAAGACAAACAACGTGTAATGACAGAAACTGGGCAGCGGTATTATTTGAGAGCTATACTGGACAATAAAGTGTGAAAAGAAGTTTATAAGAAACCTGGAAAGAAGAATAAAAAGAGACTGGAGGCACAAATGGCAAGAGAGATAAGTTCACCTCGCTAGTGGAAAGACACTGGCTGACAATGAAAGTTACCATCCTTTGATGATTAATAATAGGAAATTTAGTATGTCATAGATTGTTTCAGATTGTCATTGAAGGATTATTAGTTAGTAAATAATTATCTACAATAAGAGTAACTAACGATAGTGGTATAGTTTAATGATATCTATGTATGTATGTATGTATGTATGTATGTATGTATGAGTATGACTATGAGGTTGGACATAAACAATAAGACTTTTAGTTAACCACGTAGGAATATTGATGCATCTTGTTTAACAAAATAGGGGAGAATTTTAGCAAACTCTAGATTGTTTTAGATTGTTATTGAAGAACTACCAGTTAATAAACAATGAATAAGAGCAATGGAATAATAATAGATGATATATACATATATGCATATGTATGCATGCATGCATGCATGTATGCATGTATGTATGTATGTATGTATGTATGTATGTATGTAAGTATGGGAATGAGTGTATTTTTATCTGGTTGGATATAAATGGTAAAATATTTTTAGTTAACTATTAAGGAATATTAATGAATATTGTTTAATAAAAAAGGAGGCTAGAAACAACATGATTTCTATGCAGAATACGTTTCCAGGGTGAAACACCAGGGGAGATTTTTTTCGAATAGACAATGAATGCCATTATGAAGAAGATAGACTAAATATGGAATATTAGAGGAGAATTCTGGTATAATGATATTAAGATAAATAATGAATTTTCTGATTTAAAATCTATAAGTTGAGGTTATTTATGAGCAATGAAGGTTCTAGAAATGCACAAGTTATGTGTAACCAGTCGGCATGCTTTCCAAAGGATACAATGTAGAATGATGGTTTTTCCTTTTTGTATTTTTGTTTTATTAAGAAAATTCATTACAAAAAAAAGATGAAGGCAATTCTGTTGACCAGAGCCTGAGTTCAGGTTTGGTCTCAATCTAATGAAATGGAATCAAGACCGGATGGAAGTCCTGTTGTTCCCAATGACCTGGCTGGAGTCAGAGGTCTCCCACAATTTTGGGTTCAAGGTTTTTAATCAGCCAAGAGCTGGTCATAGCTATACATGCCTCTCTTTAATCCCACTGGGATAGTGGAATTTAGGAAGGAGGTCCAAGGCTGTCAGTTCACACGAAATAATAATGTCTGCCTGAATGTGAGTGTATTTATTTATTGATAGATTAAAATTATTTGCTGCCCATCTCGCCACGATAATGAGCTAAAAACTGAAGTAATGAAATAAGACTTTGGTGCAAAAATTCCTGATATCAGAAGTAATGAGGGACAATTTCAAGGGAAATATTATTTGGATTTCAGCATTAGCTTTTAAGAGTTCAATTCAACTGAAAATCCCTTGCATACAATTGTTCCTCTTGAGTTTTAGCTTCCTTCAGGCACCCTGGGAGGCTCTAAACCAGACTAAATGTCAGAAGCGTTCAGCCTTAGTTTGCCATGAACCCTGGAGGGAGGGGGGAAGAGAGAGTGGGAATGCTTGTGGGGAGGAAGGTAAAATAGTTGGTTGGAACTGCAGCAGTCAGAGAAAACCGCTCAAGGCTCCAGATCAAACTAATAATGAATATGGGTGAGCATTTCCCTATTAGTTTGTGTCACCTAATTGTATTCTTTCAACAGAAAGGATCTTGTGTTGGATACCTTGTGTTTTATATCGCTTTCCTACACAGGGCTATACCTCATGACCCACGTGGGGCATCAAAAGATCCCTGACTCAACCTTTTTGATGGACACATTCTCATGACCTCACCTCCGTCTCCCCTCACTAGAGTTTTAGAAACTAGCCAGTTTTAGTTTTAGTTCATCAGCAAGGCAGCCATATAAATTGAACAAACAAATATACAAATGAAGAACATCACATTAATTTTCTTCTTTGTATCTTAACTCGGACATAGTTTTGAACTATTTTCAAAAGGAGCTTTGAACTCCAGAATAAACCTTTCCAGATCTTACTGATCAGAAGTTTTAATTAAAAAGAAATAAAGTTTTAAACAAATAAATTGATATATAAAAGATATACCAATCAATCATTCAATTAGTCATGTAATCTTTATAAAGATGAGGAATAGAAATTTAGTACATCTTTTGCAATAAAGTTTAGTCTAAAATTTAAAATAAGTGGATATTTTATTTTCAATTCATACCTATAGAAAGAATGGAGGAATGCATGTTAATTCTACTATGAGAATCCACTTGTTGTCACTTAATGCTTAAATCTTTTCCCAATTTTATTCCTCCAGACTTTATTAAGTAGAAATGTCTATTTTTACAATCTGATATGCCCCAAGAAAATGGAGGAACTAAATCTGCCTGCAATTGTATTCCTGCAATCATATGGAAGTGATCAGATATTTCATATTTTTCTATCTGAAGGCTGGGGACTACTTGGCTAATGGTCCTATCCACCTCCATGTTACATAGATGGTGATTGTAACATCTTTAATTTGCCGTTTATTTCTTTGTCTTCTCAGTCTCTGCCTCAGTCTAAATGTGTGGATAAATGCCAGCCTGGGTTTGTCAGGAAGGCTCGAGAAGGAGAGCCATTTTGCTGCTACGACTGCGTTCCTTGTCCAGAGGGGTCCATCTCCACTCAAGAAGGTGGGTGACAATATAAGGAAACTTTCTGAATTCACCCAGAGCACTTTGATCAATATATATCTTAAAGAGTCAAATAAGTTTGATGGTTTTGTTTTTAATTTCATGGTGTCCAATTTCTTCCCTAAAGGGAGACAAAAGAAAAAGATTTTCAAGGATGAATTTAAGAAGGGTGTTGTGGATTGGTTAGGAAATCTCTCTTTTATTTGCCAATTTGGATGTGTCCATCCATATTCATCTTTCTTAGAAATATATGAATTCTCTGTAAGTTGAGGAATGATTTTAGATCAACATGCTTTGCTCATCCAAATCAACTTTACATTACAGGCCAAAAGATAAATCAATCATGCATTTAATCAATTACTCTTTATTAAGATCATAACTCCTTATAAGCTGAAATATCTAACTGGGAGGAACAAGGGAGGGAGAGAAGTTGGGTTCAAGGAACAAATGAAAACCAAACAGAGAATTCAGGATAAAAACATCAAGTGGATATTTCCTTCCCACCTTTTCTTATCTTCCACTTTGCATTGTTGTTGAATATTGAAATAAAACTGCTATAACATCATCAACAACAAAAAGGAATATAATTGTGGTTCTGAAAGGAAAAAAATGCTGACATACAGTGCTGGGATTAAAAGGAACAGAAAGGAACGTGGGAGGAGAACTAATAAAAGATCAATCTACAAATGGATACCAATGTTGAATTCATTTTCTCTTTAAAATTGTTCCCAAATCTAGAAAGGATGGAAATACATTGCTTCATCTTCTCATTTTCATTAGTTAAAGGAACTTGGCAGATAACAAATTCAGTTCCTCTTCTTGAATTCCTTCACAAATTAATCTTCCTTAATATCTCTTTCTATTCAAATTTATTCATCAGATTTATATGTTTGTGTACTTCACACAAAGTGACTTTTGGTGGTACACAATTAAATCACAAATTAAAAATGTAAAGAACGAGAACTAAGAAATCAAAAGAACAGTACTCAGGGCTCTCTTGTCAGGGGATCCCCAGGACTGTTGGAAAATATAACATTTTCAGAGATTTCTAGAAGGCCCCACAGTTTGAAGATACTTTCAATTTCAGTATAGTTAATGATTTTTACCTGGAAGGGACTGAACAATCTCCCCTGAAGCAAGCAGTGTTGCAACCCTTCTTAAGAGGAATTCCATAAATCCAATTATGTTAGACAACTTTCATCCTCTGTCCAATCTTCTTAGAGCAGATTATTGAGAGCATGGTTTGAGATTGTTGATCAATTACCTCTAATGGAGTTTTTAAACATTGTTGGCAGAAACATATGTCCATCATCTGACAGAAATTTAATAAACAAACAAACAAACAAACAAACAAACAAACATGTTGGGGATTTTTTTCTGTGTTGTAGTGTATGTATGTGATCATTTACTGAAACTTTCCTATCTCTCAGTATCACCATCTTATATAAAGGTTTTTGTGAAATTTGAAAGAATATGAAATAAATGTTACTTTGCTTTCTCAGATACGGAAAAATGCACCAAGTGCCCGGATGATCAATATCCAAATAAGAATCGAGTCAAATGTATCCCCAAAAGAATAACCTTCCTGTCCTATGAAGAACATCTGGCTATCATCCTTATCTCCTTTGCTCTACTCTTGTTCCTAACGACAACCCTTGTTTTAGTCGTATTCGTTAAATATCTAGAAACTCCCATTGTCAAAGCCAACAACCGGGACCTCTCCTTCATCCTCCTGATCTCACTCATGCTTTGTTTTTTGTCCTCCATTCTCTTCATTGGCCAACCAAGGAAAGCCACGTGTCTTCTCCGACAAACAATGTTCAGCATTGTCTTCTCAGTAGCTGTGTCTTCTGTGTTGGCCAAAACAGTCATGGTAGTGCTCGCTTTCCTGGCCTCAAAACCAGGGAACAGGATGAGAAGATGGTTAGGAAAGAGGTTGGCCAACTCCATCATCCTTTCTTGTTCTGGTGTCCAAATTTTCATTTGTGCCATATGGCTGGGAGTTTCTCCCCCATTCCCAGATTCTGACATGCAATCCCAGCCTGGAGAGATCATCCTTCAATGTAACGAAGGATCTGTTACCATGTTTTATGTTGTCCTCGGCTACATGGGTTTCCTAGCTGTCATTTGCTTCATAGTAGCTTTCATGGCCAGAAACCTGCCTGGGGCCTTCAATGAAGCCAAACTCATAACTTTCAGCATGCTGGTCTTTTGCAGCGTCTGGGTCTCTTTCCTGCCCACCTACTTGAGCACCAAAGGAAAGTCCATGGTGGCCGTGCAGGTCTTCTCCATCTTGGCCTCCAGTACTGGATTGCTGGGCTGCATCTTCTTCCCCAAGTGCTACATTATTCTCCTGAGACCAGATCTAAACACAAAGGAACATCTAATGATAAAAGTAGGGCACTGATAATTAAATCATTTCTTAGACTCATGACAATTAATTATTGATTGTAATTTGTTGTTGGTTTATTTGTTTCTTTTGCCTCTATTTGACTAGACCATAAAACAATAGAGTTGGAAGTGACTTTAGAGGTCTGCTAGTCCAACCCCCTACTCAAAAAGAGACCCATTTTTAAATAAAAGTTCTTTTCACTTCATTCAAATGGAGTTGAGAGTTTTACTTTCCTAAAGGATCAGACTGGGTCAGTTCTGACAATCTGGAGAGGACATCATCTCTACCATGGGGACTCTCCACATGATATTGGCTCAAGGGAGAAATCAGGGGGAGATTGAATGCTGGCGGGAGGCTTTGAAGAGGGACTGGATTTTTCTGAATGGGCCGGAGAGGCAGAAATTGTGGCAATCTGTTGAGATCCAGGAGGTCTCTGGCCATTGAACAAAAGAAGGAATGGGAGGAGAAACCCATGGGAATTACTTTCACTCATGGAAGCTGGGGCAGTTGCGGGTAGGAACAATGAGTAGAGCTGGGGGGGGGAGAAGAAGAGGGTGAAGAATTTGACCAAGCTGACTGGATGATGGAGCAAGCCATAAAGTTCATGCAGGTGGCTTTCAAGAACCTAAAGGTATATAAATACCAGGCCTCGGCTATGAAACCTGATGACCTCCAGCCACAACAGGAGCCTGAGCAACAATATCCACCACCATAGCCAGCACCTCCCAGTTACTACTATTAACCAAGGAACCACATATGATGTACCTGTGCATTTTGTTTCTACCTTTCATCTGAAAAGGTATGTCTAAGTAACCGACTGAGATATAAAAACATGTTTACCTCCTTTCACATATTCTGGTAGGTGGAACTTAGCCCTGTCCTGTGTAAATGCAGGAAACAGTATATCATTTCAGACAATGGTTATCTAATCTCTTCTTAAAAACTTCCAATGTAGCACTTCGTTTCATGAACCAGGTTGTGTGAACTCACCTAGATATAGCACAGATCAGCTATGTGTTGGCCAATGTAGTTTATTTGC
Organism: Rhabdophis nuchalis; assembly: GCA_039707465.1. NCBI lineage: Eukaryota > Metazoa > Chordata > Lepidosauria > Squamata > Natricidae > Rhabdophis > Rhabdophis nuchalis. Next base: position 9,520,185 of record CM077646.1, read on the forward strand.
ACACAGGATTGAAAGAAAATATTTAGGATCTGCTTTTGGATTTGATGTTCATGGGTACCCAGCATGAAAGCTAAGGCCTCAGTTTGGAGACAACAACTACTCTAAGTTTAATAATTCTCTTTTTAAAGAAAGAAAAACTTAGGCCCATTATCTTCACATTTTTCCTGACGCCCCTTTCTCCTCTTTCAAGTTTCCGCCTCCATACGCACAGTACACAATTTCCTGAGAGAATATGAGCTTTATTTTCAGGCATCAGAAGTGGCAGCGGACTCAGGAGTGTTAAACACAGCCAAGGCCTGACTGCAAAGTGTATTTATCAAAGAAAAACATGCAAAAGAATTGTCTAACATTGGTCTAAAGGCTCTAGAGGAGGAACAGGGTTGTCAGCCAATCCAAGGGCATAAGGCTCAAGCATGAAATTCACACAAGACGATGCCTCAGCTAAACCTTCGTTCCAGCAAAGAGAAGGGAAGGGATCCTGTCGTTTCTCCTTGGAATGCTGCTGCAGTTAACTGTCAATCACTGGAATTTTTCCTCTGTTGCTAGGCAATGAACCTAATGGAACATCCCTTCTGAACTCCATTCTACAATGGCAATGAAAATTCATCCTTTCAAGAGCCCAAATAAACAATAGAGGGGAGAAAAGGCAACCTTGTCATCCCCTTCTGGATATCGCATGGATTATTTAGATTACCATTAACCACAATTTGAGCCTTCTGAGATGTAAATTCACTGAAATTTGTAAATTCACAGTCAAAGCCATATCCATTTGATTCATTTCATTTTCCTTGTTTGACTTCACTTAGTACTACTACTCTAAGTTTAATAAGTCTTCAAAGACCCATTATCTTCACATCTTGGCTGATGTCTCTGTCTCCTCTCCCAAGTTTCAGCCTGCATGTACCCAGTACACAATTTCCTGTGAGAGAATATGAGTTTTATTTTCAGGTGTCAGAGGTCGCAACAGTAGAAAGTCAGCACCCACCCCTCTCCTAGAAGAATGAAATATTCTAGGAAATATTAAAAAGGCAGAATATTTCCCCTAAAAGAGAAATAAAAACCTTAAAGAAAACAACCTCAGCCTCAGCTCCCTGCCCCCCAGCAGATATTTTAGTGCCAGTCTATCTACAAGACAAAAAGCCTCAACTCCAGGATGATGAGATGATCTTTCAGGGCAAAGCCATTCAGCCACATAGGAAGTTGCCCTTCATGGCAAGAGTCAACCAAGCCTGGGACTCAGACAGCCTACAAAGTTAGCTAAGACCCCTGCCCCCTTGGAGTCTGCAACCAATAGGATACAGGACCTTGCCACAGGAACTGGACGCTCAAGTTCAAAGCCATTTTTTTAATTTCATCCACAATTATGTACAGGATTGTAATTGTTTATTGTTATAATGATATATAATATTATATTTTGGTTGTTTTTCCTTTGTCATTTTCTTTGTTCTCTTTTTTAAAGCACTTACATATTTTTTCCCTTTTCTTTGACAATGAATGTATAATTGTCACCATTATTTTACTATTTTATTTTTATCTTTTTTTCTTTTAGTTATTAATTGAAAAGCAATAAAAACAAAATAACAAATCAGGCAGTTTGAAGCTATTTAGTGAAGCAGAGAAATACTTTCAAGACATCATTGAGATGAATATTTTAGTGCTTAAATTTTGCTTAACTTAGTTTTTCCTCTCAGGTTGAACAGAGAATGGAAAGTTCTTAGTCCCAAAGAGGGAGAGGATTCTTAAGAACAAGGAAGAGTTCTAATAAGATTTATTAGCAATGTTTCCAACCTGCACCAATCTTTATTCTGGATTCTAGGTGGGGAACAGCAGGTCAAACCAATACATGTGAAGTACAATACAAACCATTTTCATTTGATTCATTTCATTTTCTTTTTTAACTTTATTTAGTATCCCTGATCATAAATAAATAAATAAAAATATTCAGATATAATAGTGCATGCTTCTGTTTCTGTGTCATTGTGTTCTGAAGTTAGCAGGTAAAAAGAGATAATTGAATTGTAAATAAATGACAAAGAAAAGATTAAACAAAAATAAACATAATTATTGGGAATGAGAAGCCAAATCCAAAAGTATTTGTAAAACAGAGTAACACATTTTGAGGTCTATATTTTTTATAATAATAATAATCATCATCATCATCAATATCATCATCATCATCATCATCATCATCATCATCATCATCATCAACGCGAGCTGCATTGGCTTCCTGTGGTCTTTCGGGTGCGCTTCAAGGTCTTGACGACCATCTTTAAAGCGCTCCATGGCTCGGGGCCTAGTTATATGCGAGACCGTCTCTTGCCCCATACATCCCTTAGACCGATACGCTCCCACAGAGAGGGCCTTCTCAGGGTGCCGTCGGCCGGACAATGCCGACTGGCGACACCCAGGGGAAGAGCCTTCTCTGTGGCGGGCCCTGCCCTTTGGAACGACCTACCCCCTGAACTCCGGACCATCACCGACCTCCGCCTCTTCCGCCAATGTCTAAAGACATACTTTTTTCATCAAGCCGGCCTAGCCTAACCTCCCATGGGGACTGTAGAAAAGTTTTAAATTGGGTTTTAATTAATAATTGGTTTTAGCACAGGTTTGGGATCTAATATATATTTTAAATTATTTATGTTCTATTTTGTATGTTTTTTAAATCTCCTGTGCGCCGCCCTGGGTCCTTTGCAGAGAAGGGCGGGATATAAATGTAATAAAATAAAATAAATCTTTATTGTCATTGTAATAAAATTGTAATAAAATTACAATGAAATTGGTTCGAGCGCTGTGCCAACATTTGCATCAGGTGGAATACAGGCAGCAGTGACAGCCATAACATAATAAAAAATCACTTTGGAAAAGCCTCTACTCTGGTTTTGTCACAACTCCATTAATCTAACCTGGAGTAATAGGGAAAAAAGTTGCAGAATGAATTTCTTAAAATGCAAAATACTAAATTAAATTATTTTGGACTGCAGAATCCTAAATTATCATTTTAGCATTCTTATTTTATTTTTAAAACAAGCTGCTCTTTTGTGTTGATATCTTGTCTTCAGAATCTCTTAGGAATTAATTTAAATTCTGAGTTGCATAACTGCTAACCTAACAGAGAATATCCATATTTAAGTGTCCCATAAATGTGGTGAAAGGGAGGCAGGTGTGATTGGGCAGAAATAATTTTTACTAAATTGCTACAATTCATCCATCTTATTCTTCTGATGAGAGACACTAAACATGGGAGTTTTATATCAAAGGGACTTTGGAGGTCTTCTAGTCCAACCCCCTGCTTAGACAGGAAACTCTATACCCTATTCAGATAAATGACTGTCCAGTCTCTTTTTAAAAACTTCCAGTGTTGGAGCATCCACAACTTCTGGAGACAAGTTGTTCCACTGATAGATTATTCTGTCATGAAATTTCTTCTTAATTCTAATTTGCTTCTCTTCTTAATTAGTTTCCATCTGTTGCTTTCTGTCCTGCTTTCTGGTGCTGTGGAGAATAGGTGACTCCCTCTTCTTTGTGGCAGACCCTCAAATATTGGAAGACTGCTATCATGTCACCCCCATCCTTCCCCCCTCCATTAAACTAGACAAACCCAATTCCAGCAACCATTCTTTATATGTTTTACCTCCATATTATGTGTTTAACTAGATTTCTAAGATTGATGTTAAATGGTTTTTAAAACTTTAATTGCTTATTTTTTATTTCTTTTTCTTCTCTGTGTTCTTCTTTGAATGACATTTTTGACAGTCTAAGACTACAGCTGAGCTAAACCTACACAAACAGTGGATTGAATTCAGTTCAATTCCTGCAATCCACTTTCACATCTGTGGCTCTAGTTATAATCTTTTATGCTTTATTGTATCCCTGAACTTTTTCTTAATCAATATACAAATTTTCTGCAAGGATTGACAAATGTTTACAAAAAAATATGTAGAGAAAAAGCAATAATCTACAGTCAAATCTGGAGCAGGATTTTTAAATCTCATCATATTTTAGAGTTGTGAAGTTCAGCTCCATACTGGTTGACAATTCCTGGAGTTGCTCCACACCTTCCTAAAGTTGCTGAGTTGGAGAAAGGCTAGACTAGATGGTCTCTGAGATCCCTTGCATTTGATGATTTCCACAAGGAATATGTTTCTGAATGATTCTTTCAGCAAAGAGAGAAATATAAGGGAGGGGAGAAAAGCCTTGTCATCTTTTCAATAAATTCATGATGAAACCTCCAGTTTTAAACCTGAATTAGTTGTAGGATAGGGGAGAATTTTCATATAAAGTTAGGCTGAAAGAATCCCTTATAGAAGACAAAATGTTTCAATGCATGTTAATACATCATTGGGGGTTTTATGTCGGTTGTGCAGTCCCTTCATATAACTGCAATCATTGAAAAAACCATGCCTAAGTGAATGGTGCTTCAATCAATCAATCAATCAGAATAAAGATGGAGGAGACCTTGAAGGTCTTCTAGTCCAACCCCGCTCAAGCAGGAGACCCTATACAATTTCAGATAGGTGGCTGTTGTGTCTCCAGTTGTGACAGTTGGAGCAATGAACCCCCTGCTTGAGCAGAGGGTTGGACTAGAAGACCTCCAAGGTCCCTTCCAACTGTCATTCTGCTATTCGGTCTACAGTCACTGGGGAGACATTTCCATTCCCTAAAAAAAAAACCTTACACGTTTATACAAAAAAGGAATTGTAAATTATAAGTGTTTTCAACTAATGCCAAAATTAATCTTCATACTAAAATACAAAAACTGTTTTCTATTTCAGCTGTTTTCTATAAGCTCCTTATCCCCACTATTTCCTTTTAGTGTGCAATTTTACATCCATTATCTGTTTTTAGTTTCTGTTCCCTATTTTCCTTCTCTCAAGGCCTTTTCCCTTCATTTTAAAAATATTTCTTAAATATTCTTCCATATTTTCCTATCTGGGGCTGCATCTGAGGAAGGTTTTTTTTCCCTGAAAGAGAGAAGATTTTCCCCTTCAACGTCTCCATTTCTGAGGGAAGACAGAAGCCCCGCCCCTTCTCTCTCCCTAGTGGCTGCCTCTCTTCCTGGCCTGCCCCTGTCGTCATGGCAACCCTGCAGCAGCCAATCAAACAGGAGAGAAGAATGGTTGCCTGGGAACTCAGCCACCAATCAGCCTCAGGGAATAGGGGTTGAAGAGACAAAAGTGGGGGAGGGGGGGAGAATTTCAAAGAAGGATGAAATAAAAAGGGTTTTAGTGTTTATGATGAAGAAGAGGCTGAATAAACAAAGACAAAGGGGTTTCATAAATACACAAAGACAACTTGGCTTCAGGCAAAAAGTGTCACTGGATGATTTCAGACTTTGAACTTCCCTCCCCAGTAAAGATCAGGGCTGTCTGTCTTCCTTCACATCAAAACGTGCTACATTGGGGAAGATAAGAGCTGAATGCAAATCCAGCCATGTTTCTCCCTGCTGGGCTCAACTCTCACCAAAAAGGCCCCCTTTCCATCTCCTTTCCCCAACATTCCCTTGTGACTGTTTCCCTGGTAGAGAACCATGGACCCTGAATCCAAAAGCAGATCCTAGAGAAAGTTTTCAGTCTTATGTGAAAATAGATTTGTACTAAAATTCAATTTTACATGAAAATAGACTGCATTGGCCATCACATATAGATGGTTTGTGGTGAATCCGGGTGAGTTCACACAACCCCCTTAACTTTGGTTAAGGAAAGAGAACTGTTCCATTGGCATAATGTGCTATGCACAAATATATAAACAAAACGCTGGGCTTAGCACAATGCTTTGCTTTGCACATTTGCACAGGACGAGATTCCCAGCTACTGCAATGTATGGAATTTGTCTTAAAATCCCAGTAATATTTTCAGGGACTCCATGGCCAACCAAAGATGAGTCTCCTTCTCCTTAGAGGTCTCTGTGAAGATACAAGGGAGAAATAAGCCACAGAGGAACTGCTAAGAGGTCCCCCTAAGCCAACGTCTGGATGGTTGTGGCAAGAAATCAGGTCACACCAGTGATGGGTTCCTACACGTTCGGCTGAACTGATAGTAATTTGGCAGCTGGGTGGCTGGAACCAGCAGCAACCAAGGCCTTCCACACACACACACCTAAACTGGTTCTCCTGCCGGTGCCATCTTGTTTTTGACTTCTCTGCATGTGCAGAGCAATTTCCGTTGTAATGCACATGCATGCACAGCGTGTATCAACTGCACGAGAGTCACTGAGAGAACCGGAAGTAGCAGCTTGTGGAACCCACCACTGGGTGGCTCCATCCGCCACACTATGGACACAGACCACCTGAGCTGCAGATCTCACAGCTCACTGTTTATTTAAGAGGCAAAGAAACTTTAAAGCCCCTCAGAATGGAAAACCAACACTGAATTTGTCAAGGAAACTAAAACAAAAATTACTACCAACTCTATCATTTTCTCTCTCTCTCTTGTGGTCCACAAGCTTCCATGTTCCTGTCTCTTAGATCTCATGAATATATATGTCTCTCTCTGTGTGGGTACACACAGAGTGTGTACAGAACAGCTTTTCTTCTGAAGTTGTGAATGCCCCAACACTGCACGTCTTCAAGAAGATGCTGGATAGCCATTTTTCTGAAATGGTATAGGGTTTCCTGCCTAGGCAGGGAGTTAGACTAGATGACCTCCAAGGTCCCTTCCAACTCTGCTATTGTATTATATTGTATAATAATAATAATAATAAATTTTTATTTCTAACCCGCTCTCTCTCCCCAGAGGGACTCGAGGCGGGGCACAGGAGAATTAAAAAACAATAAACACAGAGTACAAAATTTAAAAACACAATTAAACATATCCTGCGCTAAAAACATCTATAAAACTAAAAACTGTCCCTAAAACCCCTTAACACCATAACTAATTAAAATTACCCTAGGCCAGCCAAACGGAAGAAATGAGTTTTTAACAGCTGTCGGAAGGAGCGAAGGTCAGTGGTCGTTCTGATTTCGGGGGGAAGGTCGTTCCAGAGGGTCGGGCCCGCCACAGAGAAGGCCCTTCCCCTGGACGTCGCCCGCTGGCACAGCCTAGTGGACGGCACCCGGAGAAGTCCCTCTCTGTGGGAGCGAATCGGTCGCAGGGATGTATGAGGCAGAATGCGATCCCGCAGATAGCTAGGTCCCGTGCCATGGAGCGCTTTGAAGATGGTAACTAACACCTTGAAGCGCACCCGAAAGACGACAGGCAGCCAGTGCAGCTCGCGCAGGAGCGGTGTTACATGGGAGAACCTAGAGGCTCCCATAACTGCCCGCGCGGCTGCATTCTGGACTAGCTGAAGCCTTCGGGTGCACCTCAAGGGGAGCCCCATGTAGAGAGAGTTACAATAGTCCAGCCGGGATGTCACGAGGGCATGAGTGACTGTGCAAAGGGCACCCCGATCCAATAGGGGATGCAACTGGCGGACCAGGCGAACCTGGTAAAACGCCCTCCTGGCCACGGCTGTCACTTGATCTTCCATGGACAGCCGGGCATCAAGGAGGACGCCCAAGCTGCGTGCCCCATCCACAGGGGTAAGGTGATCGTCCCCTATGGCCAGTGATGGAGTCAACTGGTTGTACCGGGATGCCGGAAACCACAGCCACTCGGTCTTAGACGGGTTGAGTCTGAGTCTGTTACTTCCCATCCAGGAAGTAACAGATTCAGTGTGTGTGTGTGTGTGTGTGTGTGTGTGTGTTAGGTTTTTGAGCTGATAAATAAATAAATCAGGGAGACTAGGATAGATCTATTTCGAGCTATTTAGCTCTCATCAGCTAGCTGATGTGACACAAGCATATACTTATCCTCCGAGAGGCAAGGTAGAAGTGAAATCAGCTGCACAAAACATTGTGCTATGCTGTTCTTCAGGGTCTCAGCTCCCTTCACAACTGGGACCCTTTTGCTGAAGCCCTTTGTTGTCCCCAATTCGGGTCGGAGCCTGGTGCCGAAGCCAATGATGCACGCCAGACACGAGGTGCAGGTTTTTATTGGAGTACTCCAAGGAAAAGGGTTCCTGGTCAAAAGGCCAAGAACCAGAACAAAGGATTAAGAAAGCTTTATACATTTTCAGTAAAGAAGAAGGTGGGACAAGGTGAAACAATAAGAAATATCCTCTAATAAACATTTTAGCACTAATTCTACAATTTGTTCTATTGGTCTATAGCTTTCGCATTCCTAAGTCTTAGCTAATGAATGACCCAGGAGTTATCTAATAGGCATTTCATTTGTTGCTGGCCATCCCTATTCCTAACTTTTAGCTGAGGTCTGCAAGTTGTCTAATTCTCGTTGCTTTTATCAACTTTCCAACTACCCATAATTGCTACAAGCTTTACACATGCATATTTCCTGATGATAAGCATTCTTTGTTCTTGTGAGACAGACCCTCCCTATTACAGTCTTCCTGACTTACTTTCAAATGTGTGCCATGACCTTACTTTAGCAGCCAGTCCATCAATTTTTACTCCCAGGAGGCTTCCCTGAGGCATGTTAAGCCAAAAATGGGGGACTGTCTGTTTTTACTCCCAGGAGGAAGAATGGGGTGAGTGGGTGGTCAGTTTTTACTCCCAGGGGGGCTTCCCTGAAGTGTACTAGGCCAAAAATGAAGGAAGGAAGGAAGGAAGGAAGGAAGGAAGGAAGGAAGGAAGGAAGGAAGGAAGGAATGGAGGAAGGAAGGAAGGAGAAGGAGGGAGGGAGGGAGAGAGGAAGGAAGGAAGGAAGGAAGAAGGAGGGAGGGAGAGAGGAAGGAAGGAGGGAGAGGAAGGAAGGAGGGAGGAAGAGAGGAAGGAAGGAAGGAAGGAGAAGGAGGGAGGGAGGGAGAGAGGAAGGAAGGAAAAAGGGAGGGAGGGAGGACCACAAACGTGGCACTAGGCGCAGCTTCAGAGGATACCTTGAAAGATCACAAAAATCTAGGGCTGGAAGGGGCACCAGAGGTCATCTAGCCCAACCCCCTGTTCCAGCAGGACATTGTTAAAGGGAGTTTCTGTATATTAACCCCACAGTCACATGACTACATAGCCATGCCCACCCAGTCACATGACTCCCTCCCCCCCCCACTAAGCCACGCCCACAGAACCTGTAGGAAATATTTTTAGATTTCTCCCCTGATAGAGTTTCATTCAGAATTGGTTTTACGATTATATGATGGTCAGAAACGACTGTGCAACACCAGCACTGTTTAAAATAGTATAATAAAATATAGCTGGTTCCATCGCTGGCTATCGGGGGTGAGTCATTAGCCCCCATGGAGAGGGCTCGCAACTTGGGCGTCCTCCTGGACACTCAGCTGTCTTTAGATGATCATGTGACAGCCGTGGCCAGGGGGGCTTTTTATCAGGTACGCCTGACACGCCAGTTGCGCCCCTTTCTAGATCATGAAGCCTTACGCATGGTCACTCAAGCCCTCGTCATTTCCCGCCTGGACTACTGCAATGCTCTCTGCATGGGGCTTCCCTTGAGGTGCACCCGGAGACTTCAGCTAGTACAGAATGCGGCCGCACAGGGGATCTTGGGGGCCTCTAGGCGCTCCCATGTAACACCTCTCCTGCGCGAGCTGCACTGGCTGCCTGTGGTTTTCCGGGTGCGCTTCAAGGTGTTAGTAACAACCTTCAAAGCGCTCCATGGCAAGGAACCTGAATATTTGCAAGACCGTCTCCTACCGCATACCTCCCATCGACCAGTCCGCTCCCACAGAGAGGGTTTCCTCAAGGTCCCGTCGGCTAGCCAATGACCCCAAGGGGGAGAGCCTTCTCTGTGGCAGCTCCGGCACTCTGGAATGACCTTCCCCCCGACCTGCGCACAACCACGGACCTGCTCCTCTTCCGGCGGGCCCTGAAAACTCATTTATTTCATGTGGCCGGCCTGGCGTAGCTTTTAAATTAATTTTATTAATTGGGTTTTATTGGAACTTTTAGAACAGGCTCTTGTTTAATTTGTTTTTAGTATATTTATTGTATCCGATGTTTTTTATATTTTATGATTGCCTGTTCACCGCCCTGAGTCCCGCAAGGGAGATAGGGCGGTATATAAATTTAAGTGAAGTAAAGTAAAGTGTTCTTGCTTTTGTTTTATGGTAAGTGGAATGCCAGGACAATTACACTGTATTTAATATAATTATATGTAAAGAACAAAAAATATATCCTCAAAAGAAAAGACTTGAGCTGCTTCCAAAATGTAAGGAAAACAAGGGGAGTTCAGAGGGACCCGTAGTTGTTACAGTTGTGGGGGAAATGGCTCCATGTCCAAGTACTCTAAAAGCCAGAGGGGGAAAAAAAACAGAAGGGCAAAGTCCAGACTAAGGAGCAGGGTCCCTACGTGTAAAAAAAGGAGAACTGGGCAAGTAAATTCCAAAGTTGAACTGGGAGAGAAGAAAAAAAGAAAATCTACCATTTCAACTTCCTGGGGAAATTCAGGAGAGATGAACCGGAAAGTCCAGCTGCCTCTTGAAAAAAGCCCCTTTGCGCTTTCCTTCTGGGGCTCCTAGAGCTGGAGGTGACCTGAGGTAGAGGAGCCCCCGAGATCAGGCCTTCAATCTTGGCACTGCTATGAGCAGCTAATAGCACCAGATATGGGTGCTACTTTTGGAAACCACCTGGAAACTTTTTTTTTTCATGTAAAATCAATTTTTATTGATTTTACAATTTCATGGGAAAAGGGAAAATGATAAGGTCTAATGATTACATTTTAGGATTTCCATGTCAGGGTCGGAGTTCGCCTCCGAGGCTTCATACAAATACATTTTTTAAAGATATATAGTGGTGAGAAGTAAGCATATCATATTACATTTCACACATTCAATCATACTTTTTTTTTTTTTTAACATCCGTCTTGGTTATAGAAAATTTCAAACATAATTATTTTTGCGATCTGAGCCTCTTAGCTCTGGTTTCTCCCTTCTCCTTCTCTTCAATGAGTGGAGCCACTGCTCCCCCTGTTTCCTCTTTTTCTTCTAGGAGGGGGGAGTGCTTTTTAAGAGAAGCCTCCGCCTCTCCTACTATTTTGATTCTAACCCTACCCCCTTCCCAGTATACCAGCAACCCCTCAGGCATCAACCACTTAAACCAGATTCCCTTTTTGAACAATTTTTTAGATAAGAAGGAGTATTTCCTTCTTAATTCACGAATTGTTTTTGGAATCTGCTTCAATATTAATGGCCCACCCCTTTGGGCTCTCAGTATCTCATCCCTCGTAGACCTTCTTAAAAATTTAATGTGAACTTCTCTTGGTACATCATTTATTCTACCATATGTAGAATTGATTCTATAAATCATGTCTATATCCCCCCAGAAAAATTCTTTATTTTTCTTTGCAAAATCTGCTAAAATTGTACTCATTAAATCCCTAAGGTCCTCCCCTTCCTGTTCAGCCAGCTGCACTGGCTTCCTGTGGTCTTTCGGGTGCGCTTCAAGGTTTTGAAGACCATCTTCAAAGCGCTCCATGGCTCGGGACCTAGTTACATGCGAGACCGTCTCCTGCCCCATACATTCCTAAGGCCGATACGCTCCCACAGAGAGGGCCTTCTCAGGGTGCCGTCAGCTGGACAATGCCGACTGGCGACACCCAGGGGAAGAGCCTTCTCTGTGGCGGGCCCAGCCCTTTGGAACGACTTACCCCCTGAACTTCGCACCATCTCCGACCTCCGCCTCTTCCGCAAGTGCCTAAAGACACATTTGTTCCATCTAGCCGGCCTAGCTTAACCTCCATAATGACTTTTAGACAGTTTTAAATTTTGGGGATTTTAATTTGGTTTTAGCGCAGGATCTTTATTAAATAAGTTTTTTAAATTTTTTATGTGATTTTGTATGTATTTTAATATTCCTGTGCGCTGCCCTGGATCCGTTTTTGGAGAAGGGCGGGATATAAATTTAATAAAATAAAATAAATAAAATAAGGAACATTCTGAAATCTGAGGAAAAAAAGACATTCTCTCAAACTCAATCTTTGACATCTGCATATTAATTTCTCCCATTTCCTTTCGTATTTCTCCTAACTCCTCTTTCGTCTCCTCTGCTCCTTTTACTAACACTTCAATTTTTTGTTTATTTTCTAATGTATTTGCTTTTATCTCTCGCATTTCTAACTTTAAATCTGCCAAGGTCTTTCTAATTTCACGTATTTCTGTCGATATGTCCTGTAGCATCTCCTTAATGGTTGATTCTTGAGAGCTCTCTCCAGTTGCTTCCTTCTGCAACAGTTCGGTGATCTTGCCTTGTTGTTGGACAGGGCTGGATCGAGCAGACGATGGGGCAGAAAGCGATTTTCCAGCGGGAGGTTTCCTGTGTGCCATTGTTCTAATTTCAATTGTGCAATAAAAATGGCGCCAGAAAAGTGAGCAGTCAGAGAAGTCCAAAGAGCCGGAGAAAAGTTCGATTGAAAATTCAAATCTTGTATTGATGACCAGAGAAGAAAGTTAATCCTCTAATTTAAAAAGGAAGCATCCACTTTGGGAGAGTCACCGAAGGCTTATTGAGGTGGGGATGTAAAGTAAATTAAGCATTGAGTTGTTAAAATCAGTGCAGAGCTGCTTTCACTGCTCCAGGGGATAGTTCAAATTAAGAACAAAAGGAAGCCATTTTCCGCTTCATTGTTGAGAAGAAGGTGCGAAGAAAAGTTCTGTTTGTTGCAAGGAGCTCAATACAATGTTGCCTCTATAACCATCTAAATAACAAAGTTTCCGCTTTAAAATAGTCTTCATTCGGATGCCAATAAATCTTTTCCCTTCTCCTTTATGGAGAACATTTCAAAACGCCGCTTTTACAAGGGGGGGTTTCTGCAAACAAAACTCCCCCCTCTATTCTTCTTTGTAGAAAGGATTGAATGGATTAAACAACTCACAGTCACTTTTCAAATGCTAGAGACCCAGTGGAGTCCTCCGTCCCTGACATTTCCATCCAAATATAAATTTTCAGCTATTCCGACATCCGTTGGCAAGAGGAGTACATTCCCCCTGCTATCAGCTCTCCAGCTCCTGGGTCGAGGCGGGAAAGGCTCCCCACTGACTGCCGTCTAAGTGGGAAAATCCCCGCAGCCATCCCTACGGTGAAGAGAATCTCTTCAGGGTCCTCAAAGCCCCCGAGGGGGCTCACCAGAGAAGGCAAGCAGCGGACACATTGGCAAACGCATCCGTTGCCTCTGGAATCCAGAAATGAAGTCCAAACCACCTGGAAACTTATGCTGGTGCTGGATGCAGTGGGCTGGATGCTGAACAGAGCAAGTCCTCCATTGGTTGCATAATAACTTTGAGGTTCAAGGTCTTAAGCTGGTCTTAATCTAAATAGCCCCTTCTGAGAAAGGGCCCATCTACCTCCAAGAGTGCATCAGGATACTTTAAAGGTAACCTTACAAGGGACATGGTGGCTCAGTGGCTAAAATGCTGAGCTTGTCGATTAGAAAGGTCGGCATTTTGGTGGTTTGAATCCCTAGCGCCATTTAACGGAGTAAGCTCCCATTACTTGTCCCAGCTTCTGCCAACCTAGCAGTTTGAAAGCATGTAATCATGCAAGGAGAAAAATAGGAACAAATTTGGTGGGAAGGTAACTTTAGTCATGCTGGCAACATGACACTGGAGACGTCTTCAGACAGTACTGGATCTTTTGCTTTGAAACAGAGATGAGCACCTCCCTCTACAGTCGGGAAAAACTAGCACATATATGTGAGGGGAACCTTTATTTTTACCTTAACCTTACCATAAAGATAGAGTGATTACCCTTGTGGTGCTTCTTGTCTGGACTACCTAGATAGACTAAGATCAATCTTGCAAGACTAAAACTATTTCTCCCTTCCTCTTCTTGTACTCTCCAGAAAATTATGGAATGACTCTTCCCAAACATTTCCCATAGTCCCTCTTCCTCCCAGGGACTGTTGGTCTTTTACATGCCACTTGACCTGTCAGTTGACCTTCCTCCTGTCTCACAAGTACATTCTCACATATCATTACAACACTCTTCCCATATTTATTCAGCATATGTGTTGAATATATATTAAAGGAAACTGTATTTGAAGATGAGTTTTGTTTGAAAAGTGAAGGAAGGAACATCAATAACCAAGCTTCAGAGCTGAAGAAGCTTCTTGGATGAGAAGCAAAACATCTTCAAAGAAAAAAGTCCAGTTGCCTCTTGAAAAAGTACCTTTGGGATGACCAATAACCAAAGTTTTGCCAATGATACAACTTGCATAGCCAAAATGCAAATGATCTCCAAGCTCTGATAGTGAAAGTCATTAAGCACAGAGAGAGAAAAAATAGGACTGTAGTGAAACATAAAGTTTAACCTGAACTCTTTCTCAGCTCTGTGGCTTTTCTCATCATGATTCATCTCAAATTTCATGCCATGTGCAACGTTTTCAACCTTTCAGATCCTCTTACATGGATTAAGATAAATCTGCTCTTATTATACATCATTTCATAGTCCATTCATCTTAGACATAGTGAATATATTGTCTAATATAAAACTAAATATTTAAAATAAAAGATATTTTTAAAAAAATGATAAATCAACAAATAAAAAATCTCTAAGAGATGACAAAAAAAAGGGCAGAATTACTCTATTTTTATTGGTCCCAGTTTTCTGACAGTTTGGGGTGCAACAAGAGTTGTGATGCACCAATGGAGAAAACCAATGTTGCACCAATAGAAGAAACCAAACCTGTACCATGAGACTGAGAAAATCCTGTATGCAGTTTAGGGGATAGATTTTTACTTTCAACCCATACAAATCTCAGGGCCAGGGAGAGATGAATCCGGTTCCAGGATCTTGAAGGAAATGGCCTGAATGATCTTTATCCTTGAGAAACCAGAAGGAGCTGGTGTCATGCAAGAGTATATCAATAGGCAGGCAGAGCTCATCGTCAGTCCAACCAAACAAAACCACTACTAAGAAAGTGTTACAGTTGACATTCTAATGGGATAACTTTCTTCGGATGGATAGATCCTCTATGTGTAAAAACCTTCTCATGGAGTAATCCCAGTACTCTATTTAGCAAATGTTCAGGTTGACTGAATCAAGATAGGACAAAATAAAAGCATGGAAATAAATTGAAATGAGTCTTGAAGGACTGATATATCACATTTTAAAATAATATCTCTAGAAGAAAAGACTCATGAAGGCCAGAATCTGAAATTATGCAGCGATTTGTAGTGTTTAAATTGTAGGCTGAGCCAGGAATTATCCATATTTAGGGCTTTCTGGCTCAGGGCAGGCCATAACTTCACATTATTTCTTGCATTTGCCATTCACTGAACCATTTTCAAAATTGACAGCTGGAAAACTCCCTGGAGAGAATAGAAAGAAATCCCCAGCAGTTCCATAATTATAGGGGAGAAGTTGTACATTTGCCATGGCTTCTTTGGAGAGCTGGAAGTGAGCCAGTAAACAAGAACGCAATTGCAAAGGCACAGAGACACTCTCCCATTTTTATGTGCGATTTTTTTAAAACTATGCAATGTTTTAATGATTACATTTTGACTAAACTTGATTTTGAATTATTGGATCAGCTTTTTAGTGGCGGTGCTCTTGAACATTAGCTTTCAAAGTAAAGTAAAATTATGCTCCCACTCAGCAGGCAGCTATTTCAGATCTGTGACATGCTCAGGCATTAAATAGTCCCCAGGGTTTTCTCTTTAATCACTATGACAACAAATAGCAGATTTCTTTTTCTTCAGTCACAATTGGCATTTATTGAATTGGAAAATGTATTGTGTAGTAGTGGTGAACATATTATCGCTAAAATCTATAAAATGTTATTGAACTTAAATTTGGAAAGTGAACATGTAAAGCACTCTATGATTCAAAGGAACTTTGGATATAATTTAATGATTGAACAATGGAAGAATATATGGGAGAAAAATTTAAAATTTCCATTAAATTACGATGTAAAGAAAACTTCTATAAGATGATGTATCCTTGGTATTTAGCTCCATATAAGTTATCAAAAGTATTTCAAATGAATGTTGGAAATGTGAATGTAAAGAAGGGACTTTTTATCATTTATGGTGGACCTGTGACGAAGGAAAGAAATATTGCAGTAGGATTTGTATTCTAATGCAGAAAATTCTTAAAGTGACTATAAAATAAAACCAGAGACTTTACTTTAGGCCTTAATGGAAGAGTAGAAAAAAATGGAACTTTGATGCTATACACGTTGACAGCAGCAGCAAGATAACGTTATGCTCAAAAATGGAAGGACACTTTGACTCTGACAATAGATGAATGGTTGCAAATTATTTTATTAGAGTTATTAGAGATGGCTAATTTGGATACTTCGATCAAAGGAAAAAACCCACAAATTCCTTTGTTTCTACTAGGAAATCACTTCTGAAATTTGTGCTTGAGGTGGGGGGGAAAGTAAAAGTATGTAAACTGTATAAGTATGTAAAAGTATTTTTTATGTAAAAGTATGTAAACGTAAAAAGCTGAGGTTTTATGTTAATGACTTATTCTATTATACTAAAGGGAGTCAGAATTCAATGCTTTTTCTTTCCTTTTCCCCACTTCTTCTCCACAGTTTTCTCTTCCTCTTCCCCTTCCCTGTTTCTCCTTTTTGCTATTTTTGTATGTTATATCATAAATTAATACAATTGTTATAAACATAAAAACTTTATGGATATAACAACTTTAGCTGGCTGGGGAATTCTAGGACACTGGATATTTACATAATGATTAATGAAGTTTGGCTCACTCTGCTCAATTCTGCTGGGCACCCAGAACCATCAACAAGCTTGGAAGACATTCACACAAAGTCCTTAAAATGGCTCTTTAACAATTTTCAAACAGATGCAAAGAAAGGATGCAAGTTCGGTAACAATTAAAATGAAAAATTAAATGAAGTGAGCCTAAGAAACAATTTCACTCTCAGTTCCCTCCTTTGATCATGAGATGTTCCTTTGTGTTTAGATCTGGTCTAAGAATGATGATGTAGCACTTGGGGAAGAAGATGCAGCCCAGAAGTCCAGCACTGGAGGCCAAGATGGAGAAAATCTGCACGACCACCATGTATTTCCCCTTGGTGCTCAGGTAAGTGGGCACAAAAGTCACCCAGACACTGCAGAAGACCAGCATGCTGAAGGTGATCAGCTTGGCTTCATTGAAGGCTCCAGGCAGATTCCTGGCCAGGAAAGCCACTGTGAAGCAGACAACAGCCAGGAAGCCCATGTAACTGAGGGTGATGTAGAACATAACAACAGAGCCTTCGTTGCATTGCAGGATGATTTCTCCAGGCTGGGAGTGTGGGTCAGAGTCGGGGAATGGAGGGAAAATGCCAAGCCAGATGGAGCAGATGAAAGTTTGGACAGCAGAACAAGAAAGGATGATGGAGTAGGCCAAACTCTTCCCCAACCATCTCTTCACTCGATTTCCTGGTTTTGTTGCAAGGAACGCCAGCACAACTGTGATTCTTTTGGCCAACACAGAAGAAACAGCAGCTGAGAAGACAATGCTAAACACTGTTTGTTGGAGGAGGCAGGTGGCTTTCCATGGTTGGCCAATGAAGAGAAAAGGAGACAAGAAGCAAAGCAGGAGGGAGACCAGCAGGATGTAGGAAAGGTCCCGGTTGTTGGCTTTGACAATGGGAGTTTCTAGGTATTTCAGGAATATGATTAAAACAATACCTGTGGATAGGAACAAAAGTAGAGCAATGGAGACAAGGATTATGCCCAGATGTTCCTCATAGGTCAGGAAGGATTTTCTTTTGGGGATACATTGGATTCTGTTCTTGGTTGGATATTGATCATCTGGGCACTTGGTGCATTTTTCACTATCTGAGAAAACAAAAATAATAAAAGATTTTTATAAATTTCCTTTCACCGTTCAAAAAAGACATTTTTGGAAATAAATAAATAAATGTAACATTTGTGTCTATTTTCTTATCAGGTGAAATTGATGTACATTCATCTGCAGCATTCCTTAAATTTAAAAGAATGTGGATGTTCCTAAGAGAGGTAAATATGGAAGGACACTCCCAAACCGAGAAGTAGAAGAGGTATTTCTTCTGGCAGAAGTAGCCTTGTCCAATCCACAATGTCCTTTTCTCTCTTCCCACCTTATCCTTTAAGCTCTTTTTCTTATTTCTCCCCTTATGAAAGAAATTGGACGTAATTAACAAACAAGGACAAAAAGTTCAATCTTAGATGTGTCTACTAACAGCACATTGATGAAAATGTTTTGGGTAAATCTGGTAATCTTTCCTGTGATGTCCCCAGTGGTGAGTTCCTACCGGTTCGTTTGGCGGCCTGGGTCAGTGGAACTGACAGTGACCCGGGCCTGCCACCACCCTGAACTGGATCTCCTACAGTGCCACCATCTTATTTTTTGCTTCTGGGCATGCACAGAACAATGTTTATGTGTGCAACACTTACAGCAGTGAACTGGAAGTAGGGCTTGTTGGAACCCATGCCTGGGTGTCATCCACCTTCCTGAGTGGAGATGGTTCCTTCTGGACAAGGAACACAATCGTAGCAGCAAACTGGCTCTGTTTCCCGAGTCCGCTTGAATAATCCAGGACGACAATTTTCCACACATTTGGACTGAGGCAGAGACTAGGAAGAAAAACAGGAGCAACACAGAAAATATGTTAGGAGTCACCATCCATGAAAAAATGGAAATCGACGTGGGCTTGATACTTAGATAAGGATAATATTTCTAATCAGTACAAAGCAAATTGGCAGATTCTTTATTTAGTTTCTTGGTTACTCTTCTGGCATATCATCTGGAAGTAAAGTTTTTTTTAAATATAATAAACTCTGCAGTGATGTCATTCAGGAAAAAGTTTAAGAATTAAGGGACAACCAGAGAGTTCATCTTCATAGTAACATTCATTGCTGCATTCTTCATAGATACAAGAACTATAACTTGATGATGATAACTGGCATGGAAAGAAAGACCCACATTTACTCTTAGTTAAATTTAGAGCCTCTTTTGTGTCTAGATGGACTGAAGGTAGCTAGCAATCTAGATAAGCAATAGCATTGCAGGGGTTTCCTATTGAAGTGACTTCCTAGAAGAAGATGGACTTTTGCAGGATCCCAGTGGCTTTAAGGACAGGCATAGACTCCTCTTTCCAGATGGGTTTCTTCAAAAGCATAACAGATTATGGACATCCCTTGAAGGGGACTTTGTCTCCAACCAGGACATGATGAATCCTAATTCCAGAGATTATTTCCAACTGAGATGAGCAGGACCTCCATGCAGTCTTGGTTCAAACCAATTCTGAATCAAGAGAATTGCTTTTCTTCTTTGCTATTTGAGGACAATCAATAAACAAACTTAAATCTGTCAGCGTCATAATGCCCAGCCCTTGATGGCCTCTCTCGCCAGTTTTATGGAGATATGCATTTTAGAAGGGACAGAAAAGGGTTGTGATCTGTGGCCTAAAGCAGTGGTCCCCAACCCCCGGTCCGCGGACCGGTGCCGGTCTGCGGCTTCATAGGAACCGGGCCGCAGGGCCAGCGAGGAGGAGGGAGCAGCCCCCTGGGCAGTGGATGTCCAAGCGCGCCTCCACCAGCTCCTTCCGACGGCCCAATGCACTTTCCGGGGCTTCCTGGAGGGGCCGGTATGTCGGCTGGGGAGGTTATCCGGCAGCGGGTGGGTGAAGGACTCAAGCTGCGGCTACCTTAAGGTGCCGCCAAAGCCATCCGGGCGCCACACACCCACCTCCATTCCAGCCCCATGAGGTGCCCGGACGGAGCTCGGGTCCTTCGCCTGACCGCTGCGGGATAACCTCCCCAGCCAACATGCTGACTCCTCTGCTGCTTCCCCAGGGGGAGGGAGGGAGAGAATGACAGACACACAGAGAGGCAGACTTAGAGAGGCAGAAAGAGAGGAAGAGGGAAACACACACACACACACACATAGAGAGTGACAGAGATGGGTGGAGGGAGGAGAGAGACAGATACAGAGAGAGAGAGAGACAAAAAAACAGATAAAGAGAAAGAAAGAAAAATAGAAAAAGAAAGATGAATGGAGGGAGGGAGTGAAGGAAAGAAGGGGAGGGGGGAGGAAGGGAGGGGTGAAAGAAGGAAGGAAGGAAAGAAAGAAAGAAAAAGAAAGAGGGAAAAAGGGTAGGAGGTGTTGTGTCCTCAAGCCTACGTCCCAGACAACTCGTCTGGTAACCTGTGAGTCACCGCATTCCGGAGCTGAGCCAGCAGCTGCAGTGATTAACAGAGACAAGCTGTCTGGAATCTGCCCGGGAAAATACTTACAATGTTGCAAGTGCTTGTCAGAAGTTCCTGCTTAAGGAACTCTATATAAGAGGCTCCTGACAAGAAACCTTGCCAGCTGAATATTGTGTGTGTTGTAAATAGTGTGAATAAACGTTCCTGTTGTTTGACCATGCCTGAGTCGGAATCCTTTGTCTGATCTAACACTGGCGACGAAGGTGGGATTCAGGCCGTGGCCTTAGAACGCAACGGGTAACGAATACTTCAACAACAGAGCGCAGCGCGACGCACAGCCTCACCATGGCTACGGCGACAATGCCTCCGTTTGCACCGTTCGACCCGATGAAGGAACAATGGGCTTCCTTCTTAGCCCGGTTCGAGTGCTTCTTGATAGCCAGCGACTACGGCGAACTCGCGCCTGCCAGGAAGCTGAGCCTATTCCTCCAGTGCGGCGGCCCTGAATTGTTCGCTACCGCCCGAACCATAGCAGCACCCGCAGCGGTGCACGAAGTGCCGTGGGACGATCTCCTGGGCCGCCTGAGAGCACACTACGCGCCGGCGCCTTCCCGCATAGCGCATCGCTATGCATTCAGGCAATGTGTGCAACAGCCGCAACAGTCGGTAGCCGAGTTCCTGCAGAAATTGAGAGCGACCGCAATTCCCTGCGAGTTCCCTGCTGGCTTCCTGGAGGAATCCCTACTGGAGCAGTTTGTATGCGGCGTAAGAGACATCCGCCTAAAGCGCCGCTTGCTTTCAAAAACTGTCCTGACTCTCGAGCAAGCGGTGGAAGAAGCACGCGCGACAGAATTGTCGGAGATCTCCACATCCGACATGGGCCGCGCGCGCCCTCCTCTTTTCCCCACTCCGCGAGCGTGTCTGGTAGACGAAATAGCGCCGCTGGATGAGCTGGAGGAGGAAGACCGTGGGGACTGCATGAGGGTGACCGGGCGCGTGCCGAATCGCGCATTCACACCGCAGCAGAAGTCCGGGAACTGCCTAGGCTGCGGAGGGGCCCACCAGAGACCAGAGTGCCCATTCAAGGCATCGGTGTGCCGCAGATGTGGCAGGAAAGGACACCTAGCAGCTGTGTGCCGTGCTGCCGCTCCAGCGACAACGCCAGCTGCCGCCTCCAGAACCGTTCCACCAGGACAACGAGGGTCGCAGAAGCGTTCAGGACGCTACCAGCCACAGCCGACCGACTGCTTCGCGCTGGCGGAGATGCCCCCAGCTCTAAGCTACGACCAGGCAGAGGGTAGGAGACTGTCAACAGTGGTTTGCTTAGAGGGGGTGGGGGTAAAAATGGAAATAGATTCAGGGTCCTCTAGATCACTCATGTCCTGGGCGCATTTAGTTAAGCTTTGCCCCAAGCTCAGGAAGCGGGATCTCGGCCCCACGGCGACGATCCTGAAAGATTACCAGGGCTCACAAATTCCCATTCTAGGTCTGCACAGAGTGAGAGTAGACTACGGCCCCTTCCACGGATCCCTTCCCATCCTGGTAGTGGCCAAACCCCTAGCTGCCTTGATTGGATTGGACTGGTTTCCAGCCTTGGGACTGTCAGTCCAAGGAGTACACAGCGTGCCAGCCAGTTCTCCGGTAGACGAAGTAATCAGAGAGTTCAACGACGTCTTTGATGGCAGCTTAGGAACGTACAAAGGCACTCCTGTTTCCCTAAATTTGGACCCCCAGGTTGCTCCAGTCCGCTTGAAGGCCCGCAGGCTGCCGTTCGCGCTGAAGCCCAAGGTTGAAGCGGAATTGGATCGATTGGTGGCACAGGGCGTGCTCGAACCCGTCGATCAGGCGAAATGGGAGACCCCCATTGTGGTCCCCATTAAGCCCGACGGGTCCGTGAGGATCTGCGCCGACTATAAGTCGACGATCAACCTCGGGCTTCAGGCGAACCCATACCCGGTTCCGATGGTGCAAGATCTACTCCACTCATTGGGACGAGGTCGAGTGTTCGCGAAACTGGATATGGCGCAGGCCTACCAACAGCTCCCGGTGGATGACGAGGCTGCGGAAGCGCAGACCATCGTGACCCACCGTGGGGCTTTCCGCTGTCGCCGTCTCCAATTCGGCGTGTCCGTAGCCCCGGGGATCTTCCAGAGCCTCATGGAGCGACTGCTCCATGGGCTCCCTGGCGTTGTACCGTATTTTGACGACGTCCTGATTGCTGCTTCCAGCATATCAGAACTCGCCAAAACGTTACGGAAGGTCCTCAGAGTTTTCAGGGGCGCGGGTTTAAAGTTGAAACGCAGCAAATGTACGTTTGCTGCGCCTAGGGTGGAATTCCTGGGGTTCATGATTGACGCCCAAGGAATTCACCCAACCCCCTCCAAGGTCGAGGCCATCCAAAAGGCCCCCACTCCTGCCTCCAAAACGGAGCTGCAGGCATTCCTCGGCCTTTTGAATTTCTACGCGCCGTTTATTCCCCATAAGGCATCGCTAGCCGAGCCGCTGCATCGGTTGCTCGACCGATCCGCGGCCTGGCACTGGGGCAGCCGCGAAGCACACGCGTTCGCGGCTGTCAAAGCCATGCTCACGTCAGATGCGGTACTAGTCCAGTACCATGACAGGCTTCCTCTGACGCTTGCGTGCGATGCCTCCCCTTTTGGCCTGGGGGCTGTCCTTAGCCACGTCTTTCCAGACGGCTCGGAAGCCCCCATTGCTTTTTACTCCCGGACAATGTCTCAAACGGAGAGAAACTACAGCCAAATCGACAAGGAGGCTTTGGCTGTAGTGTCCGGGATTAAGAAGTTCCACAATTACCTCTATGGGCGGACCTTTTCTGTTGTCACGGACCATAAGCCGCTCCTTGGGCTATTGGCCGGTGACCGTCCGACACCCCCCATCCTGTCGCCCAGGATGACCCGCTGGACGGAATTCCTGGCAGCGTATGACTATACGCTGCTATACCGTCCTGGCAAGCAGATAGGGCATGCTGATGCCCTAAGCCGCTGCCCTCTCCCGGGGCCGGATCCGGCCCCTGTGCCTGCTCTCTCTGTCCTGATGGTCGCGGAGTCGGACTTGCCCCTGTCCTCTTCCGCCGTTGCCGCTCACACCCGCGCAGACCCCGTCCTCGCCCAGGTCTGCCGATGGGTGCTGAGGGGCTGGCCTTCGGGCAGTGTGGCTGAAAACGTTCGGCCTTACAAGTCACGCCAGCTGGAGCTCTCGCTCCATTGCGGGTGCTTGTGTTGGGGAGATCGGGTCATCGTCCCTTCCCCTCTCCGGCACATGGTTCTTCAGTCGCTCCATGCCAACCACCCAGGCATCGTCCGTATGAAGGCATTGGCCCGGAGCTATGTCTGGTGGCCCGGCATGGACACTGAAGTGGCGGAATGGGTGGCCGCCTGCTCCTCCTGCCAATCGTCCCGGCCGGCCCCGCCGGTCTCCCCGCCGAGGGAGTGGGACGCCCCCAGGAGCCCATGGTCCAGGCTCCACTTGGATTTCGCGGGTCCCTTCCATGGCCAGAAATTCCTCGTGGTGGTGGATGCGTTCTCACGTTGGGTGGAGGTGATTCTCATGGCTTCCACCACAGCGGAGAGCACGGTGCGTGCCTTGCGCCGTCTGTTCGCAACCCACGGGTTGCCGGACGTCGTTGTGTCCGACAACGGATCCCAATTTCAATCCTCCACCTTCTTGGACTTTCTGGCCACCCAAGGGATCCACCACGCGCCGGTCGCCCCTTATCACCCGGCGTCTAATGGACGCGCGGAACGAGCCGTGCGCTCAGCCAAGGAAGCCTTGGCCCGTTTGGATAAAGGGGACTGGCAGGCAAGGGTGGCTGCGTACCTTTTGGGACAGCATGTCACACCTTGCCCGGCCACAGGGAAAAGCCCCGCGGAGCTCTTGATGGGCCGACATTTGCGGACCACTCTGGACAGACTGCACCCCGATTACGACGGGTTGCAGAGGGGCAACCTGCAGATTCCCACTCCTCGTTTATTTGAAATTGGGGACCTGGTTTGGGCAAGGAACTTTTCAGGGGAGCCGCGATGGATTGCCGCAACCATTTTGGACGTAACCGGACCCTGTTCTTACAGAGTCGGCCTTCAGGATGGATCCGAGTGGCGGCGCCACCTGGATCAACTGAGGCGCCGCCTGCCCGAAACAGCAGTCACCACGCCAGGCCGTTCCTGCCCGTTGGCCCCCGTTGGGCCGTTGTTCTCTGCTCAAGCCGAGCAGTTGTTTGGAACCCCGGAGTCCCTAGCCGGTCCAGACCTCGTATCGGCGGGAACAGCACGGGGAGACCGCCAGGACCTCACAGCCCAATCTGACTCTCAGCTGGGGGCCTCGCCCATCGGGGAACCACCCTACCAGAATAATACTCGCCAGCAAATGCCAACTACCTCAAGCCCGGTCGCCACGCCCCCTCGCCCAGACTTGCTAGGGTCGCCATTGCCGCCTACGGCGACTCCACCTCCGAGGGCAGGCCGTGATGACGTAGGCGAAGGCTCCGTGTCCCACAGGGAGGAGCGTCCTCAAGAACTAAGGCGGTCAGGGCGGACCCGACACCGCCCCGCCTATCTGAACGACTACGCGTGCGCATGTACTGTGTTGGACAGAGAACCTAGACACATGCGCACTGACTATGGGGGAAGGAGTGTTGTGTCCTCAAGCCTACGTCCCAGACAACTCGTCTGGTAACCTGTGAGTCACCGCATTCCGGAGCTGAGCCAGCAGCTGCAGTGATTAACAGAGACAAGCTGTCTGGAATCTGCCCGGGAAAATACTTACAATGTTGCAAGTGCTTGTCAGAAGTTCCTGCTTAAGGAACTCTATATAAGAGGCTCCTGACAAGAAACCTTGCCAGTTGAATCTTGTGTGTGTTGTAAATAGTGTGAATAAACGTTCCTGTTGTTTGACCATGCCTGAGTCGGAATCCTTTGTCTGATCTAACAGGAGGGAGTGATGGAAAGCAGGGAGGAAGGGGAGGGAGGCAATGGAAGGAAGGAAAGGAAAGGAAAGGAAAGGAAAGGCAGAAATCTATTTTCCTATTTCCTTCCACCTCAAGCTACCTGTTTGGTTAACCAGGTTAAAGATCTATTTTTCTCCCAGTGGTCATTTTAAAGGAATCACATCCTCTGAGTCATTTCCTGGATTCAAACCAGCATCCCAAAGAGTCATGGGCTGCCTTTATATATAACGAATGCCCATACATCCCTTTTTACCATCTTCAGAAGACCAAAGACCAGCCAGAAATGGAAGGAAGGAAGGGAGGGAGGGAGGGAGGGAGGGAGGGAGGAAGGAAGGAAGGAAGGAAGGAAGAAAGAAAGAAAGAAAGAAAGAAAGAAAGAAAGAAAGAAAGAAAGAAAGAAAGAAAGAAAGAACGAACTTAGGACCACAATTGAGCACAAAATTTTGGTTGCTAAGCAAGACTGTTAAGTGAGTTTCACCACATTTTCCAAGTTGGCCATGCCCACCGGGTCACATGACAAAACAAAACAGGCCACAACTTTTGGCTCTCAAAAGAAATTTCAGTAGTGGTACTGTTGATATTTGGTTCTATTGACTAATAAGTTTGCTCACCACTGCCCTAGACGGCCAAGTGAGCCGACTCTCCCCTCCCCCCCGCGTGCGCATGCGCCGCCTGTCCCCCCTCCCCCCTCCTCCTCTAGGCCAGCCGGTCCGCAGAATTTTCTTTAAAATGAAACCGGTCCCTGGTGCAAAAAAGGTTGGGTACCCCTGGCCTAAAGAATCAGCAGAAATCTCATTTTGGACATTGCTGAGTCAGTTTAAAACAGTGTTCTATATTTGTAGCCTCTGAAGGATACTTTGGTTGATAGAAAGGAAGCCTCCCTATTTGTCTAGGGAAATTATACTTGTTTTACTCCACACATTCACTTCTCAATAAAGGTTAGCCATCCTTTAGACTTGGCTTATCCTACTTCAAATAAGTCCTAAGGCTTCGTTGTTTGAAGAAATATCCATCTGGTTCAGTTCCAAGTGGGGAGAAAGACACTGAAACATGGCGATTGATTGGAAAGATGGTTTATTGATGAATGAGACCACATGGGCTTGAGGTCCTGGGCAGCTGACCACATGGACAGAAGCATGACAGGTATTTATACTCTCTCTTGGGCTTTGTTCTTGAGCTTCTTGTTCCTCTAAGAAGAGCATCTATTCTATTGGTTGCTGTAGTCAGACTCCCTTGTGGCCATGAGGGGTCAGTTTGAAGCCTACTGGGTGATCCAGTAGGCTTGTGTTCTAAAAAGGGGTCGGGCCATTCCTATTGTGTCCTAATAGCTTTCCTGGTTTGGATCTTGAGTGAGGGCTAATTCTACCATTCTACCTTTGTTCAAAATATCATGTTGTCAGCCCTGAAAGCCATCTTTTTCCTTGGAGCTTCAGGGCCACCACATTTAGTCCCTGGGAAACTGGCAGGGTGGATTACAAGGAGTCACTGGATGAATTAGCCAAAACAACACTCTTTTCTCTGGGAGTCAAGGACACCCAGCCTGCACCTGGCTTGGAGTGACTGGGTGTTGCCTCCAGTTGGGTCGGTGAAATGATTGGGCCATGTGATGGACTTGTGGGTGCAGAGGATGGATCTTTGACTTTCTTCAGCTGGGGAAAACCCCAGAACTTTCAGATTCAGGTTTTCACAGATGTGCAAATATGACATCTCTAATAAACTGGAACTTTGAGGAATTGCTGGCCTCAGAGTTTTCTTTTGTTAGGGGTGTTACTTGGAACCCTGGTACCTGTCTTGAATGGATTACCAAATGTGCATCTCTAAATGCTGGCCTCATCTTAGTGTCTTCTTGGGGGCAGGGAGCTGAGGTTCTGAGTTTCTGTGTTTAGAAACATGTTTCTCCTTTTCTCATCCAGGGAGATATAATATCCTGGCTTTTAAATATTTCCTAAAATACTTTATTCTTCTAGGAAGGGTGGATGCTTACTTTCTACACTTTAAAAAAGAAAAGAGACACCAATGTTACCCCCACCTTGTTGAGCAACTTAAGGCGTGACAAAACACCTTGGTTGATAGTAAGTTTCTGTCTCTCAAAACTCCCCAGTTGCTCTTTGATGGGATTCCCCTTGGAGACAAACACCCAGCTCACAATGTCCAGATCTGCAGTTATAGCTCCATTTTCATCCAGGTGTAGTTTCAGCAGGGAAAGATTGAGCAATTCATTCTCCTTCAGAAAGGGGTGGAACTAGAATGGAAAGATTCGGGAATATTAAAATGAGAAACTATGATTCCTTAACCCATGTGGGCTTTTCACCTTTGCATCTTTCTGCTAGAGTTGCTATATTTGCAAATATTCTTGGTTGGCAGAACAACTGTTACCACTGTCTCCAAAAGTGAAAACCAAAGATGCAGCAAAATTTCTGCAATTGTATGTTGAGAAAATGCATATTGACAAAATACAATTGACAAAATGTGTCAATCAGAGGAAATGTTCCAGAGCAGCTCACAAATAAATTGGAAAGAAACATATCATTCATAAATTCCTTGAAAAATTCATGGTTCATCAGAAAGCATGGATTTGTCAAGAAGAAAGTTCCCAGGCTAATCTTCTCACAGGTAGACCTGATGGGAAGCAAAACTACAAGACCTAACTTCTCTTTATTGTAAGACAAATCTGGAAGTCTGAAAGTAGAACCCCCCCCCCCCATTATGGATGCCAGTAGTAGTTCAGTATAAAACTGAAGTATTATGAGCCTCAGTGACACAATGGTTAAAGTGCAGTACTGCAGGCTGCTTCTGTTTACTGCTGGCTGCCTGCAATTTGGCAGTTCAGCAGGCTTAAGGTTGACTTAGCCTTCCATCCTTCTGAGGTGAGTAAAATGAGGATCCAGATTGTTGGGGGCAATATGCTGATTCTTTAAAACCACTTAGAGAGGACTGTAAAGCACCGTTAAAGCGGTATATAAGTCTAAGTGATATTGCTAAGTGGTAAAATTCAATGTTTTTTTTACTACCTGTTCTGTGGGCATGGCTTGGTGGGCATGGCAGGGGAAGGATACTGAAAAATCTTCACTCCCACCCCATTCTGGGGCAAGCCAGAGGTGGTATTTGCCAGTTCTTCAAACTACTCAAAATGTCCACCACTGGTTCTCCAGAACCTGTCAGAACCTGCTGAATATTACCCCTGGTATTACAACATGTGATCTTGATGCTGTCCCCCTGTTGGCACAGCCTAGGATTGCATTGGCTTTTTTGGCAGCTGCAGCACACTGGCTCCTACTTCCACTAGGACACCTAGATCAATGCGTACATCCTTTTAAAAATTAGCAGTATTTACTACCAAAATGTATCTTTCATTCCACCCTCTCTTTGGAACATTCTCCTGTGAGCAGTTATATTGGCCAAACCTGTTGGGTTCTGCAGCACAAGGAGGTTGAGATGGTTCCCCTCCTTCTCCTTTGAATTCCTTCCCTAAAGGAACTAATGTTAGTGAATCCATGACAGGGACCCCATACCTGCCATGGCTGCAGATTTGGAGTCCACAAATCCTCTTTGCCCTTCCCCCTTTTCCTCCAGGATCTGGAGGAATATGCAGCATTCAATGCATTTCCTAGAGTCTTAACAATACTATAAAAATGGTGGTCATTTTGGATTCTGTTCCTTGGATGCTGTGGTGCTTTCCAGATGCATCTTCTCCGGCCTTTGACAGAAAATGTGTGCTTTGAAAAAGAACACTCATGATCTGCCATTAGGGGTTTCCTAAGGAGATTGGATTCAAAGGCATCGTAATTTTGCTTTCCCCCCCTCTGATAAACAAAGGTTGAAATGCTACAGACATATTTGAACATTCTGTTTGTTGAGTCCTCAGCCCAGACAGCAAGTCTGGTAACCTTTGAGTCACCGCATTCCGGAACAGATCAGGCAGCTGTGTTAATTGACTGAGACGAGCTGTCTGGAATCTGTCTGGAAAGGAGTTACATGTTGCAATTGCTTGCTAGGAGTTTCCTGCCTGGTAACTCTATATAAGAGGTTGCCAGAGAAGAAACCTTGTCAGTTGAATTCTTGTGCTGTTGTAAGAGTGTGAATAAACGTTCCTGTTGTTTTGACCATGCCTGAGTCGGAATCCTTTGTCTGATCTAACACTGGCGACGAAGGTGGGATTCAGGCCGTGGCCTTAGAACGCAACGGGTAACGAATACTTCAACAACAGAGCGCAGCGCAATGCACAGCCTCACCATGGCTACGGCGACAATGCCTCCGTTTGCACCGTTCGACCCGATGAAGGAACAATGGGCTTCCTTCTTAGCCCGGTTCGAGTGCTTCTTGATAGCCAGCGACTACGGCGAACTCGCGCCTGCCAGGAAGCTGAGCCTATTCCTCCAGTGCGGCGGCCCTGAATTGTTCGCTACCGCCCGAACCATAGCAGCACCCGCAGCGGTGCATGAAGTGCCGTGGGACGATCTCCTGGGCCGCCTGAGAGCACACTACGCGCCGGCACCTTCCCGCATAGCGCATCGCTATGCATTCAGGCAATGTGTGCAACAGCCGCAACAGTCGGTAGCCGAGTTCCTGCAGAAATTGAGAGCGACCGCAATTCCCTGCGAGTTCCCTGCTGGCTTCCTGGAGGAATCCCTACTGGAGCAGTTTGTATGCGGCGTAAGAGACATCCGCCTAAAGCGCCGCTTGCTTTCAAAAACTGTCCTGACTCTCGAGCAAGCGGTGGAAGAAGCACGCGCGACAGAATTGTCGGAGATCTCCACATCCGACATGGGCCGCACGCGCCCTCCTCTTTTCCCCACTCCGCGAGCGTGTCTGGTAGACGAAATAGCGCCGCTGGATGAGCTGGAGGAGGAACACCGTGGGGACTGCATGAGGGTGACCGGGCGCGTGCCGAATCGCGCATTCACACCGCAGCAGAAGTCCGGGAACTGCCTAGGCTGCGGAGGGGCCCACCAGAGACCAGAGTGCCCATTCAAGGCATCGGTGTGCCGCAGATGTGGCAGGAAAGGACACCTAGCAGCTGTGTGCCGTGCTGCCGCTCCAGCGACAATGCCAGCTGCCGCCTCCAGAACCGTTCCACCAGGACAACGAGGGTCGCAGAAGCGTTCAGGACGCTACCAGCCACAGCCGACCGACTGCTTCGCGCTGGCGGAGATGCCCCCAGCTCTAAGCTACGACCAGGCAGAGAGTAGGAGACTGTCAACAGTGGTTTGCTTAGAGGGGATGGGGGTAAAAATGGAAATAGATTCAGGGTCCTCTAGATCACTCATGTCCTGGGCGCATTTAGTTAAGCTTTGCCCCAAGCTCAGGAAGCGGGATCTCGGCCCCACGGCGACGATCCTGAAAGATTACCAGGGCTCACAAATTCCCATTCTAGGTCTGCACAGAGTGAGAGTAGACTATGGCCCCTTCCACGGATCCCTTCCCATCCTGGTAGTGGCCAAACCCCTAGCTGCCTTGATCGGATTGGACTGGTTTCCAGCCTTGGGACTGTCAGTCCAAGGAGTACACAGCGTGCCAGCCAGTTCTCCGGTAGACGAAGTAATCAGAGAGTTCACCGACGTCTTTGATGGCAGCTTAGGAACGTACAAAGGCACTCCAGTTTCCCTAAATTTGGACCCCCAGGTTGCTCCAGTCCGCTTGAAGGCCCGCAGGCTGCCGTTCGCGCTGAAGCCCAAGGTTGAAGCGGAATTGGATCGATTGGTGGCGCAGGGCGTGCTCGAACCCGTCGATCAGGCGAAATGGGAGACCCCCATTGTGGTCCCCATTAAGCCCGACGGGTCCGTGAGGATCTGCGCCGACTATAAGTCGACGATCAACCTCGGGCTTCAGGCGAACCCATACCCGGTTCCGATGGTGCAAGACCTACTCCACTCATTGGGACGAGGTCGAGTGTTCGCGAAACTGGATATGGCGCAGGCCTACCAACAGCTCCCGGTGGATGACGAGGCTGCGGAAGCGCAGACCATCGTGACCCACCGTGGGGCTTTCCGCTGTCGCCGTCTCCAATTCGGCATGTCCGTAGCCCCGGGGATCTTCCAGAGCCTCATGGAGCGACTGCTCCATGGGCTCCCTGGCGTTGTACCGTATTTTGATGACGTCCTGATTGCTGCTTCCAGCATATCAGAACTCGCCAAAACGTTACGGAAGGTCCTCAGAGTTTTCAGGGGCGCGGGTTTAAAGTTGAAACGCAGCAAATGTACGTTTGCTGCGCCTAGGGTGGAATTCCTGGGTTTCATGATTGACGCCCAAGGAATTCACCCAACCCCCTCCAAGGTCGAGGCCATCCAAAAGGCCCCCACTCCTGCCTCCAAAACGGAGCTGCAGGCATTCCTCGGCCTTTTGAATTTCTACGCGCCGTTTATTCCCCATAAGGCATCGCTAGCCGAGCTGCTGCATCGGTTGCTCGACCGATCCACGGCCTGGCACTGGGGCAGCCGCGAAGCACACGCGTTCGCGGCTGTCAAAGCCATGCTCACGTCAGATGCGGTACTAGTCCAGTACCATGACAGGCTTCCTCTGACGCTTGCATGCGATGCCTCCCCTTTTGGCCTGGGGGCTGTCCTTAGCCACGTCTTTCCAGACGGCTCGGAAGCCCCCATTGCTTTTTACTCCCGGACAATGTCTCAAACGGAGAGAAACTACAGCCAAATCGACAAGGAGGCTTTGGCTGTAGTGTCCGGGATTAAGAAGTTCCACAATTACCTCTATGGGCGGACCTTTTCTGTTGTCACGGACCATAAGCCGCTCCTTGGGCTATTGGCCGGTGACCGTCCGACCCCCCCCATCCTGTCGCCCAGGATGACCCGCTGGACGGAATTCCTGGCAGCGTATGACTATATGCTGCTATACCGTCCTGGCAAGCAGATAGGGCATGCTGATGCCCTAAGCCGCTGCCCTCTCCCGGGGCCGGATCCGGCCCCTGTGCCTGCTCTCTCTGTCCTGATGGTCGCGGAGTCAGACTTGCCCCTGTCCTCTTCCGCCGTTGCCGCTCACACCCGCGCAGACCCCGTCCTCGCCCAAGTCTGCCGATGGGTGCTGAGGGGCTGGCCTTCGGGCAGCGTGGCTGAAAATTTTCGGCCTTACAAGTCACGCCAGCTGGAGCTCTCGCTCCATTGCGGGTGCTTGTGTTGGGGAGATCGGGTCATCGTCCCTTCCCCTCTCCGGCACATGGTTCTTCAGTCGCTCCATGCCAACCACCCAGGCATCGTCCGTATGAAGGCATTGGCCCGGAGCTATGTCTGGTGGCCCGGCATGGACGCTGAAGTGGCGGAATGGGTGGCCGCCTGCTCCTCCTGCCAATCGTCCCGGCCGGCCCCGCCGGTCTCCCCGCCGAGGGAGTGGGACGCCCCCAGGTGCCCATGGTCCAGGCTCCACTTGGATTTCGCGGGTCCCTTCCATGGCCAGAATTTCCTCGTGGTGGTGGATGCGTTCTCACGCTGGGTGGAGGTGATTCTCATGGCTTCCACCACAGCGGAGAGCACGGTGCGTGCCTTGCGCCGTCTGTTCGCAACCCACGGGTTGCCGGACGTCGTTGTGTCCGACAACGGACCCCAATTTCAATCCTCCACCTTCTTGGACTTTCTGGCCACCCAAGGGATCCGCCACGCGCCGGTCGCCCCTTATCACCCGGCGTCTAATGGACGCGCGGAACGAGCCGTGCGCTCAGCCAAGGAAGCCTTGGCCCGTTTGGATAAAGGGGACTGGCAGGCAAGGGTGGCTGCGTACCTTTTGGGACAGCATGTCACACCTTGCCCGGCCACAGGGAAAAGCCCCGCGGAGCTCTTGATGGGCCGACGCTTGCGGACCACTCTGGACAGACTGCACCACGATTACGACGGGTTGCAGAGGGGCAACCTGCAGATTCCCACTCCTCGTTTATTTGAAATTGGGGACCTGGTTTGGGCAAGGAACTTTTCAGGGGAGCCGCGATGGGTTGCCGCAACCATTTTGGACGTAACCGGCCCCTGTTCTTACAGAGTCGGCCTTCAGGATGGATCCGAGTGGCGGCGCCACCTGGATCAACTGAGGCGCCGCCTGCCCGAAACAGCAGTCACCACGCCAGGCCGTTCCTGCCCGTTGGCCCCCGTTGGGCCGTTGTTCTCTGCTCAAGCCGAGCAGTTGCTTGGAACCCCGGAGTCCCTAGCCGGTCCAGACCTCGTATCAGCGGGAACAGCACGGGGAGACCGCCAGGACCTCACAACCCAATCTGACTCTCAGCTGGGGGCCTCGCCCATCGGAGAACCACCCTACCAGAATAATACTCGCCAGCAAATGTCAACTACCCCAAGCCCGGTCGCCACGCCCCCTCGCCCGGACTTGCTAGGGTCGCCATTGCCGCCTACGGCGACTCCACCTCCGAGGGCAGGCCGCGGTGACGTAGGCGAAGGCTCCGTGTCCCACAGAGAGGAGCGTCCTCAAGAACTAAGGCGGTCAGGGCGGACCCGACACCGCCCCGCCTATCTGAACGACTACGCGTGCGCATGTACTGTGTTGGACAGAGAACCTAGACACATGCGCACTGACTATGGGGGAAGGAGTGTTGAGTCCTCAGCCCAGACAGCAAGTCTGGTAACCTTTGAGTCACCGCATTCCGGAACAGATCAGGCAGCTGTGTTAATTGACTGAGACGAGCTGTCTGGAATCTGTCTGGAAAGGAGTTACATGTTGCAATTGCTTGCTAGGAGTTTCCTGCCTGGTAACTCTATATAAGAGGTTGCCAGAGAAGAAACCTTGTCAGTTGAATTCTTGTGCTGTTGTAAGAGTGTGAATAAACGTTCCTGTTGTTTTGACCATGCCTGAGTCGGAATCCTTTGTCTGATCTAACACTGTTCCTTTCCATATCCAACTCCAAAAAGGTTGAGAGAATCCAGACTTTTCCTTCTATGTGTCCTGGCAAACTTTCAAGTGTTGAATGAACAGGAAGAAATCCATGATAGTAGCCAGCAATCTTTAAAAAGTAAACAAAGACATTAACTTGTCTCCACTTAGATAGGGCAACCCTGAGGGGGTCTGTAGAG
The DNA here is from genome assembly GCA_039707465.1 of Rhabdophis nuchalis. NCBI lineage: Eukaryota > Metazoa > Chordata > Lepidosauria > Squamata > Natricidae > Rhabdophis > Rhabdophis nuchalis. The sequence continues at coordinate 9,554,250 of CM077646.1, forward strand.
ATATATTGTGCCAATTGTTGTGCTATAACAACACAAATTCCATTCCTGACAAGCACAGGAGTCAAAGCCCTCATGAAATTCTCTCCCTCATCTGTATCTGTAGCAAAGAGGCCGATCAAGGTCCATCTGAAATGGAGGAGCAGTTGGACAATTGCTGGGTAGTGAACCTCTTCTTTGGGGGCCATCCGGTAGAAAAAGGGGAATTGACTTTTATCACTCAGAACCTCTGAAACAGTTGTGTAAGTGATCTGAAAAAGCAATGAGGAATGCTTTTGTTATCAGATCAAGATCAGATCAAGTACAAAATATTAGTTTTTAATATATCCAACTTGGAGCTCATCAACATAGAATAGTTTATTATTTTATTATTTATTTATTTATTTATTTATTATTTTGATTTATATACCGCCCTATTTCACCTAAAAGAAACTCAGGGCGGTGCACAGAAGATAAAAATCCAACAATATACAAAGTATAAAAAATAATTAAATTAATTAAATCTGTGCTAAAATTTGGATAAATAGAATTAAAACCAATAAATATCAAATTTAAAATTATTCCCTAGTCTATGTCAGGCCGGCTAGATGGAAGAAATGTGCTTTTAACATCCGACGGAAGAGTCGTAGGTCCATGATGGTGCGGATATTGGGGGGCAGGTCGTTCCAGAGTGTCAGACCCGCCACAGAGAAGGCTCATCCCCTGGGAGTCGCCAGCCGGCATTGACCGGCTGACGGACCCTGAGAAGGCCTACTCTGTGGGAGCGGACAGGTCAAAGGGAGGAATGTGGTAGGAGGCGGTCTCTCAAGTAACCAGGATCCGTGCCATGGAGTGCTTTGAAGATGATAACTAGCACCTTGAAGCGCACCTGGAAGACCACAGGCAGCCAGTGCAGCTCGCACAGGAGAGGTGTTACGTGGGAGTAGTGAGAGACTCCCAGAATGCCCCACGTGGCCGCATTCTGCACTAGCTGGAGCCTCCGGGTGCACCTCAAGGGAAGCCCCATGTAGAGGGCGTTGCAGTAGTCTAGGCGGGAAATAACGAGGGCTTGAGTGACCGTGCGTAGGGCATCTCGATCTAGAAAGGGGCGCAACTGGCGTATCATGTACACGTGATAGAAGGCCACAGCCATCACATGGTCGTCCAAGGACAGCCGTGAATCCAGGAGGACGCCCAGGTCGCGAGCCCTTTCCGCAGGGGCCAATGACTCGCCCCCGATAGCCAGCGATGGAGTTAACTGGCTATATCGAGATGCCGGAAACCACAGCCATTCGGCCTTGGACGGGTTGAGTCTGAGTTTGTTCCTCCCCATCCAGACCCGCACGGCCTCCAGACACCGAGACAGCACTTCCACGGCATCGTTGGGGTGGCCAGGGGTAGAAATGTACAGCTGAGTGTCATCAGCATACTGATGTTATTCTACCCCAAAGCCACGGATGATCTCGCCCAGCGGCTTCATGTAGATGTTAAACAGGAGGGGTGAGAGAACCGAGCCCTGAGGTACCCCACATAAAAGGGGCCTCAAGGTCGATCTCTGCCCTCCTGTCATTATTGAATAACTATTATTATTGAATAACTATCAGGCAATATCATGATACAGAATGTAAACCACAAAATGTGGTTCTTATATAAAACATAATGAAAGAAACAAATCAAGTAAAAAAAGACTAAAGAATGAAAATCATATTTATGTATCATCCCTATGGTCTACTAAAATGAGAAACACATCTGCTGTCAGGCCTGGAAGTCATCTTTTGCATGGGGCCTTCAGACCTGCCACATTTAGTGTTGTGTAAAAAAGGGAGGGGGGGATTATATGGAGTGTAAGGCTCTATTTCACTTGCTTGTTATCAGCTGCCATAGTAACGGGGGGAGGGGTTTGGGTATTTGGGAGGGGAAACATGCTGGTGGAGATGTCTCAGAATGAAGTGGGAGATTTGCTCTCATCATCTTCTGCACAGCGGAATGGACTTTGTTTAGGCCTAGTCAAGGTCAACTGTCTCTACATACCAGATGGAGGAAGCCATCTGAAGATGCACCCCACACGACACCCTTGGGGGCTGGAGATTGGGCATTCATCTTGGGGTTGTTGGGGGGACAGATTTGGGAAACTTTTGTTATGTAAAATTTCACTCCATTAGCTTCAGGTCTTACTTTACTTTCATTGCTATCATTTCATATCCAGTAAAAGTGCCTTTTCTCTAAAACTATGGAATTTTCTTGGATTTTGAAGGAGGCACATCTGACATGAAGTATGGTAGATATATAGTCATAATAACATTCCTTTCTCAGAGAGTCAAGGACATTTTGCCCTGCACCTGAAGGGGCATGACTGAGAGGCATTTCCAGTTGGAATGGGGCCTGATTGAGCCACGTGATGGGCATGTGGGTGCTGGGCAGGGTGTCTGATTTCCACTTGAGTGGGGAAAACCTGGAAGCTTTCAGATTTGGAGTTTCCCAGATGTGCCAATATGACATCTCTATTAAAATGGAACTTTGAGGAACCTCAAGCCTCAGATTCTTATTTTGTGTGTGTGTGTCTGGGGGGGGGGGGTTTCTTGGAACCCTAAAATCTGCACTGTGCAGTTCTGACCTGAAGTGTTTTCTTCCAATGAAGATCTATATAATTTTGAACTATTACCACATAGAAAATATGTCATTTTAACATAAGGATCCAGTAGGTTTTTTCTCTAATGTTTAGCCCAAGATGCTATTCTCTATCTCTCTTAGACAATTGACACCTTCTGTCTCTGGAGCTCCACAAATACAAACTTGTTCATTATAAGGGATTTGGTTAAATCTTCCCTATATAACCATTGTGTAGAGCTCATATCTTGCTTGAGTAAATGCTGCCCTAAAATGCTTAAGCATTCCCGTGTTTAAATACTTCGGAATTTGGATGGTACCCTCATCCACTTCAGTGTGCAATGGGGATGGTGTCACATGAGGATATGACTCCTTTCACTCACTCCCCCTCCCCACTGTAAATCCCAGTCCATAGTCATGGTATGTACAATGGCCATAGTAAAAAGTGGCATTTGAATCAAACAGAGAAGTAGCTCTCCCACCATCACTTGGTCTTTGTCAGCGGGCGACGCCCAGGGGAAGGGCCCTCTCTGTGGCGGGCCCAGCCCTCTGAAACGACCTTCCCCCCGATATTAGGACAACTACGGACTTCCGCTCCTTCCGTCTGAAACTAAAGACACATCTTTTTTGCTTGGCCGGCCTAGGATAGGATAGTCTCTGTTAAGATAGGATAGTCTCGGACTTCCGGTTCCGGCTCCTGCGGCAACGAGCGAGCCTAGCGCTCGCTCGGCATTTTGTTGCTTTTTCTGCCCCCCCACGGGGGCGAGACGCCCCTTTTTTGGGGGTCTCCCATAGGGCCGGCTCGGCAGGGACGCCCCCCCTCACGGCGGTGGGGGAGGCGACCCTTTTGCCGCGGCTTAGGTGAAGGAGAACATGCTGCGGGGGGTTCTCCCTTCGCCAACGGCTGTCGGCGCCATTCACTTTAATGAAGAGGGCTGAGCGGAAGAGATCGGAAGGCTTGCCGAGGCTTCAGCTGCGAGGGAGAGTGAGTTTTAAAAAGACTTTTTTTCCTTGCTGCCAGCCAGGCTGAATGGACTGGGAGGGGGGTGTTTGTTTTCAAAAAACCCCCCTCGGACTTAAGCGGCACTTAAAAATGGCTTCTCTGGAAGAGAAAGCGGAAATCTTAAATCCGGACTGTCTCTAACAAGGGAAAGTGGTATGCGGCTACTTGCAACATTGTGTCTAGGTCTGGCTGGTTAAAAAAAATTTATTTTTCTACTCTCTCCTCTGGGCTCTGAGATGGGCGGTGGAAAGTGGCTTTTCTTTGTCCCTGCCTGACTATTTTAATTATGGAAAATTTCCAGCGTCTTTTTACAATTGGGACTCTCTCTGGATATTAATGAAGAAATTTTTTTTGGATTTGTGGTTCCTTTCTGGATTACCTTCGTTATTATAACTATTGAGTTGGAAAATTGTCTCTCTCTTGGTTCCTGAATTTTACAACGTTCCAACCTTGATCTGAACTTTTGGCTCCCGGTTAGTCTCACCAGCCCCACCCTGAAAACGCCATTTTGGTGGCATTAACTCTAACAGTTAAGATGGCTCAAGAAACAGCACTGACAAGTTTAGAACAACGGATGGCTTCTCTTGAAACTGTTATACAAACTTTGGTTCAAGAAATTCAGGCCCAGCGGGCAGAAAACATCATTTTCAAGAAGGAGCTATTGGACACACGGAAGCAAACGCTGGAAATCACACAGAAGACTGAAGAATTGGAAGGGGGGCTGGTGGGGGTTAAGGGAGAGATTAAAAATGTTACTAAAGAGGTTGAGGAAACAAGTGGGCATGTGTCTAGGATTGATATGGAAAGAATGACATATTTTTTGAGATTTCAGAATGTTTTTGAGCAACCTGGTGAATGCCTCCCTGATCTTATGAGCACAATTTTAGCAGACTATTTACAAAAACCTAAGGATGAGATCAGGGGGGACATTGACCTAGCCTATAGAATTAACTCAGCATATGCCAGGATAAATGAAGTGCCTAGAGAGATACATGTGAAATTTGTTAGAAGGTCAACCAGAGAGGAAATTTTGAAGGCGCAGAGAGGGAACCCTTTAATTTACCAACAAAAAACGGTCACTATCTTGAAGCAGATTCCTAGAAAGATTCGAGAAGCAAGGAGGAAATTTTCCTTCTTGTCTAAAATTTTATTTGATCATGGGATCTGGTTCAAGTGGGTGACACCCGAAGGGATGCTGGTGTTCTGGGAAGGAGGAAGAGTGAGGATTAAAACAGTTGCTGAGGCGGAAGCCTTTCTTAAAAAACATTCCTCTGCCCTGGGGGAAGATCCAGGGGGAACGGAGGGGGCCACGGCCCCGCCCGCTGGGGGCCAGGGAGGAGAAAAAGAAGATACAATAGCCAAGAGACTTAGATCGAAAAAATAACTTTGCCTTGATTTTCCTGAACAATTTTGCATAATATTTTCTGGATTTTTTGTAAATGTCTGACAGCATGGAATTGAGAATTTAGGTATATGTACTTGCTTTTACCTTGTAGTGTTATGAAAAATGCTTTTTTTTTTGCTATTTTTTTTATTGTGTATTTTGAGGTCTCGGAAGGTTTCTTTGTATCCCTTACCCTACCCTATAGAAAAAATGTAAAACCAATAAAACTTTTTCAATATAAAAAAGATAGGATAGTCTCTGTTAAGATTAAGGGATTTTATGAGGGATTTTAGCGCAGGGACATATGTTTAATCTATTTTTAACTTAGTTATTTAGTTATTTAGTTATTTATATTTAAGGTTTTAATTCTGTATCTGTTTGGTTTTAGTTGCTTTTAATACCCTGTGCCCCGCCTCGAGTCCCCTCAAGGAGAGAGAGCGGGATATAAAAAAAAATAAAAAAAAAATCACCCATCTCACTTTACTAGAAAGAGAAAAACACACACAAACCTGTGGGACCTTGTAGGTGCCGATTAATGTTGACATCTGGATGGAGATTTCACTGTGGGCTGCATCAATAAGAACCAAAAGGTTTTCTTTCCTTCCACAGCTGTAGTTGGGAACATTGGCTTTTCCAGTAGAGAGCACATCCAACAAGGCATCTGCAGTGTAAAGTGTGCTCTTAGTGTTGTCATAGATGTTGTATCCCAGTGAGATATTCTGCAAGAGCTTGCGATTCTTGTTGACCAATTGAATGGCAAACATGAATTGGTGGGTTCTTACAAGATGAAGAAATAGCCAACTGCAAAAAAAAGTTGTCATAATCATCATTTCATTTATTCCTTTGTTTGCATAAACCTGTTGAGTTTTAAGCCAAAACTGATCCAAAACCAGAAACAAATGAGTCACCCATGACCATTTAATAGCTGTGATGATGAAAATATTGTGATAGCATAGTAGTGCTGATATCGAATAAAAAATTCATAAGTATTTCAAGTATTTCAAGTAGAATCACCATAAAAGCAAGAACATGATGTAATAATGATCAACAAAGCAATTCTAAAAAGAAATCATCCTTATACCTATGAAAAGCAGGCATCAAATATGGGCTGGAAGAGACAACTATAATCCTTTCACTAACTATGCCAAATAAAAGTTGGTATTCAAGTGAGGAACTCGGGACTGGAAGAGGAGGGAAAGATCCTCTGGATTTCTGTGTCTCTCTTTCTCAGGTTCTTTTAGGGTTTCTTCTGACCCATCCTTGGATTTGAGACTCTCACATAAGATAAGAAAAAGGAAGCATTGTAAATCCTAGTGATCAAAGAGGTTACAGATGTTTTGCATCAAAGGAATAAGTGGGAGGAGGAGGAGGAGGAGGAGGAGGAGGAGGAGGAGGAGGAGGAGGAGGAGGAGGAGGAGGAGAAAAAGAAGGAGGAGAAGGAGAAAACTGTTAGAAACATTATGGAGAGAATGCAACTCCATCCCACTGAATTACTTACTCAGGAGAAGAAATATAAGGAGCTTCATTGAACTGTAATGGCTTAAACAAAGTTATCGATGCAGTAAGAATCACATTAATGAGATGGTCTCCTGGCTTGTAATAATTCAATGGTTTTCTTCTCTCCATTTGCTTCAGAATTGTGGGGCATTTGGTTCTGAGCCTCCCAGAGTTTCTTGGGGTCAGCAAAAGCATCAGCATCAGAAGGAGAAGCATGAGGTCCATTCCTCCTTGGAGTTAATCAGTAACTTCTCTGTTCTTAAACAGCAAAAAAAATTAGAATTGAAAGCACGAGATGGAAATGACAGTGGCTTTCCTGAGTCAGACAGAGACAAATCGAACTTCACCTGCAAAGGAGAGGAAGATACGTTCAACAGCAAAGTCCCTGCCTATTCTAAAGCATGAGTGGAAGCATTTATTCTCTTCTGATGCAAGATCCCTTCCATGTTGCTTCAGTCTGATATTTACATCAAAGATTGTCACTGGAGAAGTAGCAGAGAGATCCCCATGAGCAGAACAGTGATCATTACAATGAAAAGCAACTTCTCTGGGGATCCTGAACTTCTTTCAGAGTTCCATGTGCAAAGAAGCAGTTGGAAAAAAGTTGTTGTTAGTTGCGAAGTTGTGTACGACCAATCGTGACACCATGAATAACATTCCTCCCAGCCTTCCTGTCGTCTACCATCCCCTGGGGTCAATTTAAGCTCACGCCTACTGCTTTGGTGATCCCATCCAGTTACTTCATTCTCTGTCATCCCTTTCTTCTTTTGCCCTCAGTCTTTTCCAGCATTAGGCTCTTCTCCATTAAGTGGAAAAAAGTATGTTGGTGAAAACACACAGTTTCATCACTGGAGTCATTGTTCTACAATGGGACATGCCCTTTCTACCAGAACATTTTAGGAAATTAATATTGGAGGGTGAAAATTCAACTCGTAGAGAAAGTCTTCTGATGTCCTTCGAGATGATATTGCCTTTACTTTTCAATATTAGTGGGAACCATTGGGAAGATCATCCCCAATCCTTGCTCTTTGGTTCTACAGTATATTGATGATACTACTCCTGAATGTTCCACCCACATACTTGGTCAATGCTTTGAATAAATGGGTGTGTGTGGCTGAGATATTAGAGCAGAACTGGTCCATGTAACTCTCCTTTCTTTGGTGCCCCATCACTCTCAGTGGCCAAAGAGGACTTAAAGGAACTGAAAGAAGACACAAGATGTTTGGAGCATTGTGGGTGCTCAGCAAAGGACAATCCAACAGAAGTTGGAGCTTCTATTAAGGACTATCTTGCCCTTAAGGGAGGAAAACAGTCAGTACTTATCCCTTTTGTTAACTCAGATAGCTTCTCCACATGGCCCTGTTTTACTTGACATGAGTCCTCTTGGTTACAGGGGGCTCAGACAACCTCTTGTAGTGGTGTGTGGAGGAGTTTGTTCACCATCTGTTTTACAGTTGGATAGATTTACTCATACTTTGATGTCAGCCATGTTGCAGGACCAGTAGAGGTTCCTGGGGAGATCACTTGTTTATCTGGGAATGGTTTGAACCTGGTTTCTGCCGGGATTGCGCAAATTAGTGGTGGGGGTGGGAGGCTCCACCTACCTCCCCGGACACTTCTGCACATGTACAGAAGTGACACGCATGTGCATGAGCAAACCGGTAGTAAAAAAAAATGGTAACCCACCATTCATCTCAAATTTCATGCCATGTGCAAGGTTTTCAACCTTTCAGATCCTCTCATATGGATTAAGAGAAATCTGTTCTTATTATACGTCATTTCATAGTCTGTTCATCTTAGACATATTGTCCTGCATGGACAATATATTCAAAATGAAAGATGGGTTTTTTTTAAAAAAGGTGAATCAACAAACATAAAAACTTTAAGAGATAACAAATACAGTACAATAAAAATAGCAGAGTTGGAAGGAACCTTCTCTCCTTATTTAATTTCCACCCATTGCTTCTTGTTCTACCTTCAGGTGCCTTGGAGAATAGTTTGTTGCAACCCCTGACATATTGGAACACTGCTATCATATCTCCCCTAGTCCTTCTTTTCATTAAACTAGACATACCCAGCTCCTGCAACTGTTCTTCATATGTTTTAGCCTACAGTCCCCTAATCATCTTTCTTGCTCTTCTATGCACTCTTTCTAGAATCTCCACATCTTTTTTACATTGTGATGAACAAAACTGAATGCAGTATTCCACGTGTGGCCTTACCAAGGCATTATAAAATGGTATTAACACTTTACGTGATCTTGATTCTATCCCTCTGCTTATGCAACCCAAGACTGTGTTGACTTTTTTTGGCAGCTACTGCACACTACTAGCTCATATTTAAATGGTCATACAATGGGTTGACCTCTGAGTAGCAGATCAGATGTCCTAAATTACAACCCACATTCTACCTGTCACAGTCAGGATGGTTGTACCTATCCTGTCAGTTTCCTCTCTCCCTTAAATTCCCAGTTAATTCTTGTTGGCCACGGTGAACAAATCAATGTTCACCCCTTTTAGATAAGAAATGTAATTCCAGGACAAAAACTAACCCAGAGACATCAGAAACTCAAGGACTCCCAAGCAAACCTCCCAAGCACTTGGCAATCATTGGGGGAAGGGGAGAATTCTCAAAAAAGAATCTCACTGATGAGTAGATCAAAGAGGTACCACTACCCCAATTACATTTAAAAGGAGGAGGAGGGAGGAGAGGGAGAGGGAGGAGGAGGAGAGGTGGTGGTGGTGGTGATGGTCCACAAATTTCTGGCAGGGTGTGGCAAGAAATCATGTCTCATCATGGATTATACTGTGGGAATTGCCAACATGACAACATGACTCTGTTTATTTAGTGCAATAACTGACTTCAGAATATAAAGTTTCTTAGTCAAGTCTCATCCCAAAATTGACCTTTCAAGAAAAATTAGGAAATAAATTCACAATATAAATAAAATTCATTCACAAGTAATTTTAAAATCAGCTCCAGCCAGGATTCATATATGGAGACCTAATAGAAAATTAGGGAGATTGTTAGCATCCCCTCTATGAAACTATATCATCTAGTTGGATCGGGAAGCAGCCCTTCTCTCTGGCATCCTCTGCCTTTTGAAAGAACCTCCCTGGAGATCTAGATGGACCCAATTACCTTAAGATTAGATCTATTGCTGTTATTGATGTTGATGTATCTTTAGTGATTGATTGATTGATTGATTGATTGATCAATTGACTGATTCCTGGCAAAACTGGTTCCAAACTGCTTTGCACTCCTTCAATTGTTATTCCCCCTCCCAAATTCCTACCATAGAAGCATACAGGTTTATTGCCCATCTGTCTCCCTCCCCCCCTCCTTTGATGACAAGGTTGCAGCAAGACAATTGCTTCCTTGAAGAATATGACTGATGATACACCTTAGGGGAGGGGGAAACAGGGTCAGAGCCAGGACATACATTAATTGGGATCAGAGTTGGCTTCCCTTGGAATGTGCCAACATGAAGCTCCTAATACATAATTGGATTTCTTTGGAAGCTTGGCTCAAGGTTCATGATTTCCTTCCAACTCTGCTATTGTATTGTATTGTATTGTATTTAATTGGGGCATCAGTTGGAATCCTGACACTAGGTCTCAAAGTTCTTCTGTGTACTTAGCCACTCCCCTCCGATCCTGATTCATGGTTATGATGTGATTTATAGATTTGCAATCTGCCAGGGAGTCTTCCAAACATTTATGGAGTGCTGCCAGGAAGCAGTTGAATTTTCTCAGCTCCACAGTGTCGTTATTGTGGAAAATGATCATCCATTGCGCTGCAACCCCTTCTATGTCCATGGTGACACATTTGACCTTGGCACCTTCAATGGTTCTCTCCAATCCATACTCCTGCATGTAGGTCCAAACCTGAGCCAGGAAGAATCCCAGTTGCTGGGGATCCCTTTTAAACTTCCCATCCAACTGCTGTGCCTTGCAGGTGGTTCTCCTCCCTGGGGCTATCCCTGCAGAGGATTTGATACAGATGGCAGCTCCTGGTGCTGGACCAGTAGTGGCTGCTGCCGCCATTAGGCTGGCTGAGGTGCTGGCTGTGGTGGTGGATGTTGTTGCTCTGGCTCCCATTGTGGTTGGAGGTCATCAGGTTGTATAGCCCTGCCCTGGTGTTTACACACCTTCAGGTTCTTGAAAGCCCCCTGAATGAATTTGATGGCCTGCTCCATCATCCAGTCATCTTTTTTGAATTCTTCTCCCTCTCATTCAATACAATAGAATACAATAGAATACAATAGAATAGCAGAGTTGGAAGGGACCTTGTAGGTCTTCTAGTCCAACCCCCTGCGTGGGCAGGAACCTTATACCATTTCAGACAAATGGCTATCTAACATCTTTTTAAAGACTTCCAGGGTTGGGGCATTCACAACTTCTGGAGGCAAGCTGTTCCAGAGGTTAATTGTTCTAACTGTCAGGAAATTTCTCCTTAGTTCTAAGTTGTTCCTCCTTTTCCATCCTCCTTTTCCATTCCTCCTTTTCCATCTCCATTCGTTCTTCCTGCCAGCAACTGCCATAGATTCTATAAGTGAAATTCATCCCCATGGGCTTCTATTCCCATTCCTCCTTTTGTCCAATGCCCAGAGACCACCTGGATCTCAGCAGATTGCCACAACATTCCACCTCTCCTGTCCATTCAGAAAGATCCAGTCCCTCTTCAAAGCTTTCCCTCAGCTTTCAATCTTCCGCTGATTTCTCCTTATCATGTGCATAGTCCCCATGGTAGAGATGATGACCTCTCCAGGTTGACCACCATATCAGATTCCACCTAATGTCAGGCCTTAGAATCCCTTAGAAAAGTAAAACTCACAACTCCATTTGTCTGCAGTGAAAATAACTTTTATTTAAAAATGCTGGCTGCAGTAAAGTCAGGAGGAATCTGAAGTTCCTGTGTAGCAATAAAAAATGAAACCCTCAGGTCTCCATCCCTCCCTCATGTCTAGTCTGTCTTTAGTCAATCCGATATCACAGAGATATTTTGGGAAATGCTGAGGTGTTTGGGCTGGTGAAATTCCACACTTAGAATGAATGACCATGAAGATTCCTGGCATGAACTGGTTCCAAACTGTTTTGCACCCCTTCAACTGTCATTCCCTCCTCCCAAATTCCCACCATAGAAACATAGGTTTAATACCCAACTGCCCCCTTCCATTCCCCAATCCTTTGATGGCAGAATGTTTGCAAGGTATCAAGCCAATGATGGAGGACCTCATAAAACTAATGGAATAGCTTGCGTTCAGAAGTTGTGGGTGCTCCAGCACTAGAGGCTTTAAAAAGTTGGTGGACAATCATTTGCCTCAAATGGTACAGTGTCTTCTGCTCAAGCAAGGTGTTGGACTAGAAGACCTCTAAGGTTCCTTCCAAGTTTATTGTTCTACGTCAAACAGAGGCAAATGAAAAATATAAACCAACAACAAATTGCAATAGGTAGCTAAATGTCATGATCCTAAGAAATAATTTCATTATCAGTTCCCTACTTTTATCATTAGATGTTCCTTAGTGTTTAGTTCTGGTCTCAGGAGGATAATGTAGCACTTGGGCAAGAAGATGCAGCCTAGCAGTCCAGCACTGGAGGCCAAGATGGAGAAGACCTGAACGGCCACCATGGACTTTCCTTTGATGCTCAGGTAGGTGGGCAGGAAAGAGACCCAGACACTGCAGAAGACAAGCATGCTGAAAGTTATCAGTTTGGCTTCATTGAAGGCCCCAGGCAGGTTCCTGGCCAGGAAAGCCACTATGAAGCAAATGGCAGCTAGGAAACCCATGTAGCCAAGGACAACATAAAACATGGTAACAGAGCCTTCATTGCATTGAAGGATGATCACTCCAGGCTGGGAGTGCATGTCAGAATCAGGGAATGGGGGAGAAACTCCCAGCCACATGGCACAAATGAAAATTTGGATACCAGAACAAGAAAGGATGATGGAGTTGGCCAAGCTCTTCCCCAACAAACTTCTCATCCTGTTCCCTGGTTTTGAGGCCAGGAAGGCCAGCACCACCATAATAGTTTTGGCCAACACAGAAGACACAGCTACTGAGAAGACAATGCAAAACACTGTTTGTCGCAGAAGACAGGTGGCTTTCCTTGGTGGGCCAATGAAGAGAAAGGAGGACAAAAAACAAAGCAGGAGGGAGATCAGGAGGGTGAAGGAGAGGTCCCGGTTGTTGGCTTTGACAATGGGAGTTTCTAGGTATTTAAGGAATATGATTAAAATGAGACTTGTGGTTAGGAACAAGAGTAGAGCAAAGGAGATAAGGATGATAGCCAGATGTTCTTCATAGGACAGGAAGGTTATTCTTTTGGGGATACATTGGACTTGAAGCTTATTTGGATATTTTTCATCCGGACACTTGGAGCATTTTCCAGTATCTGAGAAAACAAAGTAACATTTCTTTCATATTCTTTCAAATTTCACAAAAACCTTTATATAAGATGGTGATACTGAGAGATAGGAAAGTCTCAGTAAATGATCACATACATACACTACAACACAGAAAAACATCCCCAACATGTTTGTTTGTTTGTTTATTAAATTTCTGTCAGATGATGGACAAATGTTTCTGCCAACGATGTTTAAACTCCATTAGGGGTAATTGATCCACAATCTCAAACCATGCTCTCAATAATCTGCTCTAAGAAGATTGGACACAGGATGAAAGTTCTCTAGCATGGTTGGATCCATGGAATTCCTCTTGAGAAGGGTTGCAACACTGCTTACTTCAGGGGAGATTGTTCAGTCCCTTCCAGGTAAAACTCATTAACTATACTGAAATTGAAAGTATCTTCAAACTGTGGGGCCTTCTAGAAATCTCTTAAAATGTTATATTTTCCAACAGTCTTGGGGATCACCTGACAAGAGAGCCTTGAGTACTCTTCTTTTGATTTCTTAGTTCTCGTTCTTTAAATTTTTAATTTGTGATTTAATTGTGTACCACCAAAAGTCACTTTGTGTGAAGTACACAAACATATAAATCTGATGAATAAATTTGAATAGAAAGAGATATTAAGGGAGATTAATTTGTGAAGGAATTCAAGAAGAGGAACTGAATTTGTTATCTGCCAAGTTTCTTTACCCAATGAAAATGAGAAGATGAAGCAATGTATTTCCATCCTTTCTAGATTTGAGAACACTTTTAAAGAGAGAATGAATTCACCATTGGTATCCATTTGTAGATTGTTCTTTTATTAGTTCTCCTCCCCCCACTACTTTCTGTTCCTTTTAATCCCAGCATTGTATGTTAGCATTTTTTTCATTTCAGAACCACAATTATATTCCTTTTTGTTATTGATGATGTTCAAGCAGTTTTTATCTCAATATTCAACAACAATGCAAAATGGAAGTTAAGAAAAGTTGGGAAGGAAATATCCACTTGATGTTTTTATCCTGAATTCTGTGTTTGGTTTTCATTTGTTCCTTGAACCCAACTTCTCTCCCTCCATTGTTCCTCCCAGTTAGATATTTCAGCTTATAAGAATTTAGGATCTTAATAAAGAGTAATTGATTAAATGCATGATAGATTTATCTTTTAGCCTGTAATGTAAAGTTGATTTGGATGAGCAAAGCACATTGATCTAAAATCATTCCTCAAGTTACAGAGAATTCATATATTTCTAAGAAAGATAAATATGGATGGACACATCCAAATTGGCAAATAAAAGAGAGATTTCCTAACCAATCCACAATCTCCTTCTTCTTAAATTCATCCTTGAAAATCTTTTTATTTTGTCTCCCTTTAGGGAAGAAATTGGACACCATGAAAATTAAAAACAAAACCATCAAACTTATTTGACTAGTTAAGATATATATTGATCAAAGTGCTCTGGATGAATTCAGAAAGTTTCCTTATATTGTCACCCACCTTCTTGAGTGGAGATGGTCCCCTCTGGACAAGGAACGCAGTCGTAGCAGCAAAATGGCTCTCCTTCTCGAGCCTTCCTGACAAATCCAGGCTGACATTTTTCCACACATTTGGACTGAGGCAGAGACTGAGAAGAGAAAGAAATAAATGGCAAATGAAAGATGTTACAATCACCATCTACGGAACATGGCGGTGGACAGGACCATTAGCCAAGTAGTCCCCGGGCTTCAGATAGAAAATTATGAAATATCTGATCACTTCCAAATGATTGCAGGAATACAATTGCAGGCAGATTTAGTTCCTCCATTTTCTTGGGGTATATCAGATTGTAAAAATAGACATTTCTACTTAATAAAGTCTGGAGGAATAAAATTGGGAAAAGATTTAAGCATTAGTGACAACCAGTGGATTCCTCCTCATAGTAGAATTAACATGCATTCTTCCATTATTCCTATAGGTATTCACTTATTTTAAATTTTAGACTAAACTCTATTGTAAAAGATGTACTAAATTTCTATTCCTCATTTTTATAAAGATGAGGTGCAATAGGATACTATGGTTGATGGTATCGAAAGCCCCTGAGAGATCTGACAGGACCAGGATAGAGGAACAACCGCTATCCCGAGCCCTCCAGAGATCATCTACCAACGCGACCAATGCCGTCTCCGTGCTGTGTCCGGGTCGGAAACTGGACTGGCGCGAGTCTAGATAGGCAGTTTCCTCCAGGTCCTGGGGGAATTGTCGTGCCACCATACTCTCAACAACCTTCACCAAAAAGGGAAGGTTGGAGATTGGACGATAGTTGGATAATAAAGCTGGGTCCAGGGAGGGCTTCTTGAGGAGGGGCCTCACCAATGCCACTTTCAAGACGGCCGGCAAGAACCCCTCACTTAAAGAAGCATTTAGAACCCCCTGGAGCGAGCCTCATGTAACCTCCCGGGAGGCCTGTACAAGCCAGGAGGGACACGGGTCCAATAAACATGTGGTGGCCTTCAATTGCCCCAGTATCCTGTCCATGCCATCGGGGGTCATGGGGTCAAACTCAGCCCAAACAGCGGTCTCAAGGCCTATCTCTGTCACCCCGCCCAGACTAGTCCAATTGGAGGCTAGCTCGCTCCGGATCTGAATGATTTTATCCTGCAGATAAGATCCAAATTCCTCTGCACGAGCCTGCAAGGGAGCCTCCCGCGGCCTCTGGTGAAGGAGGGCGCGGGTCACCCTAAACAGGGCGGCAGGGCGATTATCTGCGGATGCGATGAGGGCAGCGAGTTGGTCTTGCTTCGCCGCTTTCATCACCACTAGGTAGGTCTGCAAATGTGACCTTACCTGTGTTCGGTCAGATTCGTCATGGGTGGACCTCCAGATGCTCTCTAGGCATCTCTTCTGGCGTTTCATTTCCCTCAGCTCCTCGGAAAACCAAGGAGCCAAGGTAGATCGATGCCGGGTGAGAGGCCTCAAAGGCACGACCCGGTCCAGGACCCCCGTGGCCACACTATTGCAGGCGACCACTAGGTCCTCAGTTGGGTGGCAGGTCAGGGATTCAGGTATTGGCCCAAGTTCCATCTGGAACCTTTCTGGATCCATCAGGCGCCTGGGGCGGAACCATATTGGCACTTCTGGCTCCGCCTCCCCATGGTGGGGTGTCACAGTTGGAAAGTCAAGCTGGAGGAGAGAGTGATCTGACCATGGCAGGAGTTCGATGACTAATTCCCCTAATCCTAGACCACTCGTCCACTGGCCAGAGGCAAAAACAAGGTCCAAACGGTGTTCCCCGGTGTGCATGGGGCCATGAATTACTTGGGTCAGTTCCATGGGCATCATGGAGGCCATGAACTCCCAGGCCACTTCAGATGTCTCACCTACCGATGGCAGGTTGAAATCCCCCATGACTAAAAGCCTGGGAGTATCAACCGCCATCTCAGCGATCACATCGAGGAGCTTGGGCAGGGCTGCTGAGGTGTAGCAAGGAGCCATGTACACAATCAGAAAATCACAATCAGCTGCCTCCCATGACCCCACTTCACATAGAGGGACTCACAACTGGCTGTCTGCGGCACAGAGGTCTCACTCGGCTCAAGACCTTCCTTAATGATAACCGCCACTCCCACACCCCTGCCCTAGGCCCGTGACTGATGGAATGCCCAATAACGTGGTGGACACATTTCTACGAGGGGTACTCCTCCCTCGTGGCCCAACCAGGTTTTGGTAATACCCACCAGGTCCGGGTCCCCCTCCGATGCTAAGTTGTAGATGAGGGGGGCTTTGTTGGCCACGGACCTGGCGTTGCATAGCATCAGCCTAGGGCCCCGGCTCTGAAATCCCTGACCTCCTGGATTGCAGGAAGAGCCCTGGGAATGAGAGTGTGCAACCGCTTGTAAACAGCGCCCTCCCAATGATCCCCGGCTCCCGCCATACCTCCCCCTCCCCCAGACCATCCTGATTGGAAGGCTCCCTGTTGACTCAACCCTAGCGCCCCCTCCCAATATCAGACCTAACAGCCTCCCCATCGAGGTCGCGAACCGGCCTAGAGATGTTAATATGTGGGGCAATTCCTTTACCCACATCTATTTTCCCATGTAACCCCCGCCCCTCCCTGGGACCCCTTAAAAACCGAATTAAAAAATTCCCCCCAAAACTCCTTAAGTTCCGTTTTCGCCACCTCTCGGGATTTAAAATTCCATCATACAATTAGGAGACACAAAGTAATAGGGAAATGCTCACCCATATTCACTATTAGTTTGATCTGGAGCCTTGAGGGGCTTTCTCTGACTTGTGCAGTTCCAACCAACTATTTTACCTTCCTCCCCCCAAGCATTCCCACTCTCTCTTCCCACCTCCCTCCAGGGTTCATGGCAAACTAGGGCTGAACACTTCTGACATTTAGTCTGATTTGGAGCCTCCCAGGGTGCCTGAAGGGAGCTAAGGCTCAAGAGAAACAATTGCATGCAAGCGATTTTCAGATGAAGTGAACTCTTAAAAGCTAATGCTGAGATCTAAGTAATATTTCCCTTGAAATTGTCCCTCATTACTTCTGATACCAGGAATTTTTGCACCAAAGTCTTGTTTTCTTAGTTCAGTTTTCAGGTCATTATCGTGGCAAGATGGGCAGAAAATAATTTTAATCAATCAATCAATCAATCAATCAGTTCATATTCGACCAGTCATTATTATTTCGTGTAAACTGACATCCTTGGACCTCCTTTCTAAATTCCACAAACCCAGTGGGATTAAAGAGAGGCATGTATAGCTATGACCAGCTCTTGGCTGATTAAAAACCTCCCAGACCTTGAGTCTGAAATTTTGAGAGACCTCCGACTCCAACCAATTCATTGGGACCAACAGAACTTCCATCCGGTCTTGATTCCATTTCATCAGATTGAGACCAAACCTGAACGCAGGCCCTGGTCACCAGAATTGTCTTCATCTTTGTTATTTGAAGACAAGTAAGTAGTGAAGCTGAAGCTAGTAACACCAAAATCCTCAGCATATGACCACCTCACTCACCGGTTTTATGGAGGTAGTAAACCTCAGAAGGGACATAAAATGGCAGAGATTTGTGTCCTAAGTAATAATCACCCCAAATCTCATTTTGGATATAGCTGAATCACCTTATAACAGTATTCAGCATTATAGCTTCTGAAGGAAATCTTGGTCAATAGAATTGAAGCTTCCCTATCTAAGAAAATAATAAAAGTTTTACTCCACACATTCAATTCTCAGTCAAGGTTACCTACCCTTTTGACTAGGTTTAGTCCACTTGAAATCAGAGGTGGTATTCAGCAGGTTCTGACTAATTGTTTGAATAGTTTGGAGACTCAGTAAATAGCACCTCTGACTGGCCCCAACCCCATTTATTCTCTGCCGAGTCCCAAGTAATGGGGAGGAAATGGGGATTTTGCAGTATCCTTTCCTGACATGCCCATCAAACCATGTCACACCCACCAAGCTACGCCCACAGATCTGGTAGTAATTTTGAATCCCACCACTGCTTGAAATGGATTGTAAGTCTTGGGGGGGGGGTATCATTTTCCTCACCTTGTTCAGCAACTTTAGTTGTGACAAAGCATCTTGGTTGATTATCAGTCTCTGCCTTTCAAAAGTCCCCAAATACTTTTTGATGGGATCCTCCTTGGGGAGAACTACTGCACTAATGACATTCAGATCTGCTGCTAGGTTTCCATTTTTGTCCAAGTATACCTTCATCAAAGAAAGATTGTACAATTCCTTCTTCTTTAGAAAGAGATGGAACTAGAATGAAAACATGGAAGAATTTTAAAGTTAGAAATCTTGTTTTCTTATCTCACATATTCTTTTTACATTGGAATCTCTCTTTTACAGTTGTTTAACTGGCAAATATTGTCAGTTGGGAGAACAGGTGTTTCCTCTATCTTCAAAACTAAAGAACAAAGTTTCAGTAATGTTTCTCAATTGCATATTGACAAACAATATAGTAAGGAGATATAATCGACAGAAATTGTCAATTTTAGGAAATATTTTCAGTCACAAATCAATTGAACTAAACCCCCAACTAACTAGAGTATTCATAAACTCCTTGAAAACAACAGGGTTTTTTACCAGAAAGCAAGCAGTTTTTAAGAAGAAAGTTGCAAGGCTAATCTTCATTCTGTTAGAGCAGAGAGGAAAAGTGACCAGATGAACTAATTCTATTTTATTGTAAGACTATTAACAGTAACTTGCAAGTGTGAAACTATAAATCTTTCATCACCTCTTTTGACAGTCAAAAAAATTAGCGAGGCCCTTTCTCTGCCTGTGAGTTTCTTTCTCTGCCTGTTACACAGCTGTGGGTTCATTCCCCCCCTCCTCCCATCCTATCTTCCCAATGCAGCCTCTCTTTCTCTGGTCCTCCACACTCACTCCGACATATCATTTCATTTCCTTAATAGATTTTGTGAATGCTGGAGATATACATTGTTTTCAGCAAAGAATTAACCAAACTCTTCATGATGTGATGAATGGGGATCTAGTTAATTGAGAACTGGATGATATGAGATAGTTAAGTGGATAGAACTGTCTTAAAATTCTACCCAAATACATTTTAATCTTACTGATAAAATTCGGGATTTATCAACAACAATTAGATCTTGGCCATTGATTTTTCTATATTTTCATTAATAAAGGATGTAAGTAAATCTTGATTTTATGATGACAAACATATAATAATGTTTGGACAAAGCTATCTTTATCCCCTTTTAAAAAATCTCAGCTTCCACAAAATAAAAAAAAATGATTTCCTGATAGAGAGAGGTGCATAAGTGCTACTTTTTTCCTATGTTACATGTTTGACATGCCTGATCTAGGAAATGATACGAGTGTATGTTTCAAAACACAAAGGTATGGCAGCAACAAATCTATATCTTTCTTTAATATTTCATTTGTAGTTTTCTCACATTATTCTTTATGTTGAATGGTTACGTCGCGACGGTACGGATGTGCGGCCTTGAAGCTCTGAGACCGCCACCAATACTATTGCCACTGGGTGGTCCAATCGGACCTAAACCATCCCGAAGAGACAGTGAACAGAAAAACTACATCTTGCTGATCTAAGGGGCCCCACAGAGCCCCTGATTGGTGTCCACAAAAGGCAGCCTAAGCTGATGAAGTTGGGAGAGTTCTGGAATGGAAGGAAAAGAGAAAGTGTGTCCATCTAGTGAGAATTTTTTCCGTTTTGAAAAAGACTGCCCTCCAATTTTTTTAAAAAAATAATTAAATCCTTAAGTAGAAGTAAGCGGTGAAATTTACCTGCAGTGGATTGCCTCGGAAAGTGTTCTTTTTTTGTGTAATTATATTTTGTGGATTGAAGTGCTTTCAACATTTTTTTTTTAAGTGAACAGACCGGTTTTTCTTCTATTTTTTGTGGCTTTACTTTTTATTTTTTAACCTAAGGACTAAATCATCTTCGTTATTTTAACAAAGTTTCTACTTTTGGTTATTAAATTTCATTCAAGAAATCAAGCCGAAAATAATATCAGAAAGTGAAAGGAAGTGAAACTGTCACTCGGAGGCTAGAGGCTAGAGTTTTTTTAATTACACACTTGCTCTTGTTTCCCCTTTGATCTTTATTTATTTATTTATATTTTATTTTATTAAATTTATATCCCGCCCTTCTCCAAACGGACCCTTACTGACTCCGTACTTCAAAGCTGTGTAGTCAAGGACACAGAGAGTTTACACAGAGGTCCTTTGAGAGCTTTATTGGCACGAGAGGGGAAAAAACAGAATCTTTTTCTCTTGAAGATTACAAATGTATTTCCATTTGAGCTAATGATTTGTGTGTGTGTGTATGTGTGTGTACTGGTTTAATTAAAGGAATTTGGCTACAGATGGTAAACAGGGAAATGAGAAAAAGACTTAGAAATTTTGTTAATTAATCCATATTTTGAATGTGTTATAAAGGTGTAAGGTTATTGGATATATGAAAGTTGATAACAAAAATTAATTAAGTTTTATAATTAGTAAGTAACAATTTGATAATGTCAGTTTGTAGTTGTGTTTTTAAATGTGGATTATTTTAGGCAAAAGGATGTTAAAATAACTTTAGTTAAAGGAGAACTACGGTATGTTGACAGTAAGATTTATAAAGAATTTAAAGCACATAATCTGATATGAATTATAAATGAGGATAGTGGAAGAGATGCACAAAAGTTATTTGTAACTAATTGACACACTTTCTACAAGATGTAATGAAGATGATTCTTTTTTTGTTTGTTTGTGCTATTTGTTCAATTAAAATAAAACATTTTTGGAAAAAAAACAGATTAGGAACACTAGTTAAAATAGGGAAGTGAGCACCTGTCTACCCTAGACGAGTTCAAATCACCAGGACCGGATTGATTACACCCCAGGGTTCTGAAGCAACTGGCAGACAAGATCTCAGAACCACTGAACTATATCTTTCAGAGATCCTGGAACACTGGAGAACTGCCAGAGGACATGAAAAAAGCTGATTTATTATTTTTTTATTTTTTTTATTTTATTTATATTTATATCCCGCCCTTCTCCACAGAGGACCCAGGGCAGCGCACAGGAAACTTAAAAATATACAAAAGTATATGTGGTTCCATTTTCAAAAAAGGAAAAAAGATTATAGACCTATCAGTCTGACTTCAATATCAGGGAAGATTCTGGAAAAGATAATCAAGCAACGAGTCAGAGAACACCTACCATGTTTCCCTGAAAATACGACAGGGTATTATATCTTTTTGACATGAAATATGGCCTTGGACTTATTAGAGGGGGAGGGCTTATTGTTTTAGGGTTGCCAGGCGGCTGCTCCTGTCTTCTGGCAGCCTATCCATAACCATAGAACACACTCCTAGAGTGGCCACTGCTGGAAGAATTGGAAGCCAAATTCTGGAGTTTAGAAACCAGAGAAGAAGTTTTACTTTGAGCTCGATGGCACCAGCAGCAGCGACAGTGCCCTAGTCCTGCAAGAAGAGCTGGCCAAGGGCATGGTGAGGCAGGGAGGCATGCGAGCTGGGGGGGCAGAGCAGGTGCTCGCACAACCCCTCTCCAGCCAGGCAGAACTCCATGCATTGACCTAGGCGGTATCCTGTATTTGCCAAGCCACGGGAGCTGGGGTGCAGGTGGAGTCACATGGCTTGGTGCCTTTGGGATACTGCTAGGTCGATGACTGGTGCTCTGCCTGGCTGGAGGGGGGGTTGTCCAGGGGGCTTATTTCCAGGGGAGGGCTTATATTTTTGCCCATGAGGAATAATGTGGTATGGCTTTATTAGTAGGACATGAGGTAGTTTTGGGGAAACACGGTAGAAGCAAACAAATTAATAACCAAAAACCAACATGGGTTTGTCAAAACTGGCAGGAGTAGCCAACACTCCAGAAGATAGGCTTAAGATACAGAAAGATCTTGACAAACCTGAACATTGGGCACTATCTAACAAAATGAAATTCAATGGTGAAAAAAGTAAGGTTCTACATTTAGGCAAGTAAAACAAAATGCACAGGTACAGAACAGGTGGTACCTTGCTCAATAGTAGCAACTGTGAGAGGGATCTTGGAGTCCTAGTGGACAACCATTTAAATATGAGCCAGCAGTGTGCAACAGCTTCCAAAAAGAGCCAACACTAGGCTGCATAAGCAGAAGGATAGAATGAAGATCACATGAAATGTTAATGCCACTTTATAATGCCTTGGTAAGGCCATACTTGGAATACTGCATTCAGTTTTATTCACCACGATGTCGAAAAAGATGTGGAGACTCTGTAAAGAGTGCAGAGAAGAGCAACAAAAATAATCAGGGGACTGGAGGCTAAAACATATGAAGAACAGTTGCAAGAACTGGGTATGTCTAGTTTAATGAAAAGAAGGACTAGGGGAGACATGACAGCAGTGTACCAATATCTCAGGGGTTGACACAAATAAGAGGGAGTCAAACTATTCTTCAAAGCACTTGAGGGTAGAACAAGATGCAATGGGTGGAAACTATGTAATCAAGGAGAGAAGCAACTTAGAACTGAGGATAAATTTCCTGACAGTTAGAACAATTAATCAATGGAACAACTTGCTCCAAAAGTTGTGAATGCTCCAATACTGGAAGTTTTTGAGAAGTTGTTGGATAGCCGTTTGTCTTAAATGGTTTATGTTTCCTGCCTCAGCAAAAGGTTGTACTAGAAGACCTCCAAGGTCCCTTCCATCTCTCTTTTTCTATTCTATTATATAATAGAGCAGTAGTAATATTTTAATGATATGAGAATAACCATATTATTAATTTGAACATAATGTTATTAATAATCCAGTGGAATCATTCCAGGTCATCTTGTGGCAACCACACATGGAGAAGGCGTTGCACAAAATATCCATCAGTTGTACGTGAGGACAAAGAAGGAAGAGATCAAAGGGGCTGCTTTTAGCCTTGAAGAAAGACAACAAGGAGAAGAGCCATGTTGGTTTTCAGGAGCCTAAAATCAGAAGGAATCTGGGAACATTTTTTCAAATATACAAAACGTCTTAATTGTAGAACGGAGGATTCAGCATTATTCCATTATGCACAAGATGTTGAACTGAAGCTTAAGATCTTAAACAACCAAACTCAGAGAGCAGGAATTTGAAAGGAATTTATATTTTGATGGCTCCTTGTTGGGACCCCCATACCTTCCATGGCTGCAGCCATGGAGCCCCCAATCTCTCTTTTCTCTTCTTGCTTCTCCTCTTGGATTTGGATGCAGCATTTAAGGCATAAGCCAGAATCTTAATGATACTGTAAGTATAGCCGCCATTTGAGATCTGCAGCCTATTCTTTTTCTCTTGGGTCTCCAGTGGGGCTTTCTGGGTGCATCTTCTTTGGCCTTTGACAGAAAAGACGTGTCTTGAAACAGAACAGTGAAAATACTCAGCTTGAAATTCAGGATCCACAAAGAAAGGATCTTTATAGGCATCATCTTCTCTCCAATTCTTTTTCCATTGAAGAGGAAAGGTCCAAATACTATGGATGTACTTGTAATGCCTGTTCTTTCCCATTGAATATACTCCCACCATTGTCATGATCAAGACTTTCCCTTCAATGGGTCCTGGCAAACCCATAAATGTTAAATGGAAAGGAAGAATTCTGTGAGTAATGGACTCAAATTCTATGAAGTGAACAAAGACATTGACTTGTCTCCACTTAGAGAGGGCATCCCTGAGGGCTGCTGTATTTCCAGTCACTGAGAATTGATGGGATAGAACTACACAAATTCTATTCCTGAGAAGCATAGGAGTAAAAGTCCTCATGAAATGCTCTCCCTTCTCTGTGTCTGGTGCAAAGAGACCAATCAGGGTCCATTCAAAGTGGAGGAGCAGTTGGACAATTGCTGGGTACTGGATTCCTTCTTTGGGGAGCATCGGATGGAAAAAAGGGAATTGACTTTTATCACTCAGAGCCTCTGAAGGAATTCTAGCACTGACCTGAAAAAAAACAATGAAGAGTGCTGTGTAATTTGGGGTCACAATGTTTAGCTTTTAATAAATCCATTTTTTGATCATGCTACATATTAGAACAGTTTCTTGTTGATTAGTCATTAGCCATACCAAGAGACAGAATATAAAAGGCAGAACATTAACAGGACCATGTGTAAAAGTAGATTGTTTTTTTAAAGTAAAATAGAATAAGCATGAAGAATAAAGATAGTATTTTTATCATTCCCCAAATTTACCACAATCAGACCGCATGAGGCTCTCAACTGAACCAATTTCCTCCAAAAAAAGGGCTGTATGATATATATTTGTTGGATTCTGATCCACACAGGAAATATGGTGTTTATATGTTAGAACCCCAATAGATCATTTCTCTATAGTCCAAGATATTGATCTCCCTCTTTTTTATATAATTGGCACCCAAGTAATAGATGTGTTACATCTTCTATCTCTGGAACTCCATAAAAACAAGTTCATTCATTGTAAGGGATTTGCAAGATTTAACTCAATACTTGCCAATTTGGAAGGCATATATGTAGCAGTTCATGCATTTAAATATGCCAATCTTACTGAGGATGACCCTATTTTTCTCTGTTTTGAAAATCTTGGATTCTTTCTGAAGCAATTTTTTTTTAGTTTTGTCTCCAATTGTAAAAAGACAGGGAGACCAGAGTAATATAATTTGTCAATTGTACACTTCAAGATCTTTTTAACGTAAATTTGTTTGTTTTAACAGAGTTTTGGGACTCCAACAGTTCCATATCATTAATTTCATTTTAAAAATGCCCTAATTTTTGTATATTGTATAAATTCCCAATTCCAAACTCATAGCAACTGCTGAAGTCCTTTTATCGACCCTCAAGATACTTCTCAGTTTTAGTAATTGTATAAATTAAATCCCAGAGCTCAGCTCAAAATAAATGCATGGTGGTAATGTTGGCCTTTTGTGCTTTAATATTTTAGACAAAAAAAGCTGCATAGCAATGCTTTTTTTAAAAACAACAACACAGTGTGGTCACTTGTCCCTTTGGTCTAAATGAGCTCCTTTGATGTTGAGGGAGCCAAGATCCAGTCACAGAGAAAAATACCCCAAGTAAGGTAAGGTGTGAACTTGCTCTGTTGGTCCTCATCAACTAGCCGTATTTGGCAATGCTGTCATTTTCCAAAGACTGTAATTTTTGACTCAGTTCATCCATAATCGGATAATTCTTATGGGAGAAGGAGCCAACTTGTCTTAACAGCAAATGCACCACTTAATGTCATATTGGCAGCACCTTTGTCTTACCTTCTAAAACAGGGGTTACGCAACCTATGAGCCACAGCCCATTAGTGGGCCCTGAGGGGTTTGCAACCAGACCACAGAAATGACCAGCAAGTGTGCATTTGCATACACACATCCTCACAGTTCATTTAAGCCAGCCACAGCATGGAACCATCCCCTCTTCCTCCCCCCACAACTGGTGTGCAAAACTGGAAACATTGGGGAAACTCTGTCCTAAAGCACACTCTCAAACAAATGAGCATAGACTATGGAATAATTGGGATGGAAGGGATCTTGGAGGTCTTCTAGTCCAACCCTCTGCTCACAGAGCAGACCGTATGCCATTCCAGTCAAAAGGAATGTCCAGCTCTTTTTGAAAACGTCCAGTAATGGAGCACACAGAGCTTCATGAGGCAAGCAGTTCCACTGGTTAATTGTTCTCTCTGTCAGTGCTTGCAGAAAGAGCTTTGAGCAGGGTCAACATTCTGAGCTCCATTGCAAAAGCAATCAGTTTCTTCTGTAATATTCCTTTGTTTACTGTGTCAAATGCTATCAAGGCAACAGAGGCATTCTTTCCTCTGACTGATATTTTTTTAGATGGTGTGATGTTTCAAGACAAAACAATTGTCAGTAGTGGGTCACATCTGCTTAAGACTGCTGGTTCTTCTACAAGAAATGCCCTTTTCATCTACCTAATCTCAACTCTATTCAAGTGGAAGCTAACAAAGGTTTTACTTACATCTGTTAGAGAAATGGCCCTGGAATTGTCAGGGACCATTTTCTTCCCTTTTTTAAAATATGGGAATTAAAATTGCCATCTTGTAGAATTAGATATTTATAATATAATTATAAGATATTTATTTATAAATTGGTTAATGCATGTTTGAGAATATCATTACATTGGTTAATATAATGAGAAAAAAGTTAGCTTTTCATTGGTGCTCCAGCTTCCTATTGTACAGAAGACCCTTTGATTGAACACAGAGCCTCTCCTCACCTTCACAATCATGCAAGAGAAGCCCTCAAAGCAATGGGGATGCTGTCATGAGTAAATATTTCAGTTTTCCACATTGCTCCCTCCCCACTGTTATCCCAATCCTGATACCACGACAGCTAAATGTGATGGTGAAAAACAGAGTTTGAATTCCATAGAGATGAAATGGTTGGATCTATCACTCACTCACTCACACACACATCAACTCACTATACCAGATAGAGGAACACAAACACAAACCTGGGCTACTTTGTAGGGGCCTCCTAATGTTGATATCTGGGGGGAGATGTCTTTACGGGCTCCATCAAGAAGAGCCAAAAGGTTGTCCTTCCTTCCACAGCTGTAGTTGGGAACATTGGCTTCTCCAGTAGAGAGCATGTCCAGCAAAGCATCTGAAGTTCCAAGTGTGTTCAAATAGTTGTCATGGATGTTGTAGCCAAGAGTGAGATTGTGCAGGAGCCGTGAATTTTTGTTAAACACCTCGATATTTAAAATCATCCGTATTATTTGATCCTTCTCCTGAGGTAAACTAGTGTAAAACCATGCCCATGTTAATATAAGCATCACCAACAGCAACAACTAAATACATTTTCTTCTCTTTAATTCTCTTTTTCTCTATCTGATAATCAAGTCTTATAATAGATAATGTTCTAAAACATGCCATCCTCTATTCCTAAACAAATAAGGGATTGAATATCAATCTACCATTATAAAAATATAGAAATTATCTGGAAACTAGAACAATCACTACTTTCAAAAAAACCTTAATATTCAAGTCATGAAGTGAGGATTGAACAGGAGGAGAACAATAATGTGTGTTTCTTTCAAGTTTTATTTACCCCATAATTTGGATTTGAGCCTCTTCCAGAAAATAAGTCAAAAGTGGGAAGCTGTGGGAAGCAAAAGGATTCAAGAAATTCATGTCATATAATAAAAGAATAACTAAAATAAGAGGAAAAAAGAAAGAAGGTTTTAGACTTGCAAATGGAGGGAATGAAACTCCATCACAGTGAATAACTTACAACCGAATCTGCCTAGAAGGAGCCATGTTGAAAGGTAATATTGCAGGTGATATTGCTGATGGAGAGACGACTACACCAATGAGAAGATCTCCTGGCCTATAATAGCTCCATGGCTTTTCTCCATCCTGGTGGTCCAAATTCAGTGGGCATTTCTTTCTAAGTTTCCCAGAGACTGGCTGAGGCACCAGCAGCATCAGAAGCAGAAGCAGGAGGTCCATAATTCATTGGGTTGAATCAATCTCCTTCCCGTTTCTAAAAAAAGAATTGGAAGAATTGGAAGCTGTCACACAGGATGGAATGTCCAATGGCTTTCCTGATTGAAACAGAGACAAAGCAAGATTCACCTGGAAGAGAGAGAAAGCTCCTGCCTATCCTGTCATTTGAGCCACAAAAAGCATAACCTGTGGCATTTATCCTTTTCTAATGCAAGATCCCTTCCATGTCACTTCAATGTGATGTTTACATCAAAGGCAGTCCCTGGAGAAGGAGGAGAAGAGGTCTCAAGGCCTGTGAGGTGATAATTACAGTGAGAAGGAACTTCTCCTCTCTTGGGATCCTGAACCTCTTCCATTTGATGAGGAGCAAGTGGAGAAAAATATATTATTGAAAAATCACAGATAGACACCTTGGGGCAGTGTTGTGAAGTGGTCACAGTCCTTCCTGTTAGGACATGTCCAGAAAGTGGTGCTGCAGCAAGATACCTTAAGAGCCAGAAAAGTGACTTCTGCTGTCCTTCCAAAATGGTCTTTTGCCTCCAGAGACTGGTGAGGAGCGTGGTGCCACTTAACTCTAGTGCTACCTGTGCTCTCATGCCATGGAAGCAATCATTATCCTTGAACCCAACCTAATGTTAAGAGTTGGGATTTTCTTTTCAATGGGATTTCCATATATTAATCCCAAATTGGAGCTGGTTCTTGAATTCCTTATTACTGAAAAGAGATTTGATTTATCATTTTTTTCTAGAATTATCAATGTTTATGTGAGAGTAGACTCAGAGATTAGAAAGGGATGGCCTATTGACTGCATCATTGGCTAACAGAGAGATGATTATAGAATAATGGATAGAAGTTTTTGTTTTAGTTTCCTTTTCTGTGTTAGTAGTTTTCCTCTTCCATCCTTAAAGCCTTTAAATTTTCTTAACAACCACAGTGTGCTGTGAGGTCTGCAGCTGAGATGGTGGCAGCACCCAGAGTGTGGTGGATGGTGTAACCTGATTTTTTGCCACAACCACTCAGTAGTTGGTTCAGGAGGACCTGGTGGAATTTTCTCTGGTTTTGTATTTGGTGTAACTCTGTGACATTCTCATCTCTGAGGCTTCATTTGAAACTCCACCCCAGAAGGCCTCCAAGTGCTTCAAAGGGCCAATTTGGAGTTCCTGTGTTCTGGTTTTACTTAGTCAATGGTTGATGGATTATGTTTCTTATCTGGAGGGGGAATGTTATTACTACAGCTTGGCTTTGAAGGGAGAAATGGATGGAAGGGAGGGTTGAGTGAGAGGGGAAGCAGAAAGAATAGACAGGTACATCCTTACAATGAGGAGCACAGGATGACCAATATCCCAGCTCCATTATTTGAAAGTTGTCCTACTGTAGAGTCTCCAGCTTCCATTCTCAGTGTCTGCTGGTGGATCCAGTTACCAGTTTTTGTCTGTGAATTGGAGTTCCAGGTTGATGTGTAACATGGCTTCTCCTGTCCATCAAGCCTAGCCCAGAGGGAAGGAAAACTCATCTCAGTTGAAAATGTGGCCACCTTATTTGTGGGTTTGCCTCTGATGAGTGCCCATGGAAGTGGAGGAGAGGTGGCTTTGGTCATTCATGGTTTATTATAGCCTTTCAGGAGGCTGCACTTAGAACTGCCTTTTGTCCCAGGATGGCTGCAAGAACATTTCCTCAGCCTGGTGAAGTATATTTATTTTATTTATTTTTATTTTATTTTCAAATTTATACCCCGCCCTTCTCCTGGCAAGGACCCAGGGCGGCGCACAGGCAATCTTAAAAACATACAAAAATACAAAAATACATTATTAAAAACTAATTAAATTATATCCCATGCTAAAAACCCTTATAAAACCTTACGAATTAAAATTTATCAGAATAAAAATCAGAAATGGGGGGCTATGCTAGGCCGGCTTGTTGGAATAAATACATCTTAAGACGTTGGCGGAAGAGGCGGAGGTCTGAGGTAGTGCGTAAATCGGGGGGTAGGTCGTTCCAGAGGGCTGGGCCCGCCACAGAGAAGGCCCTTCCCCTGGGTATCGCCAACCGGCATTGCCCAGCTGACGGTACCTGGAGAAGGCCCTCTCTGTGGGAGCGGATCGGTTGAAGGGATGTATGGGGCAGAAGGCGGTCTCGTATGTAGCCAGGATCCGAGCCATGGAGCCATTTAAAGATGGTAGTCAACACCTTGAAGCACACCCGAAAGGCCACAGGTAGCCAGTGCAGCTCGCGCAGGAGAGATGTTATGTGGGATTGCCCGCGCTGCCGCATTCTGGACTAGCTGTAACCTTCGAGTGCACCTCAAGGGGAGCCCCATGTAGAGAGAGTTACAGTAGTCCAACCGGGATGTTACGAGTGCTTGAGTGACTGTGCGAAGGGCCACCCGGTCCAGTAAGGGGTGCAATTGGTGTATCAGGCGTACCTGATAGAATGCCCCTCTGGCCACGGCCGTCACATGGTCCTCCATGGACAGCCGGGAATCCAGGAGGACACCCAAGTTGCGCGCCCTCTCCACAGGGGACAGTTGTTCGCCCCCAATGACCAGAGTTGGAGTTACCTGGCTGAACCGGGGTGCAATGAACCCCCTGCTTGAGCAGAGGGTTGGACTAGAAGACCTCCAAGGTCCCTTCCAACTGTCATTCTGCCATTCAATCTATAGTTGCTGGGGAGACATTTCCATTTCCTCAAAGAAAAACAATACACATTTATTCAAAAAAGGAATTGTAAATTATAAGTGTTTCCAACTAATGCCAAAATTAATCTTCATACTAAAATAATAACAGTTTTCTATTTCAGCTATTTTCTATAAGCTCTTTATCCACATTATTTCTTTTTAGTGTGCAATTTTACATCCATCTTCCTTTCTTTTATCTGTTTTTAGTTTCTGTTCCCTATTTTCCTTCTCTCAAGATCTTTTCCCTTCATTTAAAAAATATTTCTAAAATAGTCTTCCATATTTTCCTATCTGGGGCTGCATCTGAGGAAGGTTTTTTCCCTGAAAGAGAGAAGATTTTCCCCTTCAATGTCTCCATTTCTGAGGGAAGGCAAAAGCCCCGCCCCTTCTCTCTCCCTAGTGGTTGCCCCTCTTGCTGGTATGTCCCTGTCGTCACAGCAACCCAGCAGCAGCCAATGAAACAGGAGGGAAAAATGGTCTTTCTAGAGTCTCCACATCTTTTCTACATCGCGGTGACCAAAACTGGATGCAGTATTCCAAGTGTGGCCTTACCATGGCATTTTAAAGTGGTATTAACCCTCAGCGTGATCTTGATTCTATCCTTCTGTTTATGTAGCCTAGAACTCTGTTGGCTTTTTTGGCAGCTGCTGCATACTGCTGGCTCATATTTAAATGGTTGTCCACTAGGACTTCAAGATCCCTTTTACAGTTACTGCTATTGAGCAAGGTACCACCTATATTGTACCTGTGCATTTCATTTTTGTTGCCTAAATGTAGAACCTTACTCTTTTTGCCATTGAATTTCATTTTATTAGATATTGCCCAATGCTCAAGTTTGTCAAGATCCTTCTGTATCTTAAGCCTATCTTCTGGAGTGTTGGCTATTCCTGCCAACTTGGTGTCGTCTGAAAATTTGATGAGTTCCCCATTTATTCCCTCATCCAAATCATTGATGAAGATGTTGAAACAGAGCCTTGGGGTACTCCACTGCATACTTCCCTCGATGTAGATGCAGTTCCATTGAGGACAACATGTTGAGTGCGGTTGGTCAGCCAGTTACAAATCCATCTGGTAGTGATGCTGTCTAACCCATGTTTTTCTACTTTATCTAGTAATAGGTTATGGTCTACCTTGTCAAATGCCTTACTGAAGTCCAAGTTTTCCTGTATTTGTGGGACTGCCACAAAGAATAGAGGGAGTCTACCTATTTTGCAAAGCACCAGAAGGCATGACAAGAAACAATGTATGGAAACTAATCAAAGAGGGACACAATTAGAAATTAAAGAGAAACTGCCTAATTAGGACAATTAAGCAGTGGAATGACTTGATTTCAAAGGTTGTAAGTGCTTCATCACTGGAGACATGAAATGGTATAGGGTCTCCTGCTTGAGCAGGGATTGGACTAGAAGATTTACAAGGTCCTGTCCAGCTCTATTCTGATTGATTGAGTGATTGATTGAAACCCCATTTACTTAGGCATAGTTTATTCAATGATTGCAGTTAGATGAAGGAACTGCACAACGCACATTAACGTCCCAAAAATTTATTAATATGCATTGCCACTTTTTTTCTTCTATAAGGAATTCTTTCAGCCTAATCCTAAATGAAAATTCTCCCCTATCCTATAACTAGTTCAGTTTTAAACAGGAGGTTTTGTCATGGATTTGTTGAAAAGATGAAAGGCTCCCCCCCTACCTTATATTTCTCTCTTTGCTGAAAGGGTCATTCAGAAAGATCTTCCTTGTGGAAGAAGAGGGAGTGCTTGTGCCAAAAAGAAGAGGGAGACACCTATTCTCCAAAGCTCCAGAAGGCAGGATAGAAAGCAAAAATGGAAACTAATCAAGAAGAGAAGCAAACTAGAACTAAGGAGAAATTTCACGACAGAATAATCTATCAGTGGAACAACTTGCCTCCAGAAGTTGTGGATGCTCCAACACTGGAGGTTTTTAAAAAGAGATTGGACAGCCATTTGTCTGAAAAGGGTATAGAGTTTCCTGCCTAAGCAGGGGGTAAGACCGCCAAAGTCCCTTAGATATGAAACTCTGGAGTGTCTACCATCAGAAGAATGAGATGGATGAATTGTAGCAATTTAGTAAAAAGTATTTCTGCCCAATCTCACCTCCCCCTCTTATATCACACTTATGAGACACTTAATACAATAATATAATAATACAATAGCAGAGTTGGAAGGGACATTGTAGGTCTTCTAGTCCAACCCCCTGCGTGGGCAGGAACCTTATACCATTTCAGACAAATGGCTATCTAACATCTTCTTAAAGACTTCCAGGGTTGGGGCATTATCAACTTCTGGAGGCAAGCTGTATCCATAAATATGGATACTTTCTGATAGGTTAGTGGTTATGCAGCTCAGAATCTAAATCTATCCCAAAGAGATGCTGAAGACGAGTCTACTGAAATTCAACTTTATTTTTGATAAAAAGTAATCATCTGCCTCAGACAGCAGAGCAGAGATGGAAAAGGCAGGCACACTAATTAAACTTTCTTTCTTTTTATATTTTATACATGGTTCATACATAGCTCATCATTGTTTTAGAAATATCATTTCTTATCCACTGTTTTATGCAAAGCTCATTCTTTTCCCAGTGCTTGGAGACAATAGGGCTCACAAGGAAAAAGGGATGCACATTTTCTGGCATTTAGCCTGGGGTTTGCGAGGGCTGCTATCTCTACATAGATTATGTAGTTACCGCAGACAGAATACACATTTTAAAGTTACATCAAGGCTACTTAGGATGGCTAAGCTTGGCATTCAGCCTGGAGGCTTTTAACTGCATTTTAGTTTACATTGGAGTGCAGCTCACAAGAATATCAAAAGATGAGTTACACTGTGCACATTCTAATCCTTTCACTCTCAATTCTTTAGGAATTGTTTTGTAAAACTTATATGGCTGTATTTCAGCTCCCATTTTATTTCTACATAATTTGACCAGCTGGAACATTTAGATGTCATGCCCCAACATAACAATTTTATATATCATGTTACTTGCTAGTTCCATTGAGTGGCTGTAGAGAATACCAATTACATTGTTACAATACCATTTTATTGTTATTACCCATCAGCCTAGAGTGTACTCTCAAACAAGTGAAGTACTCTCAAACAAGTGCATGCTGGGAAGTAAGACTACATTTCCTTTAGCATTTGGAGAAGCATGAAGAACAATCCATCTTAATCTGTGGCACATGGTCATCCAAGGATAAACACATCCCCACATAGAGTATCATTGGTAGGATTTAAAATATTTGCTTGTATTGTTATGTTCAGCAGTAACTCAATATTGTCTATCTTGTATTTGGTTCTCCTATGTATTCCTATTTTCCCCAGTTTCACCATATCCCGTTCTTTCAAAAAAGTGTTCAGATCTACGCATATGATCTGTTTTCTTAGAGGATAGGTGGGTTTAGCTTCAAGTCGAGGTGCACACAGGCTAATGTGTAGTGAGGACATAGCAACAGATTATCCACATCTTGTAATTATACTGAATAAGGATGGAGGACACTATCTTCCAATTGCCATTTGATTATTTCACTTGTTGCCCCAGCTCATGTACGGGGAAAAACCTGACACTATCCCTTGCTTGGCCTTTTGGAATGTATTGAGAGTGAAAATTCCTCTAAGTAACATTTATACATTTCTTCTGGTAGTAAGATGCTCCTTTGTATTCAGGCCTGGCCTCAGAATGATAATGTAGCACTTGGGGATGAAGATGCAGCCCAATAGTCCAGCACTGGAAGCCAAGATGGAGAAGACCTGCACAGCCACCATGTATTTCCCCTTGGTGCTCAGGTAGCTGGGCAGGAAGGAGACCCAGACATTGCAGAAGACCAGCATGCTGAAGGTGATCAGCTTGGCTTCATTGAAGGCTCCAGGGAGATTCCTGGCCAGGAAAGCCATTGTGAAGCAGATGGCAGCCAGGAAGCCCATGTAGCTGAGTGTGATGTAGAACATGAAAACAGTGCCTTCATTGCATTGCAGGATGATCTCTCCAGGCTGGGAGTGAAAGTCTGAGTCACAGAATGGGGGAGAAATTCCCAACCAGATGGAGCAGATCACAATTTGTACACTAGAACAAGAAAGGATGATGGAGTTGGCCAAGGTCTTCCCCAACCATCTCTTCACTTGGTTTCCTGGTTTTGTGGCCAGGAAAGCAAGCACCACCATAATGGTTTTGGCCAAGAGAGAAGAAACTGCAACTGAGAAGATGATGCTGAAAAATGTTTGTCGGAGAAGGCAAGTGGCTTTCCTTGGTTGACCAATGAAGAAAAAAGGAGACAAGAAGCAAAGCAGGAGGGAGACCAAGAGGATGTAAGAAAGGTCTCTGTTGTTGGCTTTCACAATGGGAGTTTCCTTGTGTTTAAGGAATACGATTAAAACAATGGCTGTGGCTAAGAACAATAATAGGGCAAAAGAGACCAGAATGATTCCCAGATGTTCTTCATAAGAAAGGAAGGATATAACTTTGTGGATACATTGGATTCTGTCCTCATTTGGATATTTTTCATCTGGACATTTGGTGCATTTTTCTGTATCTAAAGAAACCAAAAAAGCAACATTTAAAAAAATATTCTGTACTTTCATCTTTCAAGAAGTAACTTCTTGGGACAAAATTTGTTACTAGCAGCATTTTCCAAGAAGCATTGATTAAAATCTCTACAGAAAGACGGTAAGAAGAATGACATTTTGCAAAAAAAACCCAGCTATATTTTATAGTTTATGATATTGGAAGAAGTCCTGGAACCTGTATGATTTCTTGTGTAATTTGCAGAACCTATATTATTAGAAGTAGATAATGAAAATCTTTCTAGACGCATTTCCTGGATCCAGACAGATGGCACTTCTTAATATACTTGACTCTGGATGCCTTTCTTTTGAAATAGAATTAACTAGAAAAAATGTTCTGCAAATAATCTGGATTAACTAAAAAGTAGAAGAGATTTTTTTTTTCTGGCAGTAGAGAAGCTTGTCCAATTTGCTACACCCTCCTATCTCTTCTTAGCCCACCTCACTCAAGGATCTTCTGCTATTCCTCCCTCTAATAAGAAACTGTACAATTTGAACATAATGGCAATAGTGTTTAGACTTTTATACTGCTTCACAGTGCTTTGCAACCCTCTCCAAGCAGTTTGCAGCCTATTGCTCTCAAGAATCTGGGGTCTCATTTCACCCATCTCAGAAGGATGAGTCAACCTTCAACTGGTGAGAAGCAAACTGCAAAACTGCTAGCAAAGACAAAAAACAATTGAGCTTCAATCAGTCTTTCAACTTGCACTATCATAACAGTGTTTCAGATGAATCCACTTCCACAAGGGCTGCCCTTTTCCTTGGTGTACCCCACCTTCATGAATGGAGATGGTCCCCTCAGGGCAAGGAATGCAGTCATAGCAGCAAGCAGGCTCTCCTTCTCGCTTCCGCTTGACAAACCCAGGATGACAACTTTCCACACACTGGGACTGAGGCAGAGACTAAGCAGAAAAAGAAGAAATGCTGAAGAAAATATATTGGGATGAAGCATCCATGAAAATGGATGTAGACATTAACATCAGCCAAATAGTTCCTCAGCTTCCCTTAGATAAATATGAAATCATTGACTCATTCCCAACAGATTTACTTTGCTTTTGGCCTCTAACTTTGAAGTAAAGTATTTTTCTACTTAAGGAAGACTGGAGGGATGAAATTGAAAAGATTTCAGCCTTAAGTGAAAACCAGTTTGGTTCCTCCTCCTAGCTTTTGATTTTTATGTTTTTTTAAAATATTTTTATAAATGTATCAAATCAAAGCTTGAACAGTGTGGCATCTGGGTGTCGTACATTCTAATACAAACAAAACTGATAAAATTAATTATAATTGTTACATTATGTATTTCTAGTAATAATAATACACTTTCATATTAATTTGCAATCTATCATTACCCAATTGTTTCACATTTTCTCTTATTATTACTTCCATTTTATTATATAAAAATGTATATACTAATATTCCCCCTTCTCTTATTTCTATCACTTATTCTAGCTTTTGATCATGTCACCCTTTATTAAAAGACTCTTTCTTTCTTTTCTGTCTAACTTCTAATCATGTCACCTATCTGGGGGAGAAAAGCAATGAGCAAATGGAAAGAGAGAGAAGGAGAAGGAAATCATAACAGCAAAAAAGAGAGAAAATTCTTCCATCCATCATCTTTCCCACTGCAAAACTTTTAATTGCTGTGCTTTAAGAAAAAAAGAGGGAAAACAACAATTAAAAAATAAAATAAAATCTATCCATCATCTCTTGCCCTATTCAATATTTTGGTTGTTATGCTTTTTTTTAAAAAAACTTGCCTTCCAAGTACC
The DNA here is from genome assembly GCA_039707465.1 of Rhabdophis nuchalis. Lineage (NCBI taxonomy): Eukaryota > Metazoa > Chordata > Lepidosauria > Squamata > Natricidae > Rhabdophis > Rhabdophis nuchalis. Next base: position 9,591,047 of record CM077646.1, read on the forward strand.
TCTCTCAAATCTTTATCTCTGTCTATATCTGCTGCTTGAATATTCACTCCAAGTATTCCACCCACTTCTATCCATTTGCACAGATGTGTCTGGATGGGTGGGCGGAGCCTCCTGCCACCGCTACTACCAGTTCACCTGATATGGGCCAGATCAGAAGCAACCCACCTCTGGAATTAACCCACTTGAAATGGGTCATAATCTTTAGAAAAAAGAGAAAACACAGCAATATTTGACCTACTTTGTTGAGCAGATTTATCCATGAAAGAGCAATTTCGTTGATAATAACTCTCTGTCTATCAATACTCCCCAATTTCCTTTTCATCAAATCTCCCTCAGGTGAAATCACCACGAACTCAATGTCCATATCTGCAGCTATTTCTCCATTATGGTCCACATAAAGATTCCAGTGGGAAAGATTGTAGAACTCATTGTTCTCCAGAAAGGGATGGAACTAGAATGGAAGCATCCAGGAGTTTTAAAAGCAGAAATGATGGTTTGTTATCCCACCAGATATTTTCATACATGACCTTTTCTTGTACAGTTTTTTTAATATGCAAACATGCTTAATTAGTACAAGTATTACCATTAAGTTTATAAGTATACAATACAATACAATAGCAGAGTTGGAAGGGACCTTGGAGTGTCCCTTCCAAGGGTGGCCTTACCAAGGCATTATAAAGTGGTATTAACACTTCACGTGATCTTGATTCTATCCCCCTGTTTATGCAGAGTTGCCTTTTTGGGCAGCTGCTGCACACTGTTGGCTCATATTTAAATGGTTGTCTACTAGGACTCCAAGATCCCTTTCACAGTTACTGCTATTGAACAAGGTACCACCTATATTGTGCCTGTGCATTTCATTTTTGTTGCCTAAATGTAGAACCTTACTCTTTTCGCCATTGAATTTCATTTTATTAGATAGTGAACAAGAAAGGTATTGAAAAAGTATGTATTGAGGAAAAGTAACAGACACAGTGGATCAATTATAGGGAACATTCTACAGCAGTTATCAAATAAATTGAACAACATCAAAAAATAGATGACTTATAAACTCCTTGAAATTAAAGGTCTATTACCCAAAATCATCTTTTCTAATAATGTTGTAACTGGGGAAGGGAAGGATAGAGCATTCTTCCAAAAACTGAAATATACTACACAGAAGCTTAAGATCTGTTCCCAGTTACACCAGAGTCTGGAACATGATAGAATGAACTCAGTGAAGGTATTCTGGCTGAATCAAAGGGAAAAAAATATCCTAAGAAGAGGAGCAGTTTTACAGCTTCACAGGTGAACCAGAGAAGTTCAGTCTCCCCTTCACTGGTTGGCTTAATGCAGACACTGAGGCAGCTACCAATCAGAGAATATTTAACTGGGATTTCTGTAGAGAAAGGAGATAGCTTGGTGACAGTTGAAGAATATAAAACAAAGGAATCCTTCAAATAGAGGAAGTCCCCTTAAAATGATGGAGGAGGTTGAGGAAAAGTAATAAATTCTATAGGGAAAGAAGCCTATTCATAAGAAAAGGTTTCAAATAATGTTTCAAGTCAGCCAGGAAGTGATGACGTTATGTAGAAACAAGCCACCAAAAGCTAGAGTGGATTGAACTACCAACTGGGCTGTCTATGTGTCCCTTTTTCCCAGCTTCCTTGCAAAACTGACAAACTATATGCAGCAAGAAATTCCTCCAAATAATGAGATTAGAAAGGTTTTTTCCCCCTATCTTGTACTAAATACAATCAATGTGATCCTGTCCCAAAAAGAACAAATGCAATCAACCAACTCTGATTTTGTGAAAGACGTTACATAGGTTGACATGTTGTAAACAACAAAGGAATATTTTGTATAAAGTTCTGAGCTTTTACTCAGAGTACTTGAAATGTACTCTACCCCCCCAAGTGTGGCGCTCTCTCTTTCTGCAGGAATAAACATCTTAAAATTGCCTTCTTCCTTCCAGCATGATTCATGAGCCCCTCACACTGGGGGAAATAGAACCCAGCTGAAGCTCAGGCCATCTGTTGTTCTCAGGGTCGCCTTCAAATTTATAACAGTAAAATTCTGCAGTGCTCATCACAAACCATAAATACAGGTATATTGTTAAAAGTGCAATCACACTTTTAAAATTAGAAATGTTCAATACTGAAATATATCTGGTACCAGCTCCTTGGTCCATTATCCCCCAAGCAACTAGATTAGTCAAATTTGTTGGCCTTTTGTAGCAGAATGAGGTTGATATGATTCCCCTTATTCTCTAATGGATTCCTTCGCCAGTGGAATTGAGTTTATTGGATTCTTGTTGGAACACCATACCTGCCACGGCTGCAGTCTTGAAGCCTTCAGTGTCTCTTGCGCCTCTTTCCTTCTCTGGGACCTGGTGGAATATGCAGCCTTCAAGACATGGGCCACAGTCATAAAGATAATGTAGACAGAGTCACTGTTTTCAACCAATATCCCATTCAATTCATCCTCTGTCTCCACTGGAGTTTTTTGGGTGCATCTTTTCTGGCCTTTGACAGAAAAAACATGCTTTGAGAAAGAACACTGAAAATTCTTCTCTTCATACTGAGAGTCTACAAAGGAAAAGGGTTCAAAAGCACCATATTCTGGGCTTATTTTTTGTATAATTTCAAAGCTCCAAATACTATGAATGTATTTGTGATATCCAAGATGAGTCATTATATAGTTTCCCAAAGTTGTGGTGATCCAGATTTTCTCCCCGATGGGTCCTGACAGAATGTCAAGGGTTAGATGATATATATGAAATGTGTTTGAAACAATAATATGTTCTGTGAAGTGAACAAAGACATTGACTTGTTTCCACTGAGAAAAGCTGGAATCCCTCAAAGGTGCTAGAGTCAGTGAGAATTGTTGTGATATAACAACACAAATTCCATTCCTGACAAGCAAAGGAGGAAAACTCCTGAGGAAATTCTCTCCCTCCTCTGTGTCTGGAGCAAGGAGACCAATCAAGGTCCACCTGAAGTGCAGGAGCACTCGGACAATTGCTGAATACTGAAACCCTTCTTTGAGGAGCATCCGGTGGAAAAAGGGGAATTTACTTTTATCACTCAGAGTCTCTGAAGCCATTCTATGACTGATCTGGAAAAGCAAGGAAGAATGCTGTGTTATATTTGAGGTCAAGACAAATATAAAATATGACTTTTTATTAAATCCAAATTTTGTTTTCATAAACATCTTAGAATAGTCTGTTGATTAGCCATTATTTAAAATGTTAAACAAAGATTGTTAAGAAGACTATATAGAAAAATGGAAGATAGTTGACATTTTGGCTAATATGCTCGTAATTTTATTAATTAAAGGACTATGAGGCTGTAGGGCATAAACATGTTATCAACAGTAGATAAGATTGGAATTAGCAGAATAACAGAGTTGCAAGTGACCTTGGAGGCCTTCTAGTCCTACCCCCTGCTCAGATAGGAAACCCTATATCATTTCAGACAAATAGTCATCCAATCTCTTCTTAAGAACTTCGAGTTTTGGAGCATTCACAACTTCTGGAGGCAAGTTGTTCCACTGATTGATTGTTCTAACTGTCAGAAAATTCTTTCTTAGTTCAAAGTTGCTTCTGTCCTTGATTAGTTTCCATCCATTGCTTCTAGTCCTTCCCTGGGGTTCTTTGGAGAATAGCTTGGAGAATAGAGGGAGTCTCTTCTTTGTGGCAGCCCCTGAGATATTTTAACAATGCTATCTTTTCACCTCTAGTCTTTTTTTTTCATAAGACTAGACATACCCAGTTCCAATAACCGTTCCTTATATGTTTTAGCCTTTAATTCCCTAATCCCCTTTATTGCTCTTCTCTGCCCTCTTTCTTAAGTTTCAACATCGTGGTGACCAAAACTGGATTAATATTCCAAGTGTGGTCTTTCCAAGGCATTTTAAAGTGCTATTAACACTTTATGTAGTCCTGATTCCATTCCCTTGTTAATGCAGCCTAGAACTGAGTTGCCTTTTTTTAGCAGCTGCAGCATACATACATCTATATAAATAAAAATGTAACAATAGTTTGTTCAAAACTGCTAATTTCAGAAAGTACTGCACCGATCACTTCCAAATTTTCACATAACGTTCCTTACAAATACAGCACCAATGATATGTATAGATTGTGTGGATATGGCACCTGTGCCAGGTGCATGCCACGCAAATGTAAAAGTGCAGCTCTTCTGAATTTTCCCCACATTCGCTCACTGGCCCCCCTCCCCTTCATGGCCCCTCCAACCCGGCCACTTTTTAGCTCACGTCACTTGCATGTGGAGTGATCTGTGTCATATCTGTGATAGTCGCCTCCTCAGTGGCCTCTCTCTCCTCCGCCACTGCCACCCCTGCCGTCACCCTGCTGCCAACTCCTCTCCCCCCAAGGCCGCTGCTGAGTCAGCGGCCTCTCTCTCCTCCGCCCCATTGCCGCCATGCTCCACTGCCAACTCTTCCCCCCTCAAGGTTGCTGCCAAGTCAGCAGCCTCTCTCTCCAATGCCAACACAAGCAACCGAGGCTGGTAGGTAGGTAGTGGGAGAGAAGGGGGGAAATACAGTAGGTAGGTAGGTAGGAAAAGGGATAGGGAGAGAGAGGGAGAAATACAGTAGGTAGGTAGCTAGGTTTCACCAGACTGGGCCATAGCAATGCGTGGCCAGGATAGCTAGTATATTATATTAAATATAATCTCTCTTTTCAAAGTTTCTCAAACTTCTTGGGTTGTTTTCCCCTTGAGGATCCTAATCCATGGAATCTTTCCCAAGATCTCTCTAAGTTTATTGAAATTAAATAAGCTTATTGACTTCATTCTATTGCTTGTGCTTACAAATACTGAATTCCAATATTGCATGATCACTCCCCACCCCCCAAGATTCCTGTTGCTTGAACATCTTGTATCATTTCATCTCTGTTAGTGAGAATTGAGTCCAAAATTGGTGATAACCTAGTTCCCATCTCTACTTTTTGGGAGTCAAAGTTGTCCACCCAACCTGTTTGATCTTCCACTTGGTGCAGAGTTTGTCTCCCAGTTGATGTCAGAGTAAGGTCCCCCATTACTAATGTGATATACTTCCTACATACCTCAATTAACTGATGAGCAATAAGTTTATCTATTTCCTCTGTTTGGTTGGGTGGTCTATAGTATACTCCTTTGGCAATGTAATTTTACCCCTTTTATATTGGCCTAAATGCATTCAAGTTGGTTAGTGATCTATTTCTGTAAAGATATAGTTATTTCTTATATATGGTACAACTCTACCTCCTCTTTTATGTGGTCTGTTTCTTTTAAATAATTTGAATCCCTGTACCTGTGTATTCCATCTATAGGTTTCATCCCACCAAGTTTCTGTAATGGCAACAATATCATATCTGCCCTCATTTGCTTGATTTTAAAAAAATAAATTTTATTTACAAACATATAAAATACACTCACACAAAACTTAGTCATACACTACATTTACACCATACAATACGAACAGGAAGTTCCTGTTCTTTCTAATAGCAATTGTTAATCGAAGCCACTCATCTTATATTGTTTCCCCTTCTGTTATATTTCATTTGGATTTCACCATTCTAAACTCTCTTATTTTACTCATAACTACTGTTTTTGAGTTTTGCTGTATTCCTTCATTGGTTCTTGTTTCTTTCCTCCATCCACCTATACCATTTATCCCATATCTGATAGAATTCTGATTCTTCTTTTCCCTGGATTTCTTTAGTTAATTTGTCCATTTTAGCACAATCCATAACCTTTCTTATTATTTCATCTTCACTTGGAGTTGATTTATTTTTCCATTTCTGGGCAAAGGCAATCCTTGCCACTATAATTATATGTATTATTAAATAGTGGATTTCTTTTTTATATTTCGCAGACACTATTCCTAATAGGAAGACTTCAGGTTTCCATTCTATTTTGACTCCTGTTATTGCCTCCAGCCAATTTTTGATCCTTTTCCAAAAAAAATTAGTCTCCTTACTTACATATTACAGGTAATATGTTCCATGTATTGATTCACATTTCCAGCATTTTGGGGAGGTACTTGATTTTCTAATTCACCCTATTCCTCATACTCTGTGTGTTAGTGTATAGACATTTGAATCAATTTTGATTGATCCTATGTTTACTTTCTACATAAGCTGTTTTGTGCCTGAGTTCCCCTATTTCCTTACCACTTGTTTGATTAGTGCACATGGTATAGCACACACTATCAAAAGCTTGATTTTCCTTGACAGCAAGGTTGAGATTCTTACCCACACAAACATCTATGTTACAAGCAATGGTTATCCTCTTAGTTTTAGAAGCATTCTATATCAATAAAGTCTCTATACCCATTGTTTAATTTAAATGTTTCTCCATAAAATCTATGAATTTAATGCCAAGTATTTTAGTCCCTTTCTTTGATGGATGCAAATTATCTCTTTCACAATTATTTTTATGAATATGGCATTTGTTCAGCATTATCATCATTTTTCTAAGATCATGTAAAAAATGTGAGCTTTCCATCAGTGCTGCACTTTCCTATTGTAAAGGAGACCCTTTGGCTGGACATGGAGCCTCTCCTCACCTTCACAAGTATGGAATAGAAACTCCCAAAGCAATAGAGTTGGTATCTTGAGAGAATATTACTATTTTGATACATCCCCCCATTCTAATGTGAATTTCAGATCCCAGCCATGACACCTACAATGGACATAGTGAAAAGCAGCTCTTGAATTCCATAGAGAAGATATGGTTGAATCCATCATGCACCCACTACCACTCCACTCACTTTACTATATAGAAAAACACACATACAAACCTGTGGGACTTTGTAGGGCCCTACTAATGTTGATATCTGGATGGAAATCTCTCTGTCGGCTGCATCAAAAAGAGCCAAAATGTTGTCCTTCCTTCCACAGCTGTAGTTGGGAACATTGGCTTCTCCAGTAGAGAGCATGTCCAGGAAGACTTCTGAAGTGCCAAGCGTGTTCAAATAGTTGTCATGGATGTTGTAGCCAAGTGTGAGATTGCTCTGGAACTGAATATTCTTTTTGATCTCTTGAATGGTGGAAATGAAGCGTTCTATTCCTTTGGAAGTATAAGGGTCACTAGTGTAAAAAAGGACTTTGCTTAATACCTGCATCATCAATAGCAGTAATAAAATACCCTTTTTCCAATTTCATCCTCTTTATCAACACATGTCTATTGAGTCTGAAGCTAATATTGATAAAAAAAAACACGAGGCAAATGATAGTCACCCATTCAACACTTCAAATTGGTTAGATGTTGAGAAAATGGGAAGATGATAAGAATCACAAACAGTCTATTATTTATAGCAGCAGTAATTTTCATCAGCACATTAACCAGTCTGCAAAATAACTCATGTTTTAAAGTACAACCATCATACAAGGAAAAGGATAGAGTGACCCAGAAAATCTGTTCTAAAAACAATTCACCCTCTGTTCCTGTAAGGGTCAGGTTTTGAATAGCAATGAGCAGTTATACAAATATGGAAATGAGCTGCCCAGAGTTAACTACAACAATCACCACTTTAAACAAAAGTCATTATTCAAGTCATAAATTCTAGATAGGACGTGTAGAGGAAAATAATGTGAATTTCTTTCAGGTATTTTTTTTCCTGCTCCATCTTTGTATTTCTGTCTCTTCCATTAAATAAGGCAAAAAAAGAAACTAACGGAAATCTGATAAATCAACAAAATTAGTCTCTTCATGAAATATAGTATAGTAAGCAGAATAAGAAGAAAAGAATGAGAGTGTTAGAATTGCAGATGGAAGGAATACAATTTCATCACACTGAATAACTTACAAGTGAGACTGACTATGAGGAAGCAGGTTGAAAAACAACGTTTTTTGTTTTAGTGTTACTGCACTGGTGACTATGCCAATGAGATGGTCTCCTGGCCTGTAGTAGCTCCATGGTCTTTCTCTATCCTTGTGCACCATATTCAGCAGGCACTTCATTCTAAGCTTCCCAGAGACTCTCTGGGACACCAGTAACATTGAAAGCAGAATCACGAGGTCCATAATTCATGGAGCTGAATCAATCACCTGTTTTCAATATAAGACTTAGATGATTTCAAAGCACTCTTAGAAAATGGAATATACAGGCACTTTCCTTATTTGAACAGAAACAATGCGAGCTTCATCTGGAAAAGAGGGAAAGGTACATTCAGCAGCACAGCCTCTGCCTGTGTCCTAAATCTTGTCCAAACCATTCAGCATGAGTAGAGGCTTATATCTTTTTCTGATGCAAAATCCATTCCATGTTGCCTCAGTCTAACATCATATCAAAGGCAGTCACTGGAAAGGTAGCAGTAGATGTCTCAAAGATTGGGATTGAGATAATTACTGTGAGTGATCATTTGTCCTCTTCCAGGGCTCCACATAGAGAAAGACAGCTGGAGAAAAGGATTCTTGTGAAATGTTGCTGATACACCCCTGGAGACACCCCTCTATAATGGTTGTCATCCTTCCTGTCAGGACATGTCCAGAAAGTGATGCTGGAGGAAGATGCTCCAATACCCATGGAACTGACTTCTGCTGTCCTCCATTGGGGCATATCGTCTCCAGAGAATGCTAGAGAAGCTCACCCAGAGCTATGCAGTCTGGAATTAGTCTAGGTTCTTAACACTTAACTCTCCTGCTTTCTGACACCTTCTGTACCCTTGAACCCTGCTTAATGTTAAGAGCAAGTCTTCTCTGTGATTTTCTTTCCCATGAGATCTCCAGATACTAATCCTAATTTGGAGCTGGTTTTAAAATTCCTTGTTCCTGAAGTGACATTTTATTCCTATCTTAAAAATAAATATATTTATTTGTATGAGAGCTGACTAAGAGGCAGAAAAGGGGCAGACTGTATTCTTGAGCAAATAGGGAGAAATTTACAGGAGGGATATACATTTTCATTATTATCTTCCTTGACCCTCTGTTGTCCTTCAATATTCATGGACGACAAGGAAATTCTTCATCTTTTGAAGTTTCATAGTTTATTAAATAAAGAATGGGAGTGAAATATGTAGCTGAGATGATGATGGTGCTCACAGCATGGTTTATGGTGTGACCTGATTTCTTGTCAGACGTACCAAGAAACCGGTTTAGAGACACAGTGGCCCTTTCTCTGCTTCTATGAGCCCCATTTGAGATTCTCATCTCTCAGGCTTTGTGTGACACCTCTCTCCACACACACACAAGTGTTTTGAGGAGCATTTGGGAGACCCGAGTTTCTGATTTATCTGCATGATTTATTGCTGCGGTTACATTTCTTACCTGGAGAAGAGATAGAAGTGAACTGTATATATAGCTTGGCTTTGAATGGAGAACTGGGGGTTTGAGTGACAGGAGAGAGCTGAGGGGATAGGCAGGTCCATGCTGAACTGAGGAACAGAGAAAGTGAGGAGGTTCTCCCACTGTATGGCCTTCAACTTCTACTCTCAGGGTTTGGGCCTCCTGAGATGGGAGGATTTCCCCTTTTCGGTCAGATATGTGCCCTTGCCAATATGAAACTTTTTCCCCCAGTGGAGAGGAGAAAGGGTGGCTGTTGACATTTGTGGTTTGCTACAGTCTTTCAGGAGGCTGGACTTAGACCTGCTTCTTGTCTCACTTTGGCTAATTTCCCCTGATCTAGTGAAGTCTGTTGTGTGAATGTCACCCTTGCAGGAAGAAAAATGTCATTGATTATTTCAGTTACAAATTATTTTTTTTTTTTTTTTATTGAAAAAGTTTTATTGGTTTTACATTTTTTAACAGGATAGGGTAATGGTTAGAAAGAAATTTTGAGAGCATTCACGTCAGAGTCGTCGGACCTTCCGAGACCTCAAAATACACATTAAAAAAAGTTAACATAGAAAACATTTTCCATACCACTACAAGATGAAAGCAAGTACATTTACCTAAATTCTCCCTTCCATGCTGTCAGACATTTACAAAAAGTCCGGATAGAAATATTATACAAAATTGTTCAAGAAAAATCAAGGCAAAGTTATTTTTTGGATCTAAGTCTTTTGGCTATTGTATCTTCTTTCTCTCCCCCCTGGCCCCCCGCGGGCGGGGCCGTGACCCCCTCCGTCCCCCCTGGATCTTCCCCCAGGGCAGAGGAATGTTTTTTAAGAAAGGCTTCCGCCTCAGCAACTGTTTTAATCCTCACTCTTCCTCCTTCCCAGAACACCAGCATCCCTTCGGGTGTCACCCACTTGAACCAAATCCCGTGATCAAACAATGTTTTAGACAAGAAGGAAAATTTCCGTCTTGCATCTCGAATCTTTCTAGGAATCTGCTTCAAGATAGTGACCGTTTTTAGTTGGTAAATTAATGGACTTTCTCTCTGCAATTTCAGGATTTCCTCTCTGGTTGACCTTCTAACAAATTTCACATGTATCTCTCTAGGCACTTCATTCATCCTGGCATATGCAGAATTAATTCTATAGGCTAGGTCAATGTCCCCCCTGATCTCATCCTTAGGTTTTTGTAAATAGTCTGCTAAAATTGTACTCATAAGATCAGGTAGGCATTCACCAGATTCCTCAAGAACATTCTGAAATCTCAAAAAATATGTCATTCTTTCCATATCTATCCTAGACACATGCCCATTTATTTCCCCCACCTCATTAGAAACATTTTTAATCTCTCCCTTAGCCCCCTCCAGCCCTCCTTCCAATTCTTCATTCTTCTGTGTATTCTCCAACACTTGCTTCCGGGTATCCAATAGTTCCTTTTTAAAAGTACTATTTTCAGCCCTCTGGGCCTTTATTTCTAAAATCAAAGTTTGCATAGAAGTTTCAAGAGAAGCCATCCTTTGTTCCAAATTTACAAGTGCTGCTTCTTGTGCCATGGTTAAAAGTTAAAATCACTGCCACCAAGATGGCGTTTTCCGGGTGGGGCTGGTGGGGCAAACCAGGAGCTCAGTTCAGGGCTGTGAAGTTGCAAACCATTCAGAAACCAAAAGAGACACAATTTCCCAAATCAGCAAATAATAATAACGAAGGTATTCCAGAGAAGAAGTCACAAATCCATCAAAAGAAAAAAAATTTCAAAAATCCAGAGAGAGTCCTGCTTTCAAAGAGACGCTGGAAATTTTCCTTAGTTGAAATAGTCAGGCAAGGGACAAAGTGAAGCCACTTCCACCGCCCATCTCGCAGCCAGAGGGAGAGAGTAGCAAAAAAAAGAAAATTTTTAAGCTCAGCCAGACCTAGAAACAATGTTGCAGAAAGTCACAATCCACTTTCCCTTGTTAAAGACAGTCCGGAGTGAAAGTTTCCGCTTTCTCTTTGCAGAGAAGCCATTTTAACGTGCCGCTTAAATCCGAGGGGGGGTTTTTTAAAATTAAACACCCCCCTCCCAGTCCGTTCAGCCTGGCTGGCAGCAAGGAAAAAAAGGTGTTCTTTTAAACTCACTCTCTCTCGCAGCTGAAGCCTCGGCGATCCGCCCGATCTCTCCGTTCAGCCCTCTCCATTAAAGCGAATGGCACCGACAGCCGTTGGGGAAGGAAAAAACCCCCGCTAGCATGTTCCTCTCCTCCTAGGTCGCAGAGAGGAGCGCCCTCCCCACCGCCGTGACGAGGGCCGCTCCCTCTGAGCCGACCCTGCGGGAAACCTCCGGTAACCGGAGAGTTTCGCCCCCCTGGGGGGGCAGAAAAGGCAACAAAGCGGCGAGCGAGCCCTAGGCTCGCCCGTCTCCGCTGGAGCCGGATACCGGAAGTCCCGATTATTTCAGTTACAAATTATTGTTCAGCTTGTCTCCACTAAACCAATGTACTTCAGGGTTCCAGTCATTCACTGACCAATCAGCCAACAGATTTGACTTCAGAAAACAAACCATAGTTGAAAGTTACATATGTGAGTGCAGCCATTGGTGAATTGGCTAAGAGGATTCTATGGATATGAACCAGACCAGTTTGGTGTAGTGATTAAGGCACCGGGCGATCATAACATCAAAGGCACTCACTGTAGCAGAAGAGATCTCCATTATCACCAGAATACTGATAATTATGATGAGAAGCAACATCTCATCTGGGGATCCTGAAGTTCATGCAGGTGAAAATCTCAAATATGTCCCAGGTAGTGTTGTCCTTTCTGTCAGAACATATCCAGAAAGTGATGCTGGAGGAAAAGAGTTGAACTTCCAGAAATTGACTTCTTCTATCCTTCATGATGGCATTTTGTCTCCAGAGACTGCTGAGGATGGTCACCCAGAGCTGTGGAGTTTGGTTACACTCCATGTTGACAGCACAACTCTTAGAATTCATCATAGAATAACAGAGTCGGAAGGGACCTTGGAGGTCATTTCAAATACAATTATTCATTGATATTTATTTCCCGATCCATATAGAAATACAGGATGACTTATTTTTAGAATTTGGTTTTGGGGTCACTTTTGAAACATCCTCTTCCTTCTATGGTGGTTCCAGTTTAATAATTCAATTACTTTGAACCTTGGTTACTGGGCAGATAGAATACAGAATAACAGAGTTGGAAGGGATCTTGGAAGTCTTCTAGTCTAACCCCCTGCTTAGGTAGGAAACACTACACCACTTCAGACAAAGGGCTATCCGACATTTTCTTAAAAACTTCCAGTGTTGGAGCACTCACAATTTCTGGAGGGAAGTTGTTCCACTGATTAATTTTTCTGTCAGGAAATTTCTCCTCAGTTCCAGGTTGCTTCTCTCCTTGATTAGTTTCCACCCATTGCTTTTTGTCCTACCCTCAGGTACTTTGGATGGATACATTTAGACACTGAACTAAACTGTTTTGTTTCTCTGTGTCATATAATATATGTTTCTATATGCATAATAATAATAATTGCATGTATTTCTTTATTTTGTCATGTTTATGTAGTGTCTATTGGAAGTGGTGACCCTTTGAGAGCTGTATGCAATGAAGTTTCATTGTAAGGTATGCCGATTAGGGGACATTCAAAGTCACGATAAAGTGATCCACACAATCCAGGGAACGTCATCATTTATTTCTTCAATGGCTTAGGTGAGAAGTCAAGTGATCAAAACCCTTCAAAAAGCAGCACTGTGGTTGACTTCTGTAACTCACAGGGAACCATGTCCACTTCCTTAGGAGTCACCAACTCAAACTCCCTCCAGGTCAGATGTTTCTTCAGGTATCTTTACCTTTCCTGCCCTAGTCAGAGCAAGTCTGAGCAATTTTATCATCCACAGAGCCTTAATAATCTTCCAAGATGCCCAATGGTTGTTATGAGCTGCTCTCCCTAAGCAATAAGGACCAGGTCACCCCAAATATGGCTGCTGCATGGCTATCAACACACACAATGAGTGTGGAAAAATATTGCTGTTTCACTACCTTTATCACTATGAGGCAATCCCCAATATGGGTCCTTACACATTGTATATAGTCATGTTGCTTTCCCCTTTTCCTCCAATGTTGTCCAGACACCTTTCAACTGTTTCATCTTCTGTAGCTTCTCTGTGAATTAAAAGTACACCGCAGCATTAGCAAAGGATGGAGGTGTGATCCAAGGCTCCATCCACCTGCCCATTCCAGGACTGATGCCTTACCTGGATCAACAGATCCAATCACAGCAATCTTGTTAGGCATCAACCTGGTATTCAAATGCAACAGCTGGAACTCAGAACCACCAAACATCTGGTAGTCAGACACTGAGAGTAGAAGCCAAGGACCATACAGTGGGGTGACCTTTGAATAGCAGATCAGATGTCATAAAGTGTGGCCCAAATTCTTCCTCTCACAGTCAGGATGGTTCTACCTATCCTGTCAGTTTTCTTTCTCCCTCAAACCCGCAATTAATTCTTATAGACCAAGGTGAAAAAATCAATGTTCATCCCTTTTAGATAAGAAATATAATTCCAGGACAAAAACTGACCCAGAGACATCACGAACACAGGGACTCCCAAACACACCTCCCAAGCACTTGGCAATCTTCAGGGGAAGGGGGGAATTCTCAAAAAAATCTCAATGATGAGTAGGCCAAAGAGGTACCACTCCACCAACTACATATAAAAAGAAGAAGAAAAAGGAGGAGGAGGAGGAGGAGGAGGAGGAGGAGGGGGAGGGGGAGGTTCACAAGTTTCTGACAGGGTGTGGCAAGAAATCACGTCTAACCATGGACTGGCTGTTGGTGTTGCCACCATGACAAAAGGACTCTGTTTATTTAGTACAATAACTGCTTCAGAATATAAAGTTTCTTAGCCAAGTCTCATCCCAAAATTGACCTTTCTAGAAAAATTAGGAAATAAAATGCACAATATAAATAAAATTCATTCACAAGTTATTTTAAAATCAGCTCCAGTCAGGATTCATATATGGAGACCTAATAGAAAAGGAAATCACAAACAGGCCAATCTTTTACCAACAGAAAGGATTTAAGGATATATTGATTACTTCCTTGCTTTTGGAAGAGAGGCAGCACTTGAGTTTAGTGCCACCAACACAGAATGTCAACAAATTACATCACTCTGCGTGGTCTTCCACAAGAAAAGTTATCACATTGAAGGACAGCAGAAGTCAATTCCCTGGGTGTTCAACTATTTCCATCCAGCATCACTTTCTGACAGGAAAGGACCACAACTACTACACAACGATGTAGATCTGCCCCCAAGGTGTGGTTTTTCTCTCAGGTGTTCTTCTCCAACTACTCATTTGAAAGTGAAGTCCTGAAGAAATCTAGGGTCCACAGAGGATAAGTTACTTCTCACTATAATTTTTAAAATACTGGTCTCCGGGACCTCTTCTGCTACTTCTCCAGGGACTGTCTTTGAGGTAAACATCAGACTGAAACAACATGGAAGGGATCTTGCATTAGGAAAGAATAAATGCCTCAATCTCACACACAATGTAGCACTGGTTGAGGTGCAGGTATGGACTGTGCCCTTGAATATACTTTCTCTCCTTTCCAGGCGAAGCTTGATTTATCTCTGACTGAATCCAGAAAGCCTAGAATTTCTACATTATAAAGGTGCTTTCAATTCATCTAACTCTTACTGTTTGTTCTTAGAAACAGGAAGGGGATTGATTCAGACCCATGAATTATGGACCTTCTGCTTGTGCTTCTGTTGCTGCTGGTACCCCAGCCTTTCTCTGGGAAGCTTAGAATGAAGTGCCCACTGAATTTCAAGCACCAGGATGAAAAAAAGCCATGGAGCTATTACAGTCCAGCAGATCATATCATTAGTATCATCAACACTGGAACAAAAATATTTTATACAGAAATGTTGACTTTCAAAATAGAACCTCATTTTCAGTTTGAGTTGTAAGTAATTCACTATGATGGAGTTTCATTCCCTCTATTTGCAGTTCTTATTCTTTTCTTCTTATTCCACTGATGCCTGTATTGTAGGATCTTATTTCTTATTTCTTGAATTGTTTTGATTGCTCTCATTTCTCTCATTTTGTAGAAAAAAATATTGAATCCAAAGATAGGGCAGAAAAATAAATTCCCTGAAAAAAAGTCCAGATTCCAAAGCTTTCCTGGTCTAATCCTTAGTTCTACTTCAGTACGAACTTTGGTTTAAAGTAGTTATTGAATGGATTGTACTTGCCTCTGACTAGCTCATATTCATATTTTTACAACCCCTCATTCATATTCAATGCTTAATCCTTCTACGAACAGAGAATGGCCATATTTTAGAATTGATCTTCTGGGTCACATATGAAAAATCCTCTTTCTATTACAGTATGATAGTTTCTATTTTAATGATTGGATGATTTTGAATACTGGTTACTTGTCAGTTGAAAATTAATTCTGCTATAAATAATTTGATTAGTGGTCCTGAACTTTAGTGGAAAGTTTTCTCCATCTCCTCTCCCCAACACTCATTAAAAGAAATGCTGATCGGCATTAGCTTAAGACTTAAGACTGTGGAGACAAAGAGCAATAAAAGAAGAAAAAAAAGCTTTTTCTCTTAATGGTGATGATGATGATAACATGAACATTTTTATGTTAGTTTATCTTTTGATAAGTGCAGACTACTACGCAACATTTTTAATATTCAAGTGGTCAACAAGACTCCCCAACTTCTGCACAATCTCACCCTTGGCTACAACATCCATGACAACTATGTGAACCCACTTTTGACTTCAGATGCCTTGATGGAAATGCTGTCTACTGGAGAAGCCAATGTTCCCAACTACAGTTGTGGAAGGAAGGACAACATTTTGGTTCTTGTGGATGAAGCTAATGACATCTCCATCCAGATGTCAACATTCAGAGACAATCCCTCAGGTTTGTATGTCTGCTTTCCTATAGGTAAACTGAATGGAGTGGTGTGTTGGTATATGATAGCTCTCTTTGGAACTGAAGAGCTGCTTTTCATCATGGCTATTGTATGCATCAGGGTTAGGGATTGGGATCCACCGTGATTAGGAGGTAAGGATCAAAGCAGTGATATCCTCTCATGACATTGTCATCATTGATTATGGTTCTTCTGCTGCACATTTGGAAATGTGAGGAAAGGCTCTGTGTTCAATCAATGGGTCTTCTGTCCAAAAGGAAGGTGGAGCAGAGATGGAACATCAAATTTTGTACATAGTTTTAGGCCCAGTGCCCAATTATTGGCATTCCATTAAATCTATGGAAAGAGATTCCCCAAAATCTGTGTTTTAGAAGAGACAATTAAAGAAGAGATAATTGCAATGAAAGACACCTTGAATTGTACAGCTGACAAATTATATTAGGAGGTGTGGTCTTCCTGTTTCTTGTGCAGCTGGAAAAGAAGCTAAAAACTTTGCTGCCCAAAGAAATCAGATATTGAAGCAGAGAAAGATACAAACATGCTCAATAAGGATGGCACATTGAAACAAAAGGTCCTCTGCAAATGTACATCCAAATTGGCTAGTATCACAATGCAGAAAGGCCTGGACACCTTAAGGTGGTATTTTCTCAGCAGGATATGAGCACTGGATACAAAGGTCAAATATGGAAGATTTAATCAAGACCCTTGTAATGAAGAGACTTGTATTTGCTGAGTTCCGGAGATCTACAAAACACATCTATAATCTGAGTATAAATTATATAAGAAAGAGATCAGTACCTTGGACCGCAGATTAGATCATTTAGAACCTTATAATAAAATAAATGTTTCTTGTTTGGTCAATACTAAAAAAATGCATTCAATATGGATTTTTATTTGAAAAAAATATTTCATTGCACAAATGGATATGTGGATTGGAGATCTAAGGGTGATAGAGAAATCATTTCTTATTCCTTTCACTTATTTTCTTTTAGACTCTTGTTATATAGAGACTTGTTAATTTTATGCATTTTTATTCTTTATGGGTTTATTCTTTATTCTTTATGGGCTAATTGCTAATCAACAATAAACTATTCTAATAAGTCCATGAAATTATACTTCTTTAGAAATGATCTGACTCCAAATATAACTCATCATTCTTCATTGCTTTTTCAGATCAATTTTGAATTCCTTTCAGATTTACTGCATGATAAAAGTCAATTGCCCTTTTATCATAGCTTTTTCCCCATAAAAGGGGTCTTCTACCAAGGAATTATCCGACTGCTCCTCCATTTCAGATGGACCCTGGTTGGTCTCTTTGCTCCAGACACACAAAATGGAGATCATTTCATGAGGACGTTTGCTCCTTTGCTTGATAGGAATGGCATTTGTGTTGTTATAACACAACAATTCTCAACAAATCAACTTACAGCACTCCACGGCCATGCCCTCTCTAAGTGGAGACAAGTCAATGTCTATATTCATTACATAGAATATGGTGCTGCTTTGGAAAGAATTCTTCCTTTTCATTTTATACTTAGGCATTTGCCCGGATCCATTGAAAAAAAAATCTGGATCACAACACTCACTTATGTAAATCCACTGACTTACCACAGAGCTCTCAGATATGTGAATAGTATCTGGACTGTTGATTTTGTGAGAAAAAAGGAGCCAATAAAGGATGCCTTTCAACTCATTTTCTTTGTGGAACCACCCTTTGGACATCCATCATTTCTATGCTCTTTTTCAAAGCATGGATTGTCTGTCAAAGGCCGGAAAAGATGCACTGAGAAGTCACCACTGGCGATCCAACAACAAAAGTTTGAGGTGTGGAATTTCCACCATGTTTACAGTGCCATTAAGACTCTGGCCCATGCCTTGAATGCTGCATATTCCTCCATATCCAGGAGGAGAAGGAAGGGGAGCAAAGGGAGTTTGGGGGCTCCAAGGCTGCAGCCGTGGCAGGTAAGAAGTCCTTACAAGGATCAATTAATCTTAGTTTCTGTGGAGAAGAAATAATAAGGAGAAAGAGGGGAACCATATCAACCTACTTGTGTTAACGGGACTACAATAAGTTTGGCAAATCTTATCTCTTAACCAAGAATACTCACAAGAACATGACAGATATAGTTTGATAGCAAACACTGCTAATTTAAAAATGACGCATCATTCATTTTAAATACTTGGAAGTTTCCTAATCCAACCTCCTTCCTAGGCAGGAAGCCCTACACTACTTCAGACAAATGGTTATCCAACATCTTCTTAAAAACTTCCAGTGTTGGAGCATTCACAACTTCTAGAGGCATGTTATTCCACTGATTAATTGTCCTAGCTGTCAGGAAATTTCTCCTCAGTTCTAAGTTGCTTCTCTCCTAGATTAATTTCCAACCATTGCTTCTTGTCTTGCGCTCAGGTGCCTTGGTGAACAGTTTGACTCCCTCTTCTTTGTGGCCGCCTCTGAGATATCAGAACACTGCTATCATGTCTCCTCTAGTCCTTCTTTTCATTAAATTAGACATACCAGTTCCTGCATACCCAGTTCCTGAAGAACATATTTTCTTCATATGTTTTAGCCTCCAGTTCCCTAATCATCTTTGTTCATCTTGTCTGCACTCTTTATAGAGTCTTCACATATTTTTTACATGATGGCGAACAAAACTGAATGCAACATTCCAATTTTCTTTTCTTTCCATGATCATCCCACTTCTGATTTGGTTTGCAATCAACTGCTATTTTGATATGATTATCACAAATATTTTTTATCATTGATATCCTCCATCATCCTTGCTTTGCGTTTCATTTTTCTTCTTCAATGTGAAATATTGTTTTTCGTCTTAAATTCCATCTAGTTTTTTTTCAGCCCTTATTGATAGAATATTAATTTTATATTTTCTACTGGATTTTACTTCGGCCCTTTTTTCTATGAGGAAATCATAAATGTTTTTCTGGAAGTGTTGACTTTTTAAAAAGAATACAATATTAAAGTCAGTTTTATCCACTTCATTATTATACCATCCAGACCTCATTTAACCAGGTTCCTAATCATCACATCAGGAATTAGTTCATTGATGCTTTGCTGAAATCACGTTACAGGTATATCACCAGCAGTTCCACAGTCTGTTAAAAATGTGTAATCAGAAAAGCAGGCATAAATAGAGCAACTTAGATAGGGTCCACCCTAAATTCTCATGTTGTAAAAATAGTAGGTGGGACATTTGTACCTCCAGACATGCATGGTGGCCTTGCACCAAAATATGAGCAGCATATAAATTTGATGATGATGATATTTCAAAATGACTGGCTTAGTTCAATGTAATAACTGTTTTGCACCTGTCTTCGGCAGTACTCTTTTCAAATTTGGATACTGTCCCCCTTGCAGACAAATTAATAGACTACATAGACACATCACATATCTTGAATCTGTAATTTGTGATCTCCAGGCAGAAATTAAGTGTCCAATTCGGCCATTCCACCCTGTGGAGATGCCACACTACCAGCCTCCTCTACCGCAAAGATCCCACAGAAGAAGAGCAGCCTGGACAACTGTGGGATTTGGCAGGGTGAGTGCTGTGACCCACAAACACAAAACTTTTGCTGTGTCCCAGCATAACAGATATAGCACCCTTGCTGATCTTAATGGGGACACTAAAGTGACAGGTCAGGGTAATAATGACTCAAATAAGCAGGGGATTGTGGTCCAAAGTGAAGAACCTACTTCAGAAATGCAAAAGTGTGAACCAGGGATCATGCATCAGTCACACAACAAGAGCAAGGTACCCAAAAAGAGAAGTCACCTCCTGATTGGTGACTCAATCGTAAGAGATGTAAACTTAGGTAAGGATATGGAGGTTTTGAAAGATGTCAGATGTTTACCGGGTGCTACAGCCAGCAGAGACAAGAGGCGTATTCTTAAGATAGTCAAGAATGCAAGTAAAGATTGTGAAGTTGATGCTATTATACATCTTGGCACAAATGATCTGTCCCAAAAAGATGTAGCTTCTGTGCAGAATGATTTCCAGAGTTTGGGGTACGAACTTAGTAGTACAGGTTGTAGGCTTATCTTCTCAGAGATCATACCAGTATACAAGGAACAAAAAGGAAAAGGCCAGTGCATAGCAGAGTTTAATGTGTGGCTAAAGGAGTGGTGTAAAAAGGAAGGCTTTGGTCTTATTAGTCATGATGCCTGCAGCTGGTCCAATGATAAACTGTACAAAAGAGATGGTTTGCACCCATCCAAGAAAGGGACTGAGTTACTTGGCACTAAATTCACAGATTTCCTGGCTAAACATTTAAACTGAATAGTGGGGACAGAGAATCAATAGATAAAGAATATTTCTGTCCCCAGCAAACTAAAATTCATAGGGTTATCAGTGCATGTAACATAGATATTGGTGCGGGTAATATTACCAACACTGCTGTCAAGCAAAACCAAACAATTAACAGTGAGTGCCATACCATGTACATGAACCATACAAGTGGCAAAGAAATAGGGGCAAAGAGAACCATAGTCAGGCATAACACAGGTTTCGTAGACAGAAAACACAGGGTCAATCAAAATGGACTCAAATGTCTATACACCAATGCACAGAGTATGAGGAATAAACAGGGTGAATTAGAAATTCAAGTAAATGAGGGCAGATACGATATTGTTGCCATTACAGAAACTTGGTGGGATGAAACCCACAAATGGAACATACAGCTAGAAGGATTTAAATTATTTAAAAGAAATAGACAAAATAAAAGAGGAGGTGGAGTTGCACTATATATAAGAAATAATTACATCTCTACAGAAATAGATCACAACAATGATGAGAACTATCTTGAATGTATTTGGGTCAATATTAAAGGATGGGGGGGGAATGATATTGTCATAGGTCTATACTACAGGCCACCCAACCAAGCAGAGGAAGTGGATGTACTTTTTGCTAACCAGCTAACTAAGGTATGTAGGAAGCACACTGCAATAGTAATGGGAGATTTTAACTACCCTGACATCAATTGGGAAACAAACTCTGCACCAAGTGGAAGATCCAACAGGTTCCTAAGAAACCTAGCAGACAACTTTGTTTCCCAAAAGGTAGAGAAGGGAACAAGGGGATCAGCAATATTGGACTTAATTCTCACTAACAGAGAGGAAATGATAGAAGGTGTAAAAGCTACAGGAACTTTGGGGGCAAGCGATCATGAAATACTGGAATTCAACATTATGCAAACAAAAGTAGTTGAACAAAGTCAAACTAGAGTCTTAGATTTCAAGAGAGCTAATTTCAATAAACTCAGAGAGAGCTTGGGAAGGATTCCATGGATGAGAATCCTCAAGGGAAATGAGATTATAAAAGCCCAGTCCAGCGCAATACCAATGAAGAAGAAAAATAACAGTTCCCAAAAGAAACCAGCATGG
Source organism: Rhabdophis nuchalis (assembly GCA_039707465.1). Taxonomy (NCBI): domain Eukaryota; kingdom Metazoa; phylum Chordata; class Lepidosauria; order Squamata; family Natricidae; genus Rhabdophis; species Rhabdophis nuchalis. The sequence continues at coordinate 9,612,642 of CM077646.1, forward strand.
CTGCATAAAGAACTCTCTGACAAATTGAAAGACAAAAAGGATAAATATAAAAAGTGGAAAAAGGGGGACATAACCAAGGCAAAATATCAGCAAATAGCCCGAGGCTGTAAAGATGAAGTGAGGAAAGCTAAGGCTCGCAATGAAGAAATGCTTGCCAAAAAAGTAAAAAATAACAAAAAAAGCTTCTTCCAACATGTTAAAAATAAGAAAAAGGTTAAGGAAACAATTGGTCCACTGCTGGGAGAAAATGGCAAGAAGATGATAAGCAACAGGGAGAAAGCAGAACTATGGCCGGCCTAGGTTAGTCTCTACCTTTAGGGCATTAGGGAATGCTAATTTTAATATGGGGATTTTAGTGCAGGGACAATTAAATTTAATTCGTTTTTATTCTATTGTATTTATTCTTGTATGCATATTTTATAATGTTTTAATTTTTCCCTGTGCACCGCTCCGAGTCCCCCTGGGGAGAGGATGCGGTATATAAAATAAATATTATTATTATTATTATTATTATTATTATTATTATTATTATTATTATTATTATTATTATTATTATTATTATTATTATTATTATTATAACTCTTTTTTTGCATCTGTCTTTACACAAAGGGATAAAACAGTCCAACCAATCAAAAACAGCACCACAAATATCAGATTAGGAACACAAGTTGAAATAGGGAAGAAAATGGTAAGTGAGCACCTGTCTGCCCTGGACGAGTTCAAATCACCAGGACCGGATGGATTACACCCCAGGGTCCTGAAGGAACTGGCAGACGAGATCTCAGAACCACTGAACTATATCTTTCAGAGATCCTGGAGCACCGGGGGACTGCCAGAAGACTGGAAAAGAGCAGATGTGGTTCCCATCTTCAAAAAAGGGAAAAAAACAGATCCAGGAAACTATAGACCCATCAGCCTGACCTCAATACCAGGAAAGATTCTGGAAAAGATAATTAAACAACAAATAAGTGAACACCTAGAAGCAAACAAAGTAATAGCCAAAAGCCAACATGGGTTTGTCAAAAACAGATCATGCCAGACGAATCTAATTGAATTCTTTGACAAAGTGACAAAATCAGTGGACCAGAGGAATGCTGTTGATATAATTTACCTGGACTTCAGTAAGGCATTTGATAAAGTAGACCATAACCTACTATTAGATAAAGTAGAAAATTGTGGGTTAGACAGCAGCAGCACCAAATGGATTTGCAACTGGCTGACCAACCGCACTCAACGTGTAGTCCTCAATGGAACTGCATCTACATGGAAGGAAGTATGCAGTGGAGTCCCCCAAGGCTCTGTTTTAGGCCCAGTACTCTTTAACATCTTCATCAACGATTTGGATGAGGGGATAAATGGGGAACTCATCAAATTCGCAGATGACACCAAGCTGGCAGGAATAGCCAACACGCCAGAAGATAGGCTTAAGATACAGAAGGATCTAGACAAACTTGAACATTGGGCACTGTCTAATAAAATGAAATTCAATTGTGAAAAAAGTAAGGTCCTACATATAGACAAGAAAAACCAAATGCACAAGTACAGTATAGGTGGTACCTTGCTCAATAGTAGCAACTGTGAGAGGGATCTTGGAATCCTAGTGGACAACCATTTAAATATGAGCCAGCAGTGTGCAGCAGCTGCCAAAAAAGCCAACACAGTTCTAGGCTGCATCAACAGAGGGATAGAATCTAGATCACGTGAAGTGTTAATGCCACTGTATAGTGCCTTGGTAAGGCCACACTTGGAATACTGCATACAGTTTTGGTCGCCACAATGTAGAAAAGACGTGGAGACTCTGGAAAGAGTGCAGAGAAGAGCAACCAAGATGATTAGAGGACTGGAGACTAAGACATATGAAGAACGGCTGCAGGAGCTGGGTATGTCTAGTTTGATGAAGAGAAGGACCAGGGGAGACATGATAGCAGTGTTCCGATATCTCAGAGGGTGCCACAAAGAAGAGGGAGTCAAACTTTTCTCCAAGGCACCTGGGGGCAGGACAAGAAGCAATGGGTGGAAACTAACCAAGGTGAGAAGCAACTTAGAATTAAGGAGAAATTTCCTGACAGTAAGAACAATTAACCTCTGGAACAGCTTGCCTCCAGCAGTTGTGAATGCCCCAACCCTGGAAGTCTTTAAAAAGATGTTAGACAGTCATTTGTCTGAAATGGTATAAGGTTCCTGCCCATGCAGGGGGTTGGACTAGAAGACCTACAAGGTCCCTTCCAACTCTGCTATTGTATTGTATTGTATATAGACAGACAGACAAACAAACACAAACACAAACACACACACACACACACACACACACACACAGAATATTCTCTTAATGTAGTAAAAAAGTACAATTAGCTGATCTGGATATATTTATAATGTGGTCTGCTTAGGAGGAGATCAGCCTGACAACTTTCTTGATAAATCCATGCTTTATGATAAGCACTTATAGTTTTCAAGGAATTTGTAAACATTTCTTTCCTTGTGCAGTTTATTTATGACCTGACTTAGAAGGTTTCTTATAATTAACAAATTTTCTCAATCATATTGTTTTGAAAACACATTTTGTCAATATATGATTGATAAATTTTATTGAACCTTTCTTTTTCATTTTTGAAGATCGTGGTTTAACCTGTTGTATCAACTAAGGATATTTGCAAGTTAGACCTCTGTAAAAGAAAGAGATAAATCAGAACAAAGGGCTAATTTTCCAGGTTTATTTCTTTTGAAATGCCTGGATGTTCCCATTCTAGTTCCATCCTTTTCTGGAGAAGAATGAGTTTTGCAATCTTTCTGACTTCAAACTGTACTTGGACGAAAATGAAGATTTAAAGGCTGATCTGAGTATCTCTACCTGGGAGCCTATCTTAAAAGCCAACCACCTGGGAAACAAACTGTTGACTGTTGAAAAGCAGAGAGTTATTATCAATGAAGATAATCTGTTACGGCTAAAGTTGCAGAACAGGGTAAGAGAAATATTGGTCACTTTTTTCTATTTTCCAAAAGGTTCTGACCTATTTCATCAGGCTAAGCCCCTTGGCTCAGTGCTGAAATGGAGAAGCTGTGTGAAAATGGTGAGAGGGCCAATCCCTTAAATGCTACGGATTGTAATTCACTTTTTCCTTGTCTTCAAATAGCAAACAAGAAGGCAAATTGATTGACCAGTGCCTGCATTTGATGAAATCCAATCAAGACTGGTCCTTTTCTTCCACTTGGAAATCAGTTTTGGAACTAGGATTCACCTTGGCCTGGTTGGGGCCAGTGTCCCATAGAAGGGCAGGACAAGAAGTTTCTAGGAAACTTCTTGCCTAGAGTTATATATTCCAAGCTTTCATCTCACTGAGATAATGTAATGGGCCTCCTCATCTTATGAAGGAGGTCCAAGATTTTTCTTCTTTTTATCATGAAGTCAAAATGACTCAATTGTTGAGTGATAACATCCCGACCCAGAAAACTGAAGCACTGAAATATGATTTTGACTCAAAGAAAAGCCTTTCCTAATATCTGAAAAAATGAGGGACAAATTAAAAGGAAATGTTGCTTAGATTTGGGCTATGGCTTGTAAGAAGGCACTTCATTAAAAAACCTCTTCAATGAAATGATTTATCTTGATTGTTAGCTATTTATGTCATCCTGGGACGAAAATGAGCTCCAAATTTAACTAAAAACAAATATGGGTTTGTTCTTCCAAGCCAGTTGCTGTTACTTTACTGTAGTTCTTCAGCAGAAAAGATCTTGTCTTGGATATCTAGCTGGGCTTTAGAAATTCCCTCACACAGCTCATACATTCTGCAGCAAAAGATTCCTGACTTCCACTTTCTGAGGGACATGTCCTCATGACTTCACATCTACCTCATATCGTTATAGTTCTAGAAACTCAGCGGTCACTTTTATTTCAAGAATACATCAGGATGGTTAATGTTACATATTTTCTTTGACGTTCCTTGTTTTTCTGCTTAGCCTTTGCCTGAGTCCAAATGTGTGGAAAAATGCCATCCTGGATTTGTCAAGCAGAAGCGAGAAGGAGAGCCATTTTGCTGCTATGACTGTGTTCCTTGTCCAGAGGGGACCATCTCCACTCAGGAAGGTGGGTGTCACCAAAGAAAAGAGAAGGCCTGGAGGAAGAGGATGCACCCAAGGCAATTTTCATAAAAGTGAATAAGAGAAGATTGAAACAAGCTTGTCTCCCAATAGCTACACAATTTATTGTTCCATCTGTATTGTTGCCAGGGTCTTAAATATTGCCTATTTGTAAAAATAAACAAATAATCAGTTGGGAGTCATTCTGTCTTTTATGACTCTCAACTGATTTATTTCCTTATTTGCACAAATACACAGCATTTAAGACCCTGGCCTCAGTCCATATCAAGCAATCAATTGTGTAGCTGTCGAGGGACAAGATTGTTTCCATCTTCTGTTTGGGGCAGATCTTCCAGGTTCTTTCCTCTGGCCATCTTGTCTAGCCTTTCATGGACAAATCACACTTGGAAGAGGAACAATGGAAACATTTCGTGCATAAAGTCTATGGTGGAATAGTAAATATATCAAAAACCACCATATTTGGCATTTCTGCCAAAAGGAAAGATAGCCATAGATCACAGGTGTATCATATGACGTATCATGATCTGTCACAATGCTTTTTTGCCTTTGTGGAGCTGGGGTGGGCATGCCCTGCATGTGATGTATCTGGTCTGTGGGCCGTCAGTTTGGCACTCCTGACACAGATGGATAGGAAAATCTATGACCTATACTGTACATACAAAGTAACTACCACACAGCTGAAGTGATCCAGACCTTTCCAATTGTGGCTCTTGTGTGCAAGTTTCACTTATCTTCTGTGTAATGATTATTCCCATTCTGAAGGAATTCCTTACTTGCTTAGTTCAATTTATTTGTTTTGACGTAGGAAGGCCATGAAACTGGCCATTTGGCAGCCAAGAAGAACTTTTTGTATTATGACTCTTTTTGACTGTTGACCTGTGAAGGTTCAGCAAGAGAGTTTGCCAAACATAGCAAAACCTCGACCAACTGTACTCCTCTCCAGTGGTGGGCTTCTAACATTTTAGCAAGAGGTTCTCTGCCCAGTTGCTGGGTGGGTGTGGCCATGGTTGGTGTGACCTAGATGGCCTTCTGCACCATGGAAGGGGGATTTTCCCTCCCAAGGCTCTGGAATCTTTCCTTGAGTCTCTGGGAGGACATAAAAAACCTCCCCAGCCTCCAGAGGTCCTGTGGTGGGTGGAAATGAACCCATTTCTGGCCTTCCAAAATTTCAGGTGGGCCCAAATTTACCATCTCCGAGCCTCCACACACACCTTGCACATACCTGCATCCAAAAGAGGCTGAATAGGGACTCCTGAAAGGGGAAGGTATGGGGTGGGGTGGGCATGGCCAACCAGGAGTGGGATTTGGGGGTTCTCTGAACTGCACTGAATCTTAGCTGGAGGATCTCCTGAATCCCTGTGAACCCCCAGCAGCCCACCCCTGCCCTCTCCCAAAATGACAATTTCTGACAATTCAAGTACTTCTTTCTATACTTCAGTCATGCCTTCTATGGTCAGATCTGTATTTGCTAAATTTCCCTTACTGAATCACTGGTTTCAGAGGGCATGGGGGTTACCAAACAGATTTCTGTGTGAAGTTCATTTGTGACCTGGCCTGATTCATCAACCAACTTCAGGAAGATGGAATTTTACTTATTTTTCTATCTTCTATATCGAAGGTTCTAGTCCCTCAGTAGACGAAACCAAAGGTTTTCCCTCACTGATGAAGGTGAATACAGAGAATGAACAGGGGTTCAAAGTTTTCTTGAAATTTGAGGGGGGGGAAATAAACATTATTTTCTGTTATTCCAGATAGTGAAAAATGCACGAAGTGCCCAGATGATGAATATTCAACTGAGAACCGACTCCAATGTATCTCTAAACGAATAACCTTCCTGGCCTATGAGGAACATCTGGCCATTATATTGGTCTCTTTTGCCCTAGGCTTGTTCTTAACCACAGGCCTTGTTTTAATAGCATTCATTAAATACCAAGAGACGCCCATTGTCAAAGCCAACAACCGGGATCTCTCCTTCATCCTCCTGGTCTCCCTCCTGCTTTGCTTCTTGTCCTCCTTTCTCTTCATTGGACAACCAAGAAAAGCCACCTGTCTTCTCCGACAAACAGTGTTCAGCATTGTTTTCTCAGTAGCTGTGTCTTCTTTGTTGGCAAAAACGATCACAGTGGTCTTGGCCTTCCTGGCAACAAAACCAGGAAATCGAATGAAAAAATGGTTGGGGACTAGTTTGGCCAATTCCATCATCCTTTCTTGTTCTGGTGTTCAGTTTTTCATTTGTGCCCTTTGGCTGGGAGTTTCTCCCCCATTCCCTGACTCTGACCTTCACTCCCAGCCTGGAGAGATCATCCTTCAATGTAATGAAGGTTCTGTCACCATGTTTTATGTTGTCCTTGGCTACATGGGTTTCCTAGCTGCTGTTTGCTTCACTGTCGCTTTCCTGGCCAGGAACCTACCTGGGGCCTTCAATGAAGCCAAACTGATCACCTTCAGCATGCTGGTCTTCTGCAGTGTCTGGATCTCTTTCCTGCCCACGTACCTGAGCACCAAAGGGAAATTCATGGTGGCTGTTCAGGTCTTCTCCATCTTGACTTCTGGCGCTGGGCTTCTGGGCTGCATCTTCTTCCCCAAGTGCTACATTATTCTCCTGAGACCAGATCTAAACACTAAGGAACACTTAGTGATAAAAATAGGAAACTGATAATGAAAATTTTTCTTAGATTCATATCATTTCATTTCTTATTGCAATTATTATTGGTTTGTATGCCTCCTTTGCATTATTTGAAACCAAATGAAATAAAAATATGAACTGTAGGATTAATGAAACAAAAATCCAAACATGGAATAAATGAATTAATAATTAAAATTTGTGTTTGGCCTTTTCCTCAGAACACTCAAATTAGCTAATATTTGGGTTAAATGATATATCAAGAGAAGGCAAATAGGAGCCATATCCTGGGCTCTGGAGTACTCTCAGCTTGTCAGACGTGTTCAAAGTTAGTTAGGAATGTCTCAACATGATCTCTTTCACAGTTCTTTTTGAATTGGTCTTTTCATACCACTGAGGTTTGGGTAGTGCACTAACTGGTGTTGGTGCTCCTCCTCTTTCTTCAAATGTGCCCTTTCTAAGCAATTAGTTGAATTCCAAATCAACTTTCATCCTTATCATGGTTTCCTCCATCTCAACTTCTAGTTCCAGTTTCTTGGAAGGAGATGCTCAACGGTCTTTTTAACTTCTGGTGGGGAGTGTTTTATAGCAGACCGTTTTATAGCCTGAGCTTTCCTGCCAAGGTTTTCCTGCTCCTTCTCAACCAACTGATTAATCCTGCAGTACAGATCATCCCAAAGGTGTTTTTTTTAAGGAGGCAACTAGACTTTCTTGTTTTTTTCTTTTGAAGATGTTTCACTTTCCATCCAAGAAGCTTCTTTAGCTCTGACAGAATAGTAGGGAATGGAAGGTATGAAATTACTTGTAGACAGCTGGTCATTTGTATTCTTTTAGAGGGTTGGATGCTCTGGACCCATTGGCAAGTCTGTTATTGTATGCCTATCAAAGTTTCAGATTCATATATTGGACTCAGAGGCTGCTAATCTGGCAAAATCCAGATGACTGGTACCAAAAACTAGTAGTATAAGTAAACTGGAATGGCTGCCAAGACCCATGGTAATATGGTTGCAATAAGATGCACTCATAACTGTACACAGAACCTCATGGTGGACCAGTAATAACTTCAAGTAATCCACAAGGGGAGGCCCATGTAAAGCATTTCAATAACTCTTCCATGACGAATTAATTTACATTCATAGCATATTTTACTTTTCTATGATCAAAAATCAAATTACAAAGTAAGGTTGGTATTTGAAGTTTAATTCTTTTATGGGACACAATGCAAAGACCTCCTTCCTGTTTTACACCAACGATGCCTTTTGGGTGAAAGGCTGGAGATGGTACAGGCAGAGGGAAGAACTGGAAGCTCTCAAGGAAGATGAGATAGTTCTAATCCTAATTTAGGACGACTATTTCATTTACACCACAATCTGGGCTTTAATGCAGTTTATATATCCAGATCCAGAAGAACATTTAAAGGTGATAAAAACTAGTAGTATAAGTAAACTGGAATGGCTACCATGACCCTGTCCATGTCTATGTGTTCAGAAAAAAAATAAATTTAAGTTGGAAACATGGGAAGAAAATAATGGGCTGAAATTGAAATGTAAAACAAATTATGTATAAGAGAGAATGTAAAAAGGGGGAAAACCCGGACAACACTTTGTTTGTAAAAGAATTTTACAATTTGTAACAAAAAAATAAAAAATCTTATTGGGGAAAAAACCAAGTTCATTGATGAAATAATAGCAGTTAAAAATATAAGAACAGAAATATTAAGATGTTCTACAGGAGGGAAATGAAGAAATGTATTGATTGCACCTACACACAACATACCAAAAACAAGTTTACCCGAACAATGCATTTTATTAAAAGACATGTTAAAGGGAGATCCTATTCTTCCTCTTTTTCAGATGCAGACAAATGTACCAAATGTCCAGAGGATCATTTGGTGCCTATTAAAGTTTCAGATTCATATATTGGACTCAGAGGCTGCTAATCTTGCAAATTCTATTTTTTTTTAATGCAAAAAAGGTTTTATTGGTTTTAACAATTTTTTTACAGGGAAAAGGTGTATAGGGTGTAAAAGAACATTTAAGAGGCATCCATATCGGAGGTGCAGGCCGCCTCCAAGGCTTCATACTTGCAAAATCTATTTGACTGGTACCAAAAACTAGTAGTATAAGTAAACTGGAATGGCTGCCAATACCTATGGTAATATGGTTGCAATAAGGTGCACTCATAACTGTACACAGAACCTCATGGTGGACCAGTAATAACTTCAAGTAATCTGCAAGGGGAGGCCCATGTAAAGCACATTTCAATAACTCTTTCATGAAGAATTACTCATCAAGTAATTCTCATCAAGCAGGAGCATATGAAGAAGCCTCTTTGAGCCAATAAACTAAGGTTCAGTGAGAAGATGAAGAGTTGGCCTGGTAAAAAATTGCAAGACTGAAGAATGTTCCATAACATATTTCATAGATGTTCCATAAAATTGGAAGGAGATGACCTCAACTGGTACAAGTGAAGGTCTGGGGTCTCTTCTCCATACCAAATAACACATCTCCACCTCAATGCAGAGCTCAATGCAGAGCTTCATTAATACAGCCTACTAGTGAACCATAACCATTCTCAAAATAAGCAAATATTTTTCTCTTCCTATCTGCCCATTGACCTGTATACCAGTTTTTTAATGGCACTGTTTCTGTGTGGGGCATCTGATTTCATTTTCATCTCATTGGCAGAATTCCTTCTGTGTCCATGTGGACAACATCCATTCTAATCTTTCATCCCACTGAGATAATAAAATTGGCCTCCTGCTCTTATGAAGGAGATTCAAGATTTTTTTTTCTTTTTAACATGGAGTCAAATTGACTCAATTGCTGAGTGATAATATAGTGCCCTAGAAAACAGAAGCACTGAAATATGATTTTGATTCGAAAAAAAGCCTTTCCTGATGCCTGAAAAAACAAGGGACAAATTAAAAGGAAATGTTGCTTAGATTTGGGTTGTGGCTTGTAAGAAGGCTCTTTATTTAAAACCCCTTGAATGCAATTATTTATCTTGACTGTTAGCTATTTATGTCATTCTGAGGAAAAACTGAGCTCCAAATTTAACTAATAACAAATATGGGTTTGTTCTTCCAAGCCAGTTGCTGTTACCTAATTGTAGTTCTTCAACAGAAAAGACCTTGTCTTGGATATCTAGCTGGGCCTTAGAAATTCCCTCACACAGCTCATACGTTCTGAAGCAAAAGATTCCTGACTTACACTTTCTGAGGAACATGTCCTCATGACTTCACCTCTGCCTCACATCATTTTAGTTCTAGAAACTCAGTGGTGACTTTCATTTCAGGGGTAGGTCAGCATGTCAGGATGGTTAATGTTACATATTTTCTTTGGCATTCTTTGTTTTTCTGCTTAGCCTTTGCCTAAGTCCCAATGTGTGGAAAAATGCCATCCTGGATTTGTCAAGCAGAAGCGAGAAGGACCATATTCAGGAACCTCCGTTCCTTCCGTCTGAAATTGAAAACGCACTTTTTCTGCTTGGCCGGCCTAGGGTAGCCTCTCTACTATAGTATTATAGGGTTATAGGATTTTAGTGAATTGGTATTGGGGAATTTTAGCGCAGGGTTTACTGTTTAATTTGTTTTTATTTAATTGTTTGTATTTTCATGTGTATTTATTGTTTTAACTTCCCTGTGCACCGCTCCGAGTCCCCTTGGGGAGAGGGAGCGGTCTAGAAATTAAATTATTATTATTATTATTATTATTATTATTATTATTATTATTATTATTATTATTATTATTATTATTATTATTATTATTATTATTATTATTATTATTATTATTATATTGCTGCTATGATTGTGTTCCTTGTCCGGAAGGGACCATCTCCACTCAGGAAGGTGAGTAACACCAAAGAAATGAGAAGGCCTTGAGGAAGTGGATTCATCCAGGTCAATTTTCATAAAAGTGAACCTTAAAGGACAGAATGAATCTCAACTGATTTTGTTTATTTTCAAACTGCATGATTTCTTATCAAAATGAAACTAGTAAATGGATTGAAGAATATGGCACGTTGGACAAGTTTTGCTACTGCCAGAGAAAATACTGCTTTTTAGTTTGCATCTATCTTTACACATTTATCTTTCTAGGAACATGTGAGTTCTTTGAAATTTAGATAATTATGACCAATTCCTGGAAAGATTGTTGCAATGGTCTGTACTTGGGCCTCTCCTTGTGGATCACTGCAAGGTATCCTGGTCCTGGATAGTTATGTGTGCACCTCATTACACCAATGTTACCACTGGTCCCATTAGTCATTCCAGACAATTACACAGGATAGGCATCCTCTAAGTCCAGTATGCCTTTGGTCCATCTGGAATGATCCAATACATGTGCCTTCTAAGATGAACTGATTTATGATTTACCTCTAATAACCTGGGTTACCATGAAAATTCTTCAGAAAATCATTTTGGTCCTAGGATTTTCCCCAATTTCATAGATTGTAGCTCTCTATGATTTACAAAACGATGTTCTTCCTATATTGTTTTTGAGCAATTATTAAGAAATACATTTTGCAAAATGCTGCTGGTATCAGCTGTTATCTCAAAAAGATGTTACTTGACATGTAAAGGACGGAATGTTCATGAAATATTGGTTTTTTGTTTTCTCAGATGCAGAAAAATGCACCAAGTGTCCAGATGATCAATATCCAAATCAGGAACGAGTCCAATGTATTTTCAAAGTTATATCCTTCCTGTCTTATGAAGAACATCTGGGCATTATCCTGGTCTCTTTTTCTGTACTTTTCTTCCTAACCACAGTCCTTATCTTAATTATATTCATTCAATACCGAGAAACTCCCATTGTCAAAGCCAACAACCGGGACCTCTCTTACATCCTCCTGGTCTCCCTCCTGCTTTGCTTCTTCTCTCCTCTTCTCTTCATTGGTCAAGCAAGGAAAGCCACTTGTCTTCTCCGACAAACAGTGTTCAGCATCATCTTTTCAATTACCATTTCTTCTCTTTTGGCCAAAACAATCACAGTGTTGCTCTCTTTCCTGGCCACAAAACCAGGCAACCGAGTAAAGAGATGGTTGGGGAAAAGCTTGGCCAACTCCATCATCCTTTCTTGTGCTATTGTCCAAATTATCATCTGTTCCATCTGGCTGGGAGTTTTCCCCCCATTCCCTGAATCTGACCTCCACTCCCAGCCTGGAGAGATCATCCTGCAATGCAATGAAGGGGCTTTTGTCATATTCTACATCACTCTCAGCTACATGGGCTTCCTGGCTGCCATCTGCTTCATGGTGGCTTCCCTAGCCAGGAATCTGCCTGGGGCCTTCAATGAAGCCAAGCTGATCACCTTCAGCATGCTCGTCTTCTGCAGTGTCTGGGTAACCTTTATGCCCAGCTACCTGAGCACCAAGGGGAAATACATGGTGGCTGTGCAGGTCTTCTCCATCTTGGCTTCCAGTGCTGGTCTACTGGGCTGCATCTTCATCCCCAAGTGCTACATTATCATTCTGAGGCCAGACCTGAATACAAAAGAGCAACTTATGACCAGAAGGAATGTAGAAATGTGAAACAGAAAAAAAATGACTCTCCAAGTTTTTCAAGAGTCCAACCCTTGAATATGATGCACAATGTTCTCCATATCTGTGTTGGCCAATGATTTTGCTTGGAAAAATTAAAGGGCAGTTGGACAATATTGTGTACTCTATCCTTGTCCAGCAAATTGCAAGATGGTCACTTAGCTTTTTTGAGTAGGTCAGTTACCCTATTTATCCTCTGCACTTAGCTTACAAATACCCAACCAAGATATTTTAAAGATGTTATTTGTACAATGGGAGTCTTGTTGATATGCCGGAAATAATTGTATAATTGCAGGGGGCTGTAATAATGCCATTATTTTAGTTGTATGATAGTTTAACTTGCATTTGGGGATCTTTGTCACATTGGAGTCAAGATCTCAGCATCATGAACATAATGCCACATTCTAACCATTGTGCCACCATGACACATTATTATAAATTATTATAAAAATATGATAAAGATTATTATTATTATTATTTATTCGACTTGTTAACCACCCCCTCTCCCTGAAGGGACTCGGGGCGGTGCACAGGAATTTAAAAAACATAATACATCACAAAATAAATACATAAATACTTAAAACTATATTAAATTAATACCCTGTGCTAAAATATACCCCATTAAAACTAAACCCATAAAACCGACTTCCTGTTTCTGTTCCCGGCGGCGACGGACGAACCTTGGGGTTCGTCCGCCGTTTTGTTCTTTTTTCTGCCCCAAACGGGGCGGGGCACCCTTTTTTTGGGGGGTCCCTCCGTAGGACTAGCTCGCCTGGACTGGTTCTTCCTGGCGGCAGCTGGGGAACGGTCCTTGTCCTCGGTCTAGGTGGAAGGAGACATGCTGCGGGGGGCTTGGTTCCCTTCGCCAACGGAGGACAGTAACGATTAATGAATTTGGAGAGAATGGAGCGCTCGGGTCGAATGGCTTTGCCGGGGCTTGAGCTGCGAGGTGAAGAGTAAGTGACTTTAACTTTATTGCTGGCAGCTTTGGATGAGAGAAACGTGGAGGGAGGTGTTTGCTTGCTAAACCCCCCCTCGGATTTACAACAGCGGCGTGCAGAAATGGCTCCTGGAAAGCAGGGAGCGGATATTTTGTATCCGGACTTTTGCGAAGCAAGTGAAAGTCAACCGCGGCTTGTTTTCATACAAAGTATCTAAGCCTGGCTTTACTGAAACAATTTTCTTTGCTATTTTCTCCGGCTGGCTGCCAGAGTGGGTGGTGGAAGATGGCTGCCCTTTGTTCCTGAATGTTTATTTCTTTATGGAAAATCTCCAACATTCCTTTGTGATTTGGACTGCCTCCCTCTATTAACGGATGATTTCCTGGATTAATTGATTCCGTCCCTGGAGTGCCTTCTTTGTCTTAATAATTGATAGTGGAAAGTGTTTTGCTCTCTGGACATTATAACTTTTTACAACTGTGATCTGAACTTTTCCCTGGATTTGCTCCAGCGGCCGCACCCAAAAAACGCCATCTTAGTGGCACTGACTTAAACAGCTCACCGTGGCTTCAAAAAAACAACCAGGAAATTCAGGATTGGAAGAAAGAATGTCAGCTATGGAGACAGTGTTAAACTCCTTGGTGCTGGAAATCAGAGAATTTAGAAAAGATCACACTAGCACTAAACTTGAACTTTTGGAGACACAAAAAAAATTGATGGAGAATACACAGAAGACCGAGGAGTTGGAGGTGGGGCTGGCTGGGGCAAAGGGAGAACTTAAAAATATTAATACTGAAATTGGAGACTTGTCTGGTCATATGTCTAGGATGGATTTTGAGAGGATGTCATATTTTTTAAGATTTCAGAATATTTCTGAGGAATCTGGTGAATGCCTTCCTGATCTCATGAGTACAATCTTATCAGACTATTTACATAAACCCAAAGAAGAGATCAGGGGGGACATTGACCTAGTCTACAGAATAAATTCAGCATATGCCAGGATGAATGAAGTACCCAGAGAGATACATATTAAATTTGTTAGAAGGTCGACGAGGGAGGGAATCTTGAAGGCGCAGAGGGAGGGTCCATTAATTTACCAACAAAAGGAAGTCGCTATCTTGAAGCAGATCCCAAAAAAATTAGAGAGGTGAGGAGGAAATATTCCTTCTTATCTAAAAAATTGTTTGACCACGGGATTTGGTTTAAGTGGGCGATGCCAGAAGGGATGCTGGTGTTCTGGGAAGGAGGAAGAGTTAGGATTAAAACAGTTGCTGAGGCGGAAGCCTGTCTTAAAAAACATTCCTCTATCCTGGGGGAAGATTCAGGGGGGACAGAGGGGGCCGCGGCCCCGCCCGCTGGGGGCCAGGAAGGAGAACAAGAAGACACAATTGCTAAGAGACTTAGATCTAAAAAATGACTTTTATCTTTATTTTTATTAATACAGTATAATTTTTTATCTGGATGTTTGTATACGACTGCCAGCATAGAATTCAGAATTTATATGTATGCATTTATTTTCACCTTGTTGTATTAATTCTTCCCTGTACACCGCTCCGAGTCCCCTTGGGGAGAGGATGCGGTATATAAAAATAAAATTATTATTATTATTATTATTATTATTATTATTATTATTATTATTATTATTATTATTATTATTATTATTATTATTATTATTGAAAAATGTATTACCAATGTCTTATTAAGAAGCCTGGGAGGGGCCAACGTTTCCGACGTGAAAGTTCTCAAAATATCTTGTTAACTCACCTTACCCTACCCTTTTTGTTAAAAAATTTGTAAAACTCAATAAAACTTTTTCAATATAAAAAAAAACTAAACCCATAAAACCAATGTAAAAATTTCTCTACTAAAAACTAAGGCTAGGTACGGTAGGTTAGGCCAGGCCGGCCTGTTGAAAAAGATAAGTCTTTAGTTGCTGGCGGAAGGAGCGGAGGTCCATGGTAGATCTAATTTCGGGGGGTTGGTCGTTCCAGAGGGTAGGGCCCGCCACAGAGAAGGCCCTTCCCCTGGGCATCACCCGCTGGCATTGCCTAGTGGACGGCACCCAGAGAAGTTCCTCTCTGTGGGAGCGAATCGGCTGAAGGGATGTGTAGGGTAGGATACGATCCCTGAGACCAGATCTAAACACAAAGGAACATCTAATGATAAAAGTAGGGCACTGATAATTAAATCATTTCTTAGACTCATGACAATTAATTATTGATTGTAATTTGTTGTTGGTTTATTGGTTTCTTTTGCCTCTATTTGACTAGACCATAAAACAATAGAGTTGGAAGTGACTTTAGAGGTCTGCTAGTTCAACCCTATTTCATTTTAGACAAATGATTGTCTAGTAACCTTTTTTAAAGACTCTAGTGCTGGAGCACCCACAACTTCTGGAAGCAAACTATTCCATTGGTTTTATGAGGTCCTCCATCATTGGCTTGGCACCTCGCAAGCTTCCTGCCATGAAAGGATCAGGAGATGGAAGGGGACAGTTGGGTAATAAACCTATAGTCTTCTATGGTGGGAATTTGGGAGGTTGGAATGACAGTTGAAGGGGTGCAAACAGTTTGGATCCAGTTCATGGAAGGCATCTTCGTGGTCATTCATCCTGAGCGTGGAATTTCACCAGTGCAAACACCTCCACATTTCCCAAAATATAACCGTGATGTCGGATTGGCTAAAGATGGACTAGACATGGGAGAGGAATGGGGAACTGAGGGTTTCATTTTTGCATTGCTACACAGGAACTTCAGGTTCCTCCTGACTTTACTGCAGCCAGCATTTTTAAATAAAAGTTCTTTTCACTTCATTCAAATGGAGTTGAGAGTTTTACTTTCCTAAAGAATCAGACTGGGCCAGTTCTGACAACCCGGAGAGGACATCATCTCTACCATGGTGACTCTGCACATGATATCGGCTCAAGGGAGAAATCAGGGGGAGATTGAATGCTGGGGGGAGGCTTTGAAGAGGGACTGGATTTTTCTGAATGGGCCGGAGAGGCAGAAAGTGTGGCAATCTGCTGAGATCCAGGAGGTCTCTGGCCATTGAACAAAAGAAGGAATGGGAGGAGAAGCCCATGGGAATGACTTTCACTCATGGAAGCTGGGGCAGTTGCGGGTAGGAACAATGAGTAGAGCTGGGGGGGGGAGAGAAGAAGAGGGTGAAGAATTTGACCAAGCAGACTGGATGATGGAGCAAGCCATAAAGTTCATGCACGTGGCTTTCAAGAACCTAAAGGTTCTTGGGTTGGACTAGAAGACCTACAAGGTCCCTTCCAGCTCTGCTATTGTATTATTGTATTGTAAAGGTATGTAAATACCAGGCCTCGGCCATGAAACCTGATGACCTCCAGCCACAACAGGAGCCTGAGCAACAATATCCACCACCATAGCCAGCACCTCCCAATTACTACTATTAACCAAGGAACCACATATAATGTACCTGTGCATTTTGTTTCTCCCTTTCATCCCAAAAGGTATGTCTAAGTAACCGACTGAGATATAAAACATGTTTACCTCCTTTCACATATTCTGGTAGGTGGAACTTAGCCCTGTCCTGTGTAAATGCAGGAAACAGTATATCATTTCAGACAATGGTTATCTAATCTCTTCTTAAAAACTTCCAATGTAGCACTTCTTTTCATGAACCAGGTTGTGTGAACTCACCTAGATATAGCACAGATCAGCTATGTGTTGGCCAATGTAGTTTATTTGCACACAGGATTGAAAAAAAATATTTAGGATCTGCTTTTGGATTTGATGTTCATGGGTACCCAGCATGAAAGCTAAGGCCTCAGTTTGGAGACAACAACTACTCTAAGTTTAATAATTCTCTTTTTAAAGAAAGAAAAATGTACATCCATTATCTTCACTTCTTGCCTGATGCCTCTTTCTCCTCTTTCAAGTTTCAGCCTCCATACGCACAGTACACAATTTCCTGAGAGAATATGAGCTTTATTTTCAGGCATCAGAAGTGGCAGCGGACTCAGGAGTGTTAAACACAGCCAAGGCCTGACTGCAAAGTGTATTTATCAAAGAAAAACATGCAAAAGAATCGTCTAACATTGGTCCAAAGGCTCTAGAGGGGGATCAGGGTTGTCAGCCAGTCCAAAGGCATAAGGCTCAAGAGTGAGATTCACACAGAGCCATGCCTGAGCTAAACCTTCGTTCCAGCAAAGAGAAGGGAAGGGACCCTGTCGTTTCTCCTTGGAATGCAGCTGCAGTTAACTGTCACTCATTGGAATTTTTCCTCTGTTGCTAGGCAATGAACATAATGGAACCTCCCTTCTGAACTCCATTCTACAATGGCAATGAAAATTCATCCTTTCAAGAGCCCAAATAAACAATGAAGGGGGCAAAAGCCAACCTTGT